>BLSH010245861.1:525357-563026 GCA_018402905.1 Glandirana rugosa | reverse complement strand
CATCCTACGTGGCTTCGTTTTTTTTATTTTTGTTTCACGCCTCCAGACGAAGCCACGTAGGATGGTGGCGTAACATGTAGAGGTGAAGCCTGGCGGTGTTGTCCTTTGAAGAGCACATGAGATTGTTTGTTTATTTTATGCTGTATATCTTTTAATAAAATGGGAGTGAAATTTTAACCACATCAGTACTGGACACGAAAACCCCCTTCCTGTCCAGGCCATTTTCAGCTTTCAGCGCTATCACACTTTTGACAATTACTCAGTCATGCAACACTGTACCCATATGAAATTTGCGTCCTTTTTTTCACACAAATAGAGCTTTCTTTTGGTGGTGTTTATTCACTAGGGTTTTTTTTATTTTTTGTGCTATAAATAAAGATTGCAAATTTTGTGAAAATGCCTATTTCCAACACATAGCATGTACATAGTAAAAATGACACCCCAAAATACATTCTGCTACTCCTCCTGAGTATGGCGATACCACATTGTGAGACTTTTACACAGCCTGGCCACATACAGAGGCCCAACATTGAACTAGCACCTTCAGGCATTCTACGAGCACAAATTCCACATCTCATTTCTCAACCACCTACCTATTGCACTTTTGAAGGCTCTGGAGCACCAGGGCAATGGAATTGCCCACAAAATGACCCCATTTTGGAAAGCTAATACCCCAATGTATAATCTATGAGGCATAATGAGTCTTTTGTCAGTTTTTTTTCAGAAGTTTTTGGAAAATGTGGAAAAAATATGAAAAAGCATTTTTTTTACACAAAGTTGTCCATTTTATAAGATATTTCCAACACATAGCATGTACATAGCAAAAATGACACCCCAAAATACATTCTGCTACTCCTCCTGAGTATGGCGATGCCAAATGTGTGAGACTTTTACTGGTGATGTTTACCTGTCAGTGACGGTCACTGACAGGTGATTGGCGATGGTCACTGATGAGTGACTGGCGGTGGTCACTGGTGGGTGACTGGCAGTGGTCATTGATGGGTGACTGGCGGTGGTCACTGATGGGTGACTGGCGGTGGTCACTGATGGGTGACTGGCGGTGGTCACTGATGGGTGACTGGCGGTGGTCACTGATGGGTGACTGGCGGTGGTCACTGATGGGTGACGGGCGGTGGTCACTGATGGGTGACGGGCGGTGGTCACTGATGCATGATGGGTCTCTTTTGGTGGTCACTGACGGGTGACAGGCCACGGTCACTGACGGGTGACAGGCCACGGTCACTGACGGGTGACAGGCCACGGTCACTGACGGGTGACAGGCCACGGTCACTGACGGGTGACAGGCCACGGTCACTGACCGGTGATGGGTGACAGGTGTGTTTTTACTATACAGATCAGTAACTCCCTGATCCTAGCTCTTCTCTCCTGCCACTGGAAACTGTGAGGAGAGAAGAGCTGGTAACAGTGAGTTGCTGCTCTATTTACATTGGATGTGACCGGCTGTGAAGTAGATCACAGCTGATCAGGGTCGGTGACACGCCGCCACCGACGCGCGTGCAGCATGCTCCCGATCGCGCGCATGCGCCGTGCAAATGGGGAAAAGTGCCATTTGTGATCAGCCGTGACTTTGTGGGGTCGCACTTTGAGGTGAGCCCCCAATTCACCTGGTGGTGGACAGCGAGGTGGAATTTTGCACCAACTCTGTATGAACGCGAAGCATGCTACTTATACAAGAACGAAAAAGCACAGTGTTCTCTTGGTCTTCACTTCACCATTCAAGCACTAGCACTTCTACTTATTGAAATTGCACTTTACTACACCTAATGTGGACTAATCCATGAACGATTTAATTTCACTATAGTTTAAGCACCTTATTATTTGTGTGATTTTGTGAATCCCATTTTTCTTCATTTCTCAGTCACTGCTCTCTGCTCCTCCAGCCCTCCCAGATTGCAAGGCTGTCACCTGGTCTTCAGTTTGCGTGTTTTCCAAGTGCAACTAGATGAAAGTTAATTTCGCTGCTGATACAAGCTTTGGATATAATATTCTTCAGGCAGCTCCAGCTTAGCCACCTGTTTTACCTTGTTGTTTGGTGGGCTTATTAGGATTTTGTTTGCTTTGTTGCCCACCCCTTAGTCGGATTGCTTCCGGACGTACATTTCCAAATTGAATGAAAGTTAAGAAAACAGGATTTCTGACTTACTGTAAACTTTTTTTTTTTTTTTTTTTTTTTCCTCGGTGTACAATAAGGGACACCGATCCCCACCCATTTGGTTTTATGATCACTCCTACTAATGCCTATTCTTCTACATATGTTTGATTAAAAAATTGCAATCGGTGTATATTGATTGCTTTGTGCAAAAGTTGCTTTTTCTTTTCTTTTTTTCTATTACTAGTAATGGCGGCGATCTGTGATTTTTGGTGTGACTGCGACATTGCGTCGGACATTTTTGACACTTTTATGGGACCACTGACATTTATACAGCGATCAAAATATAAAAAAAAAAAAAAACACTGATTTACTGTATAAATGTCATTGGCAGGGAAGGGGTTAACCTGCATGGAGCAATGAAGGTGTTAAGTGTGTTCCCTAGGCATGTCCTAACTGTAGGGAGGCTGGGCTGCCAGGGGCATAAGAGATCTAACTGATCTCAAGTACAGGGATCAGTCGATCTCTATCATGCCGCCTGTCACAACGGGGAACCGCCATGTTTACATGGGGGGTTCCCGGTTCTTTCCGTGTAGTAAGTAATCGAGTCCACCCCCCCCGACCTGCGGCCACAGTGAGGGAGCGGGCACAAGAGCTCTGCAGCGTGCGGCTGGTGCCCCCTAGCCGCGCCCTCGCGAATCGCTGTTCATAGACGGTGTCTCGCGTTACGCTGCCACTCTGCAGCAGTAAATGCACGCGAGCCGGTCTTTATCTGGCTAAAGTCTATTATTTTATTTTTTTTTTATTTATTTTTTTTTTTAGTTAATAATATACATGTTATACCTGCCTGCTCTGCGCAGTGGTTTTGCACAGAGCAGCCTGGATCCTCCTTCTCGGGTCCCTCTTTGGCGCTCCTGGCCCCACAGAGCAGCCTGGATCCTCCTTCTCGGGTCCCTCTTTGGCGCTCCTGGCCCCTCCCTCCTGTTGAGTGCCCCCACAGCAAGCAGCTTGCTAATGGGGGCACCCGAGCTGTGGCCCCGCCCCCTTTCTCTCCTCATTGGCTGACTGACTTTGATGGCAGCTTGAGCCTATGGCACCGAGCTGCTGTCTGTCAATGAGGAGAGGAGTAGCAGGTAGCTGAGACATTCCTGCAACATCGCAGGATCGAGATGGGGCTCAGGTAAGTATGAGGGGGGCTGCTGCACACAGAAGGTTTTTTATCTTTTAATGCATAGAACACATTAAGATAAAAGAAACTTCTGCCTTTACAATCACTTTAATCCAGCACATAAAAAACATTTGTAACATTCCAAAAAATATTAAGAATAAATCTATATAATATATTTATTTATTTGAACCGCAAGTAATCTCCAAGTCTTACAGGAAATAGTCTACCGTTTCCATTTTGCAGAGAGGCATACTAAATTGCACGTTACAATTAATTTCTTTTAATTGATGTAGGTGGAAAGAAGAGAAACATTCCTTTTAGGCGTCAGCGCATGCAGATCGACCAACCCGTCCCGCCATCTGGAATGAGCAGCCACCCTGTACCGCAGCCAGAAGATCCATATGTTGCTGATCTGCTGCAAGTTGCTGATGATAGGTATACTGTCTGTTCTACTCCAAAAAGCAGAACTATCAGTTGAATGAAAATGCAAATGATCTGACTGCAATATGCGATCTGCTCAGAAGTATTATTCCATATAAAGCAATCCTTGCAGACTGTCATGTAATTAATATGCACTTTTCTTTTATACATTTCAGAATTCGGGAACTTCAGCAGGACGTGGCCTCTTTACGAGAAAAGCTTGACACCTCTGAGAAAGCAGTTAACCATTTCACTCAGAAGGTTGGCTTCGATCTGAAATATACTTTACATTTCTTACATGTGCTTAATAGATGTTAACTATAAGCAAATATTTTTGTGTCATCTAATATGGCATACACTGGTAGATTATAAAATCTACAAATATTATGCAGCAACTTTAGGAAACCAAAGTGGCAGTTGTATCCCATTCAACTTTTGGGAAATTCTAGAGCAGGGGTAGGCAAATGTAACCATTTGACCTCTGGAAGATTTAACCCCCCTTCACGACCAGGCCATTTTTTGTGATACGACACTGCATTACTTTAACTGACAATTGCATGCAATGCAGTACCCAAATAAAATGTATGTCATTTTTTTTCCCCACAAATAGAGCTTTCTTTTGGTGGTATTTGATCACCTCTACATTTTTTTATTCTTTGAGCTATAAACAAAAAAAAAAAAACCTTTTGAAAAATAAAATATGTAAAAATTCAAATTTCATAGATTTAGGCCAATATGTACTTAGCTACATGTTTTTGGTTAAAAAAAAAAATCCCAATAAACGTATATTGTTTATGTACAGAAATGTTATAGTGTCTACACAAGCTATGGTTTATATTTATGGATTTTTTATTTATCTATTTATTTACTATTAATAATGGCGGCAATCGGCGGCTTATAGCGGGACTGCGATATTGCGATGGACAATTGAACACTGACACTTTGTGGGAACCAGTGACACTAATACAGTGATCATTGCTAAAAATATGCACTGTCACTGTACTAATGACACTGGTTGGGAAGGGGTTAAATATTTAGGGCGATCAAAGTGTTAACTGTATTCCTAGCCTGTGTTTTTGTGTAATGCGTATGCTGCTTTTACTAGGGTGAGAAATAGATTGTAGTCCCTGCTTTGCAGGAACAGTGAATCCATCCCTTCCCCCTGTCAGAAAGGCGATCTGTTTTCTTTACATAGGCAGATCCCAGTTCTGTGAAGTTTACCAAAGATTGGCGGGTGCTGGAGGACATTTGAGCGCAGATGGGCTTCTGCAGTGAAGAATCGCAGCAGAAGTGGTTCGCTGGCGCCGCACGCGAGCCCCCTGAATTAGGGCAGGTGGTGAAAAAGCAACACAATGCTGCCTGCTTTAACCTCTTGTTTGCTGTATTGCAGCCTCATTCACTTAAATGGGTCATGCTTGGCAGGTGCTACACCCACCAACCTTGGCAGGGCGTATAACTTTTGCTGCGACATGTGTACACTCCTGGCCACTGCAGCTAAAGGGGATGCGGTTGGGTCAGGGGTGGTGAGAACACATCCTAAATGTGGGGTTTTACCACCCCCCAACTATTGTAAATGTAAATGAACTCTTACTGTTCTGAGCTCACTGTAAGGCTGCCTTCACGGTGATGTACTGCGGTTAACCCGCACCACAGGTGAAGTGCAGTGCATCTGTGGCTTTCCTGGGTTAGCTGCACTTTGCCATAGGCTTCTATTAGATCCTGCAGGTGTGGTGTGCTTTCGGAAAGTGCACCAAACTCGCAGAATATAATAGAAGTCAGTGCAGCAAACCCGCAGGAAAGCTTTAGGTTTACTGCACTGTACCCGTCCTGTGTGTAAACTGCAGCACATTAGTGTGAAATCAGCCTTATAGTATTATGCCCAGTGTATTGCTTCACACTGACCTGAAGATCTCTTCTTTCCTGCTGGCACAACTCGGGAGACCGCTAGCAGGGACAAGAGGTGCAGTGCAGTTGGTATCACTCCGCATGGGACAGGAGCACTACAGAGGAGGCTTTGGCTTATACGGCACTCTACTACAGCTCCAACTTTACAAGTAGTCCCTCTGCATTGCGCACTCGATGCTCTCGGATGGCGGGTCAGCAAGCCTAGACCACTATCTACTAGTAGATCACGATTTACTGGTTGCTGACCCCCGATCTAGAGCTTCAATAACAGACTGTCTCCAGCCTATTTAATATGCTTAATGTGAAGAATGCACATCTTTAAGTGGTTGGACAACATCCTAGCAAACTGTAAAGCTACCATAAACTTCAAAAACCAAAGCCTGGTAAAATGCACATTTCACAAAAAAGTAGAAAAGGTCAAAGTTTGTATGGGTTTTTTTGTTTTTTTTCTTTTTCTGCTTAAAGCAATAGTAAACCGCTGCCATAAAAAAATAATAGCATAGCAAAATAATAGCATAATGTGCTCGTATGCATTGCATACAAGCACATTATGAAATACTTACCTTAACCAGTTGCCGACCACCCGCCATAGAATGACGGCGGCAACATGGCTCTCCTACGCAAATCACCGTCGTCTGACGGCGGGAGCGTGTATTGTGGGCACGCACGCGTGGTCGGATGCGTGCTCACTGGCTGGCGGTGGAGCCAATCAGCGGGTGGGGCGGACCCTATGTCCACCGGCCACCCGCGATTGCTCCCCCACAGTGACAGAACGGGGATCCGTGAATGTAAACAAGCAGATCCCCATTCTGACAGGGGAGAGGAGAGTAATCGTATGTTCCCAGTACATGGGAGCAATGATCACTCTCCTCCCCCAGTCAGCCCAGCCCCCACACAGTTAGAAACACCTCCCAGGGAACACATTTAACCCTTTGATCGCCCCCTAGTATTAACCCCTTCCCTGCCAGTGACTTTTCTACAGTAATCAGTGGCTATTTTTAGCTGATCGCTGTATAAATGTCAGTGGTCGCAAAAAATTGTCAAAAATGTCCGATATGTCTGCCGCAATATTGCAGTCCCAATAAAAATCGCAGATCGCCGCCATTACTAGTAAAAAAAAAATAAATAATAATAATAAAAACTCCATAAATCCATTCTCAGTTTGTAGACGCTATAACTTTTGCGCAAACCAATCAATATACGCTTATTGCGATTTTATTTATTTCAAAAATCTGTATCAGAATACATCGTGGTCTAAGTGCCCATTCACACAGGGGCGACTTGCGCTCCGACTTGAGTCTCCTCAAGTTGCCCCAAGTCACTTGACATTTGAAATCCCATTGAAATGAATGGGAGCCGTCTTAATGTACACTACTGAAGTCGGAGCGACTTCAGAAAAGGTTCCTGTACTACTTGGAGGCGACTTCTATCCGACTTGTGCCCATAGGATTCAATAGAAGTCATCTCCGAGTCGGATCCCCATCTACATGGAAGCGACTTTACAGTATAAAGAATAGAATTTATTTTTAGGCAACCCCCTCCCTCCCTTCTCTGATTGGTCAAGGCAAAGTCGCCTGGCAAAAGTCATGTTGTAAAGTCGCCTCAAGTCCCTGAAGTCGTGCTGAAATCGCCTGTGTGAATGCAGCCTGAACTGATGAATAAATTTGTTATAAATAGTTGGGTTTTTTTTTTGGATCTGTATTATAGCAAAAAGTAAAAAAAATATATATTTTTTTTTTTCAAAATTGTCACTCTTTTTTTTTTTGTTTATAGCGCAAAAAATAAAAGCTGCAGAGGTGATCAAATATCACCAAAAGAAAGCTCTAGTTGTGGGGAAAAAAGGATGTCAATTTTGTTTGGGTACATTGTCGCACGACCGCACAATTGTCAGTTAAAGCGACGCAGTGCCGAATCGCAAAAAGTGCTCTGGTCAGGAAAGGGGGTAAGTCCTTCTGAGGCTGAAGTGGGTAAACAAAGCCCTTCAGAGGTGCGCTGGCACCGCTGAGAGGGCTTCCATCTACAGTCACATGGGCTTCACAGGAAAGAGGCAATGAAGAGCTTAGAAGGAAACTGAAATTACAGCATGCTCAGTAGATGACAACAGCTGAGTCTACACAATCTCAGTCTGCAATGTGGACACAGAGAAGATTGGAGGAAGAGCTGAAGGCAGGATCAACCAGGTATATTTCACTCTACACAAAATAAATGCTATAACATATAATGAGGGTTTTTCATAGTCTGGTTTAATGACAATTCTTTTCAGCTCCCCCAGCCCGCTATACATATTTTACCTGAGCCCAATCTCGATCCATGCTGTGCCTGAGAGCAAAAGCTCTCTTTTCTCTAGACATGGAGATAGCAGCAGCTTCTGCAGCTGTCAGTCGCAGCCTGTGAGGAGAGAGCAGGGCTGAGCCATGTTTTGCGTGTGTTTGTGTCAATGGGCACAAAAAACCGGCTCAGGACTGAGCCTCCATGATTGCCCCCATAGCAAGTGGCTATTGGGGAGGAGCCAGGAGCACTGGCGGGGGACCCCAGAAGAGGAGGATCAGGGCTGCTCTGGGCAAAACCAATAGGTAAGTATAACGTGTTGTGTGTTTTTTTTTTTTTGTCTATTTTCATCTACTGCATAACTACTTTATCAACCACTTGTGATACTGTATTTCTTTCTTTTCTTTTTTTAAGATGTATCCCTGGTGGTCATAGTAACGTGCAGTAATCTTTTTGCAGGCTAGCTGCTATTGGCTGCTACAAAATTGTTACTGCAATAGAGCTCAGATGTCTAGTGATTTCCCCCCCCCCCCCTTTAGACATGTCTGTAGAGTGTACAGGCTATAATGGATCACTTAGCATGATCAATTAGGCTGATTCGTATACAGCTTTTTGTGAATCGGCTGAAGTATTGGATGAGTTAATCTGTTGGCAACAACATTTATTGGACAGTCTCTTAGCCAGTTCCCTATACTAAATGGGGTTTGAATAAATTCTACCAAGCATAGTCATATACTAAAGTCTTTGTTTCATCATAGGTTGAATTAAGAGACAAAGAAGTAGAGCGGCTGGCATTAGCTCTGGATGGAGGACGATCTCATGATGTAATTTCTCTTGAAGCTAGATACAGAAGTAATGAGAAACTTGTGGCCCATCTAAACCTTCAGGTATTTCTTCTCCCCGTGGTTGTTTTACTGTAGTTTGTCATTGTTTACAATTTGGACACACATTCTGAACTCAGAACTGACCATTGTAGAATTAGAATTTCCTCCTGGAACTGATGCTACTGTCCCCTGAGCAAAAAAAAAACAATAGTTTCCAAATATTACTATACCCTTGATAATTTACTTAAAACTAAATTGCTTAACCCTTTGTCTACCAAAGTATGTGTATAAATGTTAAGAGGTTGGCAAGCTTGGTAATGACTTTTTTTCATCTCACTCCAGGCTGTCATGTAAAAATGATCAATTTTACAGTTTATTGAATGGCCCTAAATGAGTGTTTGTGGGATAATGGGGCAAGGACTGGCACTGAGGAACTGTTTTTTTTTTTTTTTTTTACATCAGTGGCTCCTCACAAACCTCATGCGACCAAAATAGTGAACTGTTACGAGACGGCGATCAGCAACACTATCCCCTCTGGTGTTCCTGCTGGAGCAAACCATGTGGTGTAATAGACTGGTAGTGCAGTAGCTAGGAGGAAGTGGAAGACTTCTGCTGTTTTGGAGCCTGGTATATGCAGACTCGGTCCCAATTCTGCTTTGACTTAAGTGAAGGAATCAGATTTGTTTTGGTCACTGTTTCTCTTTTGTTTTTCTTAATGCAAGTTTTTGTAAGCAACCTTGTTCCCACTAAAGTATCTGCTTTTTCAGTATTTGCCTGCCCACCAATGAGCCACAGCTTGAAAACTTCCACCTCGATTCAAGCAGGACCAGGGATTTCTTATTTCAGTCCCTCCCAAAGTAGTGATAACCTGAACACCCGCAAAGCTTCACAACTGTGACCTAGTCCTCAAACTGGGGTCTTCCCCAAAACCGTACTAACCTATAGTCTGGGGGTCAGCAACCTGTAGATCGCGGACAGATGACTGGTAGATTGTGGTCTGGGCTTGCTTACCCACCATTCCAAAGCATCAAACAATGCAATGGAGAGGGACTACTTCTAATGTTGGACCTGTAGTAGAAAGCAAGAGCCACATAAGCTGATGCCTCCTCTGTAGTGCTGGCTCCTCAGCAGATTGCGGTGCAATGCCAGTACTCTTGCAGACTGTCTGTGTAAGCTGTCTGCTTGTACACGCAGACCGTTGCACGTTGACAGAAAGTATCAATGAACTACCTAGAGCCCTTAAAGTGTAACGATAATTTTAAAAAGAAACAAACGCACATGTCTATGCTTACCTGCTCTGTGCGACTACAAACCTAATCTTCTCAGGCGCCCCCCCCCCACGCCAGGGCTTCTGGCCCCTCCTCTCCAGTGCATGCTCGTTCCCTCGCCACTGGCTTTCATTGACCGCAACGTTGCCCCAGCAAAGCCATTGAGACCCTGAAGTGAGGGGAGAGAAGAGCTGCAGATGTGCACAGCGCTGGATCGAATGAGGGCTCAGGTAAGTAAAAGGGGGGTTGAGGGGAGATGCTGATGCCTGAACAAAATGTTTAGGCTTTAACAGCGTTCTGGTAGTTCATTGAGAACTACAAGCCATCAGCCACAAACGCTTTCGGTACTTGTAGTTCTTACATTAACAGAACTCTGTAAATAAATAATGCGGCTCATTGGGCGGGGCCCCGAATGGCTGCCTTTCCTTTTAAATTGTGACAGCGAGTGTGGGGAGAAGATCCCCAGCCCTCTGTCCCTTCGTGGGCTGCTTCACCTGTAACTGAATATGGGTGTAACATGTTACGAAAGGTGAATTTATCCTTAAACGAAGGCCAATCTCTGCATCATCTTTCTGTCATCCATGAGCACAGTACTGCTACATTCTTTGGTAGCACAACTGAAAAACACTGTGCCTGATAAATCATTGTTTTTCAGACGGCTTTTTGGCGCACATGTGAAGCACATTTGCTGTGCACCAACTGAACAAAATAGTGGGCCTATGTTGAATTGGATTTGCAACAAAAACAGGAAAATTGTGAATTGCTGCAGGTATGTCCCTGTTTCTGCTGGTACCCTCTAAACTATTGTCTGCACACATTACAAGCCGAGGAGGTGAAACAATGGGAATTCCAACTCATCAATCATTGTTCTGATGGGATATTTGGAAGGTTATACAGAAATAAGCCTTCACCAATGATCATGGAAGTCTGTCTGACATCAGACGCGTGTATATGTAGTCATTTGAGGGCCAATCTAGTCTCTCCATGCTATTGAAATTGATTCGTTTTTGGCATACTACTATCCTAACCTATTAATGGTCCTGAAGAAGCCGTATATCTGCAAAATGCATGGACCAAAGTTCGGACTGGGATGTGCTTGAACATAATTTGTATTTTCAGTTATTTTATTGTACCACATATGGACTTTTTATTGGTTGTAATAAAATAGTAGTAATATATTTTTTTTATAGGGCACTAGTTTCAGGCCTACTATTTTTATACAGAAGATGCCAGTTTGTTCTCAAAGAATTGATTATATAAATGTATATAAATTATATCACTGCCTTTAGAATTGGTACCCCATGTAATTATTCTATGCCCATTTATATAGATTGATGCATATTTGTCACTAATTGCTGGTAAATGGAGATTTTAGTAAACAATCTTCTCTGGCATATGCAAGGATTTTCATACCTGATATAGAAAATTAAATCATTAAATGAATATACATGTGTTGCAGATTGAATACCTCCAGCAATCTAACAGAGACCTTGAAAAACGTGTACAAGAGTTAATGGAAACCCGACAGAATGTGACCAGTGAGGTGTTGAATCTAAGCAGCAAGAATGAGGAACTCTGTAAAGAGCTGTCAGATATTGACCATATGGCACAGCAACTAGAGAGAGACAAAGAAATGGCACTAGAGACTGCAGATGCTGAGATTGAAGAAGCAAAGGTTGGGGCCACTAATTTATATCTGAAGTAGGAGAATTGGAGTATCACTTTGTGAATTTTGCTAATCATACTTGATTGCTTAAAATTAAAAATTCTTCCACAAACATGCATTTGCACACGAAAGTGAGAGTGGAAGGACAGTGCTATGCTCACTGACTATTTCACGGGTTAGAGGAGTTAACAATTACATTGGCTAAATATTCTCTAATGTGTTTAGGATCCTTAACACCGCATGTAATTATATACCAGAGCACATCTCCTAATAAGCAATCTTCTGCGATCAGTTAGTGAAACTTTTTTATACATGGTATAATTGTCTTTTAATGTATATGCCTGGAAGTGAAATGATTTCTTTATTCATTCAAATCTGTAGCTCTTTTGTGGAAAGTTTTGTATTTATCCATGATTTATAATGCCTTATACTATGGTAACATAAGAATAGAATAATATATTTGTATAATACTCCAGCACAAACAAAGGCCTCTATGTATGCAAATACTTCCATGTTTTCTCCTTAGAGTGCGGCACAGTTTTTTGATTTGATATAAGAATAGAATGAAGGAACACACAGACACAGCAACTATGGAAAATGTGGGTTGTCAGTCAATGGAAATCAGTATGGCAAGCAAATGTTCAAAAGCTTTTTCGCTAATCAAGGGCTCAATGTACTCATACATGGAAACACACTATTTAGAATCTTAAAGCTGACATCCAGGTTAACAATTCTCTAATGTCTCAAAATAATTCTAGAAGAGTCTCTAGTTTTCTGTATAGAACAAGTGACAAATGTGTGGGAGTATGTTGCCTTGGTGGAGTCTTTGTGTGATAAGAAGAACCATTAGCAGCCAGGGAGGGTGCAGAACAGTCTGAAAACTGCTCATCCATAGGATAATATGTATACTTTCAGATTACTTTATACAATTAATGCATGACGACATTTTACTAGACTTGTCCAGAGAAAAAAAAGGCACCATCTTAACTACTATCAGGTTCTGCAGTTGTCATGGTGTTGCACATGCGATTAGCTATGACACCAGCGATTTAAAGGCATGCCATTTTGGTTAAAAGCTGATATAAGCACACTGGAAACTGTGAAATGTATCACTAGAGGCATATCTTGAATGTAGCAAAATGTGCTAGTAGGCAGAGCTTAAATTAAAACACTGCAGGAAAAAATGGTATGTGATTAGGGATTTAATAAAAATTATTAAACATTTGTAACTTGAATTTTCTTTTGGGGAACCGTAAAATCAGTGAGTTTAATTCAACTTTAAGACTAGTTTCCTCAATGATCGGCTTTGTATATGCCAAAAAAATCCAAAGGAATAACTTTAGCAGGGAGAGCAATAGATAATAAAAAGCCCAGGTTTCTTGCATGCACAGTTACTTTAGTATTGCCTACAGGGGTAACTCACAAAACCTGAATGTCAACTAACTTAGTGTAAAAAAAAAAAAAAAATACCAAAAGACAAAAACATATATGTATTTCATAATCTTGAGGATTAAGACCAGCCTTAATTTTCCCACTCAAGGAAAGAGCTCATGTTTACTTAAATAAGGGATGTGTATGTGTATGGAAATAGTTGAAGATCATTGATCGTTCATTATGTTAATATATGTGAATATGTTGTACCAATGTATGATCTGGACGCCAGGGCCCTTCTTGGTCTCTGGGGGTCTTGACGTATATAAATAGTGGTATCTGAGCAAGAACTTTATTTTAACATAACTAGATGCATTGTTATTTTAGAATGAAATAAAGAGACTACAGATGGAAATCCATAAACTTGAAAGCACTTTGGCACAGTATAGATCTGTAAGTAAATCCATCTTAAATTATATAGCATGTAATTCATGTACAGCAATCCATGTTAAAATACTGCTGGGGGAATACATGTCTTTGTAAAGAAATTCTTCTCTAATCGGTCTTTACAGTTCTTTTATATTGGTCCTAAGGTCAGATCTTTGTCTTTGAGGTTTTGCTAGCAATCACATGCTGGTTTAAAACATCTACTGTACATGAGAGTGTGAGTGCAGCTGTGAGATGTCCATGTAAAAATTCCCAGTTCTGCCCAACTGTGGTGGTCATTTTAAAACCAGATGATACTGCTATCCCTTTGATTTCTTGCTCAAATAGGAAGTGAAAGGAGGAGCATCTATCCACACAGGCAATGAAGTGACCTTTTTGTTCAATGTACGCACACAAGATACAGTATGTAGGATGCAAGTATGGAAAGATCTGATGTCCTATACATGCAGCTCACTGGTAACAACCTATGACACTTGTAAGATATTCACTTCAGCACACACACACTTCGGCTCGCTATCCACCAATTTCATCTGCATTCCTCTCCAAAATCCTGTACAAACATTGCACTCCAGTACAGACAACTTAAATCCCAGTATCCTACTATGTGAGATGCACTCCATCACATACAACTCCCTCCCCAGTACCCTACTACTAGTGAGATCTGCACTACAGCACACTTGACACGGTCCCCAGGGTTCTACTACCAGTGGGATCTGCTTTCAAGCACACACATCTCACTCCCTAGCATCCATATCACCTCATCCCAGCAGACACCCCAGTCTCCTGTATCCATACATCAATGTGATCTGCATTGTAACACATACACCTCACTGCCCAATATCTGTGCTATCACTTAAATCTGTCATGTTACCCACTGGAAAATACAGTACATAGGTTTCTCACCGTACCCTAAACAAATGCTATTCTACTGTATGGAGGAGAAAGTGGTGGCAAGTTATTTATTACTTGAGGCTAGCAGGGTGCAGGCTTAAAGCTGCAACTTCAAGTTTTCTATAGCGCAACCACCATGCTGTAAATGGCTTATTTTCCAAATTGACTTTATAGTAGGAGGTCAGATTACAAATGGCTGAATAAGGCCACATTGATACCTGCGAATAGGCTCGACACTGACACCATCAGGGATTCTTGATGATTACCTGAGGAAGGCAGCCCTATTGAAAGCAATGGGAGACTGCACACTCCTGCAGCTAATCATGGCCATAGCATGTAATCACTCACACAGAGATCACCTGTAATCGGTGATCTATTTACTAACAAATACAGATCGCTGGGAATTTTTTATTTAGACTGCAAGGGTCAACAAGTAAAAAGGCATTCCTGATGACTTTTTTTTAAAATAAGAAAACCCTGCATGCTTTGCAAACAATATCATGGAAGCTCTCTGAAGTGATTGTGAAGTGATTGTGAAGAAAAATACCTAGTCATGAAAAATGAATCCATTACCTTGTGAACACTTGAAAAATAATTTAGATATTAATTTCCTTTAAACCTTTGTTACTAAGGATGGTCTCGGGCGTGTTTACAAGTGCACGTGCCCGAGCCCGCCGGGCAGTGAACCCTGCACTGCGCCAATCGCAGGCAGTGAGACATTTTCCTGATGCGCTGCTGCAGCGATCGGGGAATGTCTCACTGCCTCTTATTAGCACAGTGCAGAGTTCACTTCCTGGCGGGCACGTGCGCTTGCGAACATGCTCGAGCCCATCCTTGCGTGTTACTATGCAAATCAATTTTTAATGAACTTTGTTTCCTGATAGGACCTTAACACTTGTGAATTTGAGAAAAACAAACTTACTGATGAGCTAGAAATTAGAAAAGAAGAAAGTCGCAAGTTTGAGTCCCTCTTAAACCACTTGGAAAATGAAAAGCAGCGGCTTTCTAACAAACTTGATAAACAGATGGTGACAGGTGGGCCTATTTAAAACACTATTTCTAGATTTACATTTTCTAGTTCTGTAAAAATGAGAACTTATGTCTTGCCATTTCCAGAACGAGAGCTTGTGCTAGAAGTAGAGAGGATGAGGACTCAGTATGGTATTTTGCGTACTGATCGGTCACCTTCTAGGATGGACTCTTTCGTGAAGACTTTAGAGGAAGAGCGGAATCATTATAAGGCAGAGTTGGAGAAACTGGAGAGAACTCTTAATCTAAGAGCCAGTTCCAGAAACCTTTCCAAACTGGAGTCAAGCAGAAGGCACAGCTCCCCAGACAAGGTATTTGATAATTTCCCACCTGTAATGTGCAAACTGATATAAAATAGTTTTTTATTTAATGCATCCTGCTGTGGTTATTTAGTCAACATGTGGTCAGTTTCATTACATTTAGCAGATAATTGTGAAATAATTGTTCGGTTGAAACTACATCTGTCTGTGCACAATTATGTGGCGTAGGCCGACTTCAGGCTGATGTCCTATTTTGGTGTATAAATGCCTCCTCACAAATATGAATCAAGCATTCCCGCAGCACGCCACATGCATGGCTGATCTCTCCCAGAATGCCTGGAACACTATGCTGCGGGTGCAGCCGGCCACGGAGATGGCCCATCTTCTTTCTTCTGGTCAATGAGGCATTTGTGACCTCAGCTGCAGGTACGAGCAACAGGGAGTTCTCATTCAACCACTGAACTCTGCAGTCCGCAGTGCAAGATTTCTGAGCCATGAAATGCGTTAGCCAGCAGGGACCTGAAATTGGTTCCCCCCACCCCAGCTCGGTGTCCTAGGCGTTCTGGGAGAGATCAGCCATGCATGTGGCCTGTTGAGTGAATTGTACATTCATGTTTGTGAGTAGATATTTTAACCATTTTTTGTTACAATAAATTTATGTTGGATAATGCACTAGGCCAGTGTGCCCTATTTTTTTTTTTCATTTTTCACAACCCCAGTCCTAGAGGGCAGTAAGGCACCTAAAGAATTATCCACATTCTCCAAGGCAATGCAGTCACTACAGAGCTAGTTCATTCATGAGCAGAAGTATGTTTCTGTATAAACACCTCCCCCTCACCACCTCTTCATTGCATAGTGTGTGGTGGGTCTCTAGTTCACAGAAAAGAATGGTGACATCTGATAGTTTAGATTTCAGTTTAGTACACAGGAAGGCTAGGTTTACATATATATATGGGTGTGGGAATGCTTGTAAATCGCACACATATTCCAGCACCCGCTGGCAAAACTTGGTGCTACTTGGCAGACGTGCAGGGGTGCCATTATATCTTAATGGCACCCCCATGCATCTCAAAACATAGCTCGATTTTGTTTACGGGAAATCACTTGTTGCAAATGTACCATGTAATTTCCCTGCGGCTGTGATTGGAAAAAGGTATAGGGTCCTTTTTGCATCATTTGCCACAGGTGCCCTCACAAAAGCGGCACACAGAAACTGCACATATCTGAACCTAGCCAAAGATGCAAGGACTCTGGTTTCTGGAAAGATCTTTTTTTTTTTTTTTTTTTTTTAATTTTTATAAAATACTGGCCTACTGTAGTCCAACATAGTAGTTATGTGTGTATGCATGCATGAGAAAAGCAAGTCATTTTACATTCTCTTCTCTCCAGAGCACAGGAAATAATTCTGATCTTTGGCGAATCACCAGGGAAAGAGATGAACTGCAGGAGATGTTGGATAGGTTTGAAAAGCACATGGTCGAGATTCAGTCCAATGTAAAAGTGCTAACAATGGAAAGAGACAAGTTCCGTGGGCTTTATGAGCAGGTAAACCTGATAAAAGGCAGACTTTTGTGAATTATATGATCATTTGATTTGCATACCTTTTTATTAGTCGGTACCTGCTTCCAAGACGCATGCAGTGCTTTATTTATCTGGGATAAAATATTGCATAATATCATCCAGGGTATTATGTTGAATTTAATCCTGGAATTGGGTGCCGGCTGTATCTGTTTGCATGGTAGACTGGCTAACAGGAGCCCTCTGTGCATCGTATCTTACACAGATGGCTAGACACATCAGGTGAGCTGCAGCTTGCTAATTTTTTGGGATATCTTTTATTAGTTGCAGCACATAAAATTAGGTATTTCCCTGTGGGTTTGTAAATCTGCAGATTTCCCTGTAGGTTTTTAAATCTGCAGCGTGAATGCACATGTTTACGCTCCCATCCTAACAGTTATGGACCAGTAGTAACTTGCATGTGACTGCAACTCCATAGTTTTTATTAGCTCTTATCTGTATTTATTTGCTCTTCATTTGTACATTGATCAGTGTCCGGAGTAACCACTTTCTCCCTATGTGGCTGAGTATCTGTGTGCAGGTCTTGTATGTATTTCAGATCTAGCATTCATTTTACAGGCCCAGAATGAACTGGTTACCGTAAAGCGAGATCTGTCTCCTCTGCGTAAAAGCAGCTCTTCGGTTAAAGAATTACTCCATCTGGAGGAAGAAAGAGATCTAGTAAAGTCTGATTTGCGCAGAGTTCAAGAGGAAAATGAAAGTCTCAGGGACAGAATAAAGGTATATATTACTGTTTCAGTTCAAATCATACAAAGATGGTGATATGGAGAAGCTTGTTTATTCATTTGTAAGTCCAGTCTGTTTAATGTTATAAAAAATGTTTGTAATGACAAGCATCTGCATTACCGTGGACGAAGGGCTCATTGACACTGCGTGCGAAGACCTGCGGTCTTCTGAACTGGATAAATGCAGGTCATAGCATTGTTTTCTATGTCCCCCATTCAAACAGCAATGCTGGTGTGATGTACACTAGATGGCACCGTATAGCAGTGCACCATGCTGCTGTGCAGTGACATGAATGAAGAGCGACTACTTGACACTTGATCAATGTTGAAAAATAAACAAGCAGTACGATGCACTGAAAGACTCGCTGCTTAAGCTAGCACTGCACTGGCATGTACAGTACATCATAGCTAGGAGGTTTGCAAAATGTACCTTACCCCAACTTTCATACTGTAGTGGGTGATGTCACTGTCCTTTCTGGCAAAGTCCAGGCATATGCTGAGCACCCAAAATCTTGCTAGAATACAGTCCAGAACAGTTCATTCTTATGAAATTTTTGGTACTGCCAGAAAGGGTGAAATTTCCCCCACCTAGATGCTGAAAAGGAAAGCTGGGGTAAGGCAAGTATATTATCGCCCCCCCCCCCTTCTTTCCACCAAGAAAATGTGATCTCACGCCGTGTCACGGAGCTGGATTGAATCGACGGGCAGTGCTGTAAAAATGTCCCGCCTCCTAGACTGGCATTGGATCAATGTGCTGCTGGTCTAGGAGGCGGGACATTGTTACAACACTGCCCGGTGATTCAATCCAGCTCTGTGACACAGCATGAGCTTGCTACACCAGGAAGACACTCAAGGAGAGGAGGAGGGAGGGGAGGTGGGAGGGAAGGACTCTGACAGGGGCGTACCAGGATGATACATGTGTGGCACCTGGAGCGGACCGCCCCCTTTTCGGTGCCATTATCGGCACCTATTTTTCTTTCGGCCGGATGCCGAAAACACCATTCTTGACCCATATATTTCAGCTGCCGAAATTTCGGAGCACCTCCTAGTTTTATAATTTCTATCATCCCCCTTCCCTGTGTGAAGGGGAAGAGAGATGAGAAACAGACCCAGTGCTGTGCATGGCTGCATCTCTTCTCCCCCCCATGCACACAGGGACTCGAGCAGTAGCAGGAGCCATTGGTCAATCAACGCAGTGAGGAGAAAGGGGGCTGGGGCTAAGCCCAGCTGTGTGTCAATGGAGCGTGGCTCCTTAGACACACGCACAGCTCGGGAGCAAGCACGCACTGTGTACCCCCATAGCAAGCAGGCAGACAGGATCACCGGCGGGGGACCCCAGAAGAGAAGGGTCAAGGCAATACCATTGCACAGAGCAGGTGAGTATAAGCTGCTTATCATTTTTAAAAGATTAGCTTTAATAACACTTTAAGGAATTTTTGCTTATTAGTGGAGCTGGACAGTGTTCATTCTGGAAGGTTAGTGTTCATTTATCTTAAACAAGGTGTAGCTGTGTTCATTGTGAATACCCATTCATACAGATTTTTACTTAAAATTTATTAAACAGAAAACCGCTTTCTCTTGTCAAAGTTAAGTGAACATTAATTTTACAAAGTAATTATTGTCTCTTCCTTCAGTAAATCATCATCATCGTTCTTTATCATTCTTATTATCCTCCTCTTTCTGAAACCAAGACCAGGTTCGCTTTGAGTTGATTCCAGTCAGCCGGCCAATGGGTTTCTAGAATTGAAGATCTCCAATCTGTCAATGTTTGGCATTATTCTCCTAATAAAAAAGGTTCATATCTTTTGTAAAAGTGAGCAAGTCATTGGCAGACAAGAGCATTACAAATACTATGTTAAACATCTGCAAATCTATTAAAAAAAAAAAAAGGAGGTGTATTATACATTTAATAGAATTCCGCATCAGTTTACCAAGTATGTAGAATCCATCTCAGCCTCCTCTCTAAATTACCCATACATTTTTTTTCCCAGGTGCAGCATGAAGAATCTGCAATGGAAAGATTCAGATTTACCCAAAAGATTGATCATTTGGAAAGCTCAATAAACATGGTAAGTAGTAGCTGTATTGTTTTCTTGCATTGGTTGAAGTGAACCTGCACAATACAAAAATTGATGCAATACCAGTTTCTAAGCCTGAGTACAAGTACTGATAATTATTCTCAAGTACTCGCTTTAGTAAAACTCACATTTTAATATCGGACATACACTGGCTGCATTGTGTTTTTTTTTTACAGTAAGACTACACCTGTATATCAAATGCAAGTTTAATTGTAAAGTGAATGTAAACCCGTCCAATGAAATTTGAGTTGGACACGTCTGTCTGTAGTGTTTTGTTATCTCTCTTCAAATAGCTATGTCTGGTAGCTGTGCCTTCCTCCATAGCTCTGTTATCAGCCTAAGTTTTCACTCGTTCTGGTAGTGGGACATAAAAATTAGATTCAGGGGAGGTTGCAAAAAAAATAGATTAGATTAGCAGTCTGTTAAAGAAAACACAGGCAACCTCTGCATGTGTGGGGAGGAGGTGTGTGCCTTTCCTCCAATCATCTTTTGCACAGTCTTTCAGTGTCCCGGAATCCTCTCCACCTACATAGGAAGGAGGAAGTGGAGCACAGCCTTATGCTAAGGAAGCACTTACAAATATGCATAGGCTACATGTGTATTGACTATGAAGTGACTCTATACTGTCCATCAACCCTGTGACAATCAAACATCCTTCTGGATAATGCTGTTTAAAAAAGGAAAATAATTGTTGCAGAGAGATTCAACGTGTGTTTATCTTCTGATACCCTTCCACCTACAGTGTTGTTCATTTGACCTGTGTTTCGATGAGGAACTTTCGTAAATGTATCTGTAAATTAGCTGTATAGTTGAACAGTAAATTGTTAAATAAATGAAATGCGTATACTGGACCAATTTTACCTGTCAAAGGCTTTGTAATTCCAGTTCTGAGACCCATCTGACAGGGAAGGGGCCTTTTTTTCTTTTTTCTCTGCTGCATTTAGGTAAAACTTTTATGGATTTTGTCCTTTTCCCCAGCCTGTGAGTGAAAGGAAAAGCAGCAGTAGCCAATAAACGCATCTCTTTTTGCCATCTTTGTTCTTTCCTTATATCCGCACGTTCCTTGTCAACACATTTGCATGCGGCACACCTGACTGACTCTGTCTGCATGCTGCTATGTTGGAGATTGCAAGAAGCTGATTCCAAGTCAAATTCAAATACTTACAGTGCTTGCTTTAAAACAAAAATGTATTCTTGAATACAGAAATTGATTAATTTGGCTTCAGCTTTATTTACTTTATGGATGAACATATCTCTTTCCTCGGCTAAAGCCATTCAAACCATTGAGTTTTGTGGAAAAGAATAGGGCTAGCAGGGCCACCCACTGAGTGAAATTTATACAATGTATGACCAGCTTAGTTACTGATGTCTGGCTGCTCTCTCTTCAATACTTTGTCTCTGTCCAAACACAAGTATTCAGACAAGGCCTTTACTGCTGTATATATTTGTATCATATCAGTGATTTAGAAGTTTTAAAGACTGATTTAGAACAAAAGAAGTACCTAGCATTCTCAGGAGGAGCAAGACATGGATAAGTGAGTTTGTGGTGGAGAAACTTGACTGCCCTGCATAGAATCCTGACCTCAACCCAAAAGAACACCTTTGGGATGAATTAGATTGGAGACTGCGAGCCAGGCCTTCTCATCCAACATCAGCGCCTGGCTTCACAAATGTGCTTATGGAAGAATGGTCAAACATTCCCATAGACACTCCTAAACCTTGTGGACAGCCTTCCCAGAAGAGTTGAAGCTGTTATAGCTGCAGAGGGTGGGCCAACTCAATATTGAACTCTAAGACTGGGATGCCATTAAAGTTCATGTGTGTGTGTGTGTATAGGCAGGCGCCCCAATACTTTATAGTGTACATTTATTGCATGTGGATGTCTATTATCCAGCTTTTAGTCGAACGGTCTAGTAATGGAGTTCGCTTTTACAGAGCCTCCAACATGGAAATATTAACAGGGGAGTCTAAGGTGGACTTGTGTTAAATAAAGAAAGTTTAAGTTTTGATATTGTGAATCTGATCAGTAGGTCTCCTATATTTTCCTCACTAAAACACATAAGAACATTTTCTGTGCCTTCATTTGACTTCTTAGCTGGAAACTGAACGGTCTGAATTAAAAGCCACTATATCTGAGCTGAAGGAAACTATATCGTCTTTAGAAAATGCAAATCGATCACAGTCAGTTAATTTGGCTCAAACCCTGGACGACTCTTCGCATTATAAAGCTGAACTAAGCTCCCTAAGGTTAGTGGCCAATTTCATTATTGGATTAGAATGTCAATGATTAAAAAGTACTGCATTCCACCAATGCATGTATACTGCCACTGACCCCTGTTCATGCTCTGCAATGCAGGTTACTTAATGAACAACTTCAGAAATCTTTGGAAGACCTCCAGCATCGCCTCACTGTGAAATTCAACGAACTGCAATTATCACAGGAAGAAATTGTAGCGTTGGAGGAAAGAATAGGTAAATTGCACTTCTAACAACAATATACTCTATTTATTGTCCTCTACCTTATGGTTTCCAAGGCATACTCTGCTCTGACAGCTGATGAAAGGCTTTAAACAGCCACTTTTATAATGCTTGGAGTGAATGATAAACAAAACGGTTGTATGTTTACTAAATCATTACCGTGATTTATCTTCTCTGTGCAGCAGTTTATGTAGCTGTGATGAGAAGCAGGGATGATGTTCTCTGCTTCTCATCACAGCAGAGTAAGAAGCACCCAGTCAATTAAATGGAAACATGTTCATCACAAATTTATTGGAGTGGAGTTCAGGCAGATGCTGTCGTCCGAACATAAGCTGGCCATAAATGGTTCGAATCTCAGCCGGTTCAGCAGGGACAGAGCAAGATTGGAATCCTCTATGGGCAGAGGCTGCATGTAACTAAGTTGAGATTGACTTGGGTAAAACCAGCATGTCGAATTTTCAGCATGGAATTACTGCCAACAGCTATAGCCATGGTCGCATGAAAGAAAATCGCGCAATCTATTGCCTGCCTTAAACAGCCCCATACCATCTCCTCTCCTCAATGAAACAGAGAGAACCCTGCACAAACAGTAAAACCCTACACTACCCAAATTTGCCCACTAGATGTCATGCTTCTCATTCTATCCACAATACTAATAGATTATACAGATGACAGAATGGTGATTTTTAACCTATAATGAAATTCGACATGCCCCAAAAGACAGCCTTGGTAAATTTTAATCATAACATAAATTCAATTTAAAAAGAAAAAAAAAACATAAAATGAATTTCTGCAGTGAATCTATAATATATATAATAAGGTAAACCTATAAAAATATTTTTAACCTGATCAAAATGTTATATCTAATAATTATTACCCAAAAACCAATTCAGGTCTTAACATTTAAACCTTTCGACTGCATTTAAGATTGAGAAGATCCATTTGATCTTGTTCCTGGATTTTTCACTTCGCATTTTAGACCCCCACTAATGACCAGAAATTCTATCAATCCCATAAAGCATTTGGATCCCTATTAAGAACGTCCCTAAAATGTCCTGAAATATTGTGTTTGTATCTTTTCTTATTGATGTCCATTCAATATAAAGACCACACCGCTCTGAACCGCAGAAGCCTTGCTAGAAAATCAATCAGCTGATAGCATATCCAATGCAGGTGCTCTGCCTCAGCGTGTCTCTCTCTCATCCACGAAAAGGAATCCATATATACAGTGAAGAGCCGGCACAACCGCAAATGCAATCTTGAGTAGTTTTATTGAGTGATCATGTACAGATAAAAAGATGCAGACGCGTTTCAGCACAGGGCAGTGAGCAAGGCCCTGTGCCGAAACGCGTCTGCATCTTTTGCATTTGCGGTTGTTCAATTAGGGTTTGGAACGTTTTACATTTGCAGTAGTATCTTTGTACAAAGTGTTGGAAACTGAAGCAATAGGTTCATCTACAGAATGTTATTATTTCTAAACCCTTTAAGCAGTATAGACCAGAGTATTCTTAACATGAATCAATTTTGTTTTGACCCACAGGGGAATTAAATCAAAAGGTATCTGCACAAGCCACGGAAATAGCCATGCTAAGAAATACAGTTTCCGTGTTGGACAAAGAGAAAGATAAACTACAGGAAACTGTGGACGAGAAGACTGAGCGTGTTGCTTGCCTGGAGGATAACCTGGAAAATAAGGTATGTTGGGTATGCTAGGGATGTCTGTTTATCTGAAATAAATGATAGTTTGCCATTCTCTCCTTTCTGTACTCATTAACTGCATAGACAAAATGGGATTTACCAAAGGAGTAAGGACTGTTCCATTTGAAAAATTAACACTGACTAAGCTTACCCAATCATGTAAAAGAGAAATAAAAACATTGGGGGAGACTGACTAGAACCGGTGCACACAAAATCTGATGCAGCTGTGCCAAGTAATCAGTCAGTTTCTAACTTCAGCGTGTTCAACAAGCTTTGACAGTAAAACCTAGAAGATGATTGGATATTATGTACAGTTGTACCAGATTCTGTATTAACCAGTTTAAGTAAATCTCCCCCATTATGTGGTATTTCCCAAAACGTCTTTCAGGACAGCACCCGAGAGATCATGGCTCCTCCTCCTCCAACAAGAAACACCTCATCATCCAAAGCTTTAATAGGAGGCCTCCACCCAGCTTACTTTAGTTTTTTGTGTTTTCTTCCAGCCAGTAGGAACACCTCCAGTGGGATCTCTCAGAACTGCCTGGGAGACATGAGGTTCTCACCTGAAAATCTTTGCTTTTTTTTTCTGCCAGGAGACTGATCCTCCCACTTCCCTCTAGCTAGATGGTTCCCATGGGCTTTCTCTCCCCCTTCATGCTCGGGGAGAGCCTGTACTGCCTGGGAGGGCTGCCCTGTGCTTTTGGCAGATGGGCGGCATGCAGAGGGCCTCCCGCTTGCTTCCCGCAGTGTGGGGCAGCGGCGGTGATGGCTGAAGCAGTCGCCATTTTTCTGGTGGCCAAGGAGAGCTCTCGACCACGTTCTGTGTAGTACACAGGAAGGGGTGGCAGTTTCAGGTCAGGCGCGTGGCGTCATTTCCGGCTGCGGAGAGCAGGGTCATCTGCTGCCTTTAACTTCCGGATCGGCGCGGCAGCGTTTTTGAATCCAGGAGTTGGCCCTTCGTTCAGCCATGCGACCACAAGTGCACTCTGCAATGGAGGACAGGGCAGTGGATAAGGGAGAAGCCAAAGCACCAGCAAGGCCAAGGTAAGGGACTGTGTTCCTATTTACTGTGAGCCATTCTCCTATGGGTATTACCCCCCCCCCTCACTGTGGCAGCACAGTGGTTAGCAGCAGCTAAAGGACACTTCTGACTAGCAGTAGGGGACTCCAATAGGTTGGTTGTAATGGTGGGGTTTGCTTGGGCACAGGGAAGTAATGGGTCCTTTCCTATTGCACCAGGGTGTTTTTTTTGTGTTGTGCCTGCTGTGTCAGCATTTCAACGTGGTTTCCATTGTTTTTTTCTTCCGTTTGCTCAGGCTAAGAGCTCTGTTCATCCCGTAAAGAGAAGGTGCCCTGTTTGCAAAGAAAGGTTAAGCGAATCCTGGACAAAGTCTCTCTGTGCAGATTGTATCTCAGATTTAGTCAGCGAGGAGTTTACATCCATTTGTGGCGATCTGGTTACATCCATTAAGGATGAGCTCCGGGCTAACTTTTCAGGCTTTCAGGTTGAACATGCCAGGACCCTCAGTGGAACCCAGGCCTCAGCAGCCGTTATCAAAACCTCAGGGGGCTCCTCTGGTTTCTCTGGCACACGTGGGAGGTCCAGCCTCCCAGGATACCTCTCAATAACCTGGTTCCCCCGCTCAAGAGGGTACAGATTCTGAGGAAGAGGAAAATGAGACAGATGCCACCTCTAAATACAAGTTGTCCCTGGAAGAGGTAGGGGACTCCTGAAATTAATTCACGCTACCTTGGGGATAGAGGAGGAGAAAAAGGAGCTCTCTCTGCATGAAAGCATGTATGCAGGTCTGGGAGACTCCAAAAGCCGCACTTTTCCAGTCCATTCAATAGTTAGACATGATTAAAGAAGAATGGCTGGAGCCAAAGAGGAAACCATTTTTCTCTTGGGCCCACAAAAGAAGATTCCCATTTGAGGATAATCCTAACTCCCATCTGGAACAAGGTTCCAAAACTGGATTCCGCTTTCTCGCAGGTTTCAAAGTCAACCGACCTTGCTTTTGAAGATATGGGCACACTAAAGGAGCCCATGGATAAGAGGATGGACCTACTCCTTAAAAGAGCCTGGCAGTTGGTGATATTTAGTATGAAGCCAGCAATGGCAACAACATGCGTTGCTAGAAATTTAGAGCACTGGGTTATTATCTTCAGGGGAATTGCGGTCCTATTTGTGACCGTTTTTTATTTAATTTTCTTTTACTTTTATTTTTATTTGTCTTCTATCAAGCAATTGATCTGCTATCAAGAAGCCGGTCGGGGCATAGAGAGTCCATGGGCTCTGTACGTTCCCCGGCCTGGCCGACCGATGCGAGCCAGTCCCGCCGTATGGGATGATTCCCCCCCCCGCCCACTTATGCCCAGCGCCGGATGCGATTCGGGAAGGGCGACTTTCTGTCCTGCAGCATACCGCCCAAGCAGGGGCGGAAGGTCTGCGACTGGGTGGCTACCCATGGCGTCGTCCGGAGTGGTGAGTGAGAGTTCCTTCTTCCCCCCCCCCCCCTTTTAGGGGCGGAAAGGGGGGACCGACGACCCAAAAATAAAAAATAAAATTTCTGGGTAGCCGCCAGTAGGGGAGCGTGGAGCTCCTGTTCACCCCCTTCACTCCACCCCCACCCCCCACCCCCCCCCCCCCCCGCCGCTCGGTCGTTTTTCGCCGCCATTTTGCCGTAGCCGCAGACATATTGGACCTATGGGGCTTTCCATCTAGCGCTCAGAACGGCCATTTGCGGTACTGCACGTTCCCTGCAGGTGTTTTTCGGCCTCTAGTGTTCAACGGCGGCCATATTGGAATCCCTGCTTATGTAAAAACGTGTCTACAAGTTTTTACTTTCACTTTGGAATGGTGTGTGCTCCTGACAGCGCGGCTCTCTGACTATCCTCAGGGTTATGGCAGCAAACAGCAAGTATAGCTGGGCTCTCCTGTGGGTGCTGGTGGCGGCGGGTGCAGTCCTCCTGGGTTCCCTGGTGCACTGTGGGGCGGTGGTGTGCGGCTGTGTGGGGGTGCCTTTAGTTTTTAGTATGCATCTATTTGTTACTAAGGGAGCTGAACATGCTAGGAGCAATCAGTAGCGGCGCAATCTGCGCAAGGGGCTTTTCTGGACCAGCTGTGTCGGTCTTTAGTGAATTCTCCCCAGGGAGGATGTCACCAACAGGCCCCCCAAGAAGCGTCCCCCTCCTCCTTGCTTTTCAAGGGAGGATTTTGATCCGGAAGGTCCCTCGGACAGAGAAGGGGATCAGGGGATGGCAGCTGCACGTTGAAGAGCGTTTTCTTTTCCGCCATTATGATTGGTATCGCACTTCGATGCGACTGAGCCAGGATGGCGAATCGCTGATTTCTGCGCGTGTGTGTGGTCCTCCAGGCCCCATAGGGCACCCAAGGCTTACCCACATGATCAATTTCCTGATTACCTTGTTTATTGTAAATGGCAGCATCCGCAGCATTCTTTTTAGCGCAGCACAGTGGTGTAGTGGGTAGCACTTGCACCTGGCAGCATAATGCTTGCTGGCTCAGATCCTAACCATGACCTGCCTGAGGTTTGCATGTCCTCCCTGTGCATGCGTGGGTTTCCTCCCGGTGCTCCGGTTTCCTCCCACACTCCAAGGGACACAGGCCCAAACGGTTCGCTGCTCGCTATCCCTTGAGGAAAGCTTTTTTTTAATAGCTCGCCTTAATAAGACGACGGCCATTCCTCTGGAAGGGGTTCCTACCTTCAAGGGCCCCGCTGACAAAGACAGAGGCGCTGTTAAAGTCGCTCTTCCTGGTGGCAGGCTCTACTCTGCGGCCAGCCCTGACGTCCGCCATGGCAGCGCGATATCTGTCTGAGCGTATATCGGAGCTCCAGAATATTCTGGACTGCGGCCGCCTGCTGGATACGCCGCAGTGGGCTGTATTTTGCTCCGAGGTCGCAAGTACCTTGGTGATGCGGCTGTTGATTTACTGCCTATGTGATCCAGGGTAGCAGTGTTGCTGTATCCTCAGACGGGTACTCTGGTTGCGTTTTTGGTCCGGTGACCATGCTTTCATATGTGGACATCTATTCGGTCCACGGCTGGGTGAGATCATTAAGGATTTCACAGGAGGTAAGTGCCCTTCTTCCCAGAGCCTGGAGGCGTGAGTTTCGCCGTAGACACGGTGAGGTCGCTGCAGGGGCCGGGTGCCGGCAGTGGCAGCGCGAAACCAAAAAAGTGGAGGACAAGTCCTCCTCAGCCTGATGGGTTGCCCCCACCCGGGATTTGGGTGGGAGAGCGTCTTCTGGGATTCGCAGGCCGGTGGCTGGCCCACATTCCCGATCGTTGGCTCCGGGAAGTGGTGTCCGCCGGGTACAGGATAGAGTTCAACACTCTACCCCCAGACAGGTTCTTCCCATCAAACTTAGGGCTCCCACAGGATCGCCGGGAGGCTCTTTTTGGGGCTGTCCAAGCACTTTCGGCCCAGGGGGTGATCGTGCCAGTGCCTCCAGAAGAGAGGTTTCTACTCAAATCTATTCGTGGTTCCCGAAAAGGGGGGGGGGGTTCGGCCAGTACTGGACCTGAAGGCCCTGAACCGGTATGTCAGGGCGCGGAAATTCCGGTTGGAATCTATCCGCTCGGTCGTGGCCGCCCTTCATCAGCGGGAATTTTTGGCGTCCCTGGACATCAGGGATGCGTACCTCCATGTACCCATTCGTCCACGGCATCACTGCTTCCTGCGCTTTGCAGTGGGAGACATCCATTTTCAATTTGTGCCACTCCCCTTTGGCCTGGCCTCAGCACCTCGAGTTTTCACAAAACTGCTAGCCCCGGTGTTGGCGTTGCTCCGACAGAGAGGCATTGCGGTGGTAGCCTACCTAGACGACCTGCTCCTGCGAGCGGAGTCCGTCTCGGATCTGGAGGAGAATGTGAGACTCACAATGACATCGCTGCAGGACTTCGGTTGGTTACTCAACCTGCAGAAGTCGTCGGTCTCTCCATCCCGTCGCCTGGAGTATCTGGGTCTAATTCTGGACACAGAACAGGCGAAGGTGTTCCTCCCTCCAGCCAAGTTGCTGTCTCTGCAGTCGGCAGGTTCTGTATGCAGGGGCTGGGGCTCATGGTCTCGTCGTTTTGAGTAATTTCGCCCAGAGTCAAACTCGTCTCCTTCAGCGAGCAATTCTGGCTCGGTGGGACAGGTCCCCTCGGTCCTTGGGCCTTCGTATCCGTCTGAGCTCCCAGACCAGCGCGTCTCTGGCTTGGTGGCTTCGGGACTCGACCCTGACTCGGGGAAGTCGTTCCTGCTCCTTCAGTGGGTGATCATCACCACGGATGCCAGTCTTTCAGGCTGGGGAGGGATCCTGGGGCAGCTGTCTGCCCAGGGCCGTTGGTCGGCACGGGAGGCTCGTCTCCCCATCAATGTTCTGGAGCTGAGCGCACTCAGATTGTGCCTTTTTCACTGGGTGAGATTGCAGGGTCGTCCGATTTTAAATCAATCGGACAATGCCACAGCAGTGGCGTATGTGAACCACAAGGAGTCCAGCAGCTGCGGCGGAGGCAGCTCTGATACTACGTTGGGCGGAACGTCACGTTCCGGCAATCTCTGCCATTTACATTCCCGGTGTGGAGAACTGGCAGGCGGACTTTCTCAGTCACCAGACGCTGGACCAGGGAGAGTGGTCTCTCCACCCGGAGGTGTTCAATCAGATTTGCCGCAGATGGGGGACGCCAGACGTGGATCTCATGGTGTCTCGATTCAATCACAAGGTGGAGACCTTTGTGTCCAGAACAAAGGATCCGTTGGCAGTGGCCACGGACGCTATGGTGGCCCCCTGGGGCCATTACCGCCTTCTGTACGCTTTCCCTCCGATAAAACTGCTTCCACGATTGATACTCAGGATAGTGGCGGAGGGGATACCAATAATCCTGGTGGCTCCAGATTGGCCTCGGCGCACTTGGTACGCCGATGTGGTGCACATGGTGGCAGACGCCCCTTGGCGGCTCCCGCTGCGAGACGACCTTGTCTCAGGGGCCCATCTTGCGCCTTGCTTTACCCTCGCTGGCTTTGACGGCTTGGCTATCGAGTCCCAGGTGCTAAGAGACAGGGGAGTCGCTGACTCAGTGATCCCTACGTTGTGGAAGGCTTGCAAGTGTACTTCCCGCAAGATTTACCACTGCACCTGGAAGGCTTATATAGCTTGGTGCGAGGCGGAGGGTCATAACACTCAAGGGCCAGATGTCGGCTCTGGCGATTCTTTTTCAGAGACCTTGGCTTCGCACTCGTTGATTCGTACCTTTGTACAAGGTGTGCGACATGTGGCGCCTCGGGTGAAGGCTCCAAGGGATCTGAATTTGGTGCTTTCTGTACTTCAGAAACCGCCATATGAGAATATCAGGGAGATTTCCTTACAATTGCTGTCGTAGAAGGTGGCCTTTTTAGTTGCCATCACTTCCGCCAGACGGTGTCTGCATTAGCGGCACTATCGTGCAAGTCTCCCTACCTGGTCCTACATAGGGACAAGGCGTTCTTGCGACCCTCTCCTTCATTCCTTCCGAAGGTGGTTTCTTCCTTTCACATTAATGAAGATATTGTCCTTCCTTCATTGTGCCCTCGTCCGTCACACTCAAAAGAGATTGAGTTGCATACTTTGGACGTAGTGAGGGCCTTACGAGTGTACTTGGCTGCTACAGCTTCTTTTCGAAAAGCTGATGCCTTGTTTGGCTGTCAGAGGGTCCGCGCACAGGGTTGGCGGCCTCGTTGGCTACGATTTCTCGTTGGATCAGACAGTCCGTGACCCATGCGTATTCTGTTCGGGGCAAGGTTCCCCCTTTTCCGGTCACGGCTCATTCTGCCCAGGCTGTTAGCACTTCCTGGGTTCTCAGGCACCACGTCTCGGTGTCGCAGGTGTGCAAGGCGGCCACTTGGGCCTCGGTACACACTTTCACTAAGTTTTATAAGTTGATGTGCTAGCATCTTCGGATGCTGCTTTTGGCCGCAAAATTTTGCAGGCGGCAGTGTAGGTGCGTCTGGCGCCTCCTTAGAGGTTTAGTTGGGTACTGTTAGCGTTTACCCACCCCTCCTTTTTTTTTTTTTTTTTTTTTTTTTTTAATTCAAAAACCAAGTTTATTCAAGAGTTTTGTGCATGGTATACATCAGGATAACATCGTAAGTACATCAATCATGGGATATGTGACACCACTTTTAGGGATTACACGAACACAGACAAGCAAAGACGAGATCTCTTGTGGACTTACATCTGTACATGTTGATTAACCTTATCAATGGGGGTACAATCCCAATGTATGTTGGACCTAGGGCATTTACAGTAAAGTCAAGGTCATTAATTGACCACTGTGTGTAGTTCAGGGGTTCGTTATCCTGCTCCCTCGTTCTCCGGTGTCTCAGTGTCTGGCAAAGGTGGGGGTAATTATGTCACACAAGTACTAGTATTGGAAAGCCATGCACCCCAAATTTTGGTATATTTAGCGGGACATCCTCGGTGGTCATATATCAGTTTTTTAAAGGGCAAGGTTAAGTTTATTTCCCGTGTCCAATCTTGGAAGGTAGGGGGTCTGGGTCTCATCCAGTTCTTGGCAATTACCTTACGTGCTGCATATAGGGTTTCTCGGGTAAATGCAGCATTGTACTTGTTTACGTCGGTTGTAGGGAGGAGGCCAAGAAGACATAGCTTGGGGTCTAGGGTGACCGGGGAGACCATGTCATCATGTAAGAAACGTATCACCTGCATCCAAAATGTTTGAATAACTGTGCAAGCCCAGATGAGATGGAAAAAGGTGCCTGAGGTTCCCGCACACATGGGACATAGGGGGCTTGTGGAGGGGTGGAATTTTGCAATTCTACAGGGAGTGAGATAGGAGCGGTGTAAAATGTAGAACTGCGATAACCTCTCAGGCAGCCTGGGGGAGACTAGCTTTACGCCCTCCAAAATATCCTCCCAGTCTTCGTCTGGGATCTCCCCGAGGTCTGCCTCCCACTTAGTTTTTGTGGCAGTGACTATCTCGGATGACACCTGGAGACGTAAGTGTGTGTAAATGTTGGAAATCAGATGAGAGGGGTCGGATCCTAAAATAATGTGTATAAAGGGGATTTCAAGCAGCGAATGGGGCCTAGTTGCCAGTTGGGTTTGGAGGGCATGTCGAAGTTGGAGATATCTGAACAATAAGTGGTTGGGGAGTGAGAATTCCTCTTTCAATTCCTGAAAAGTGGGAGAAATCACCTGGTACAGGAACACCATGCCGTGGTCAATCCACGGCCTGGGTTCAGGGACCGAGAGTAGTTCGTAGTTCGGGGAGGTCCCTGTTATACCACAGGGGGGTGTGGGTGTGCAAGTGGGTGACCCTAAGCTTACGCAAAGCTGTACGCCAGACATACTGATAGTGGGCTACCATGTCTCCTAGAGGCTTGGGAGAAGGTCGGTGCATCACATTTCGAGAGATGGTCTGTAGGGGAGAGTGTGCTGGGATATCTGGTTTCCTAGTAAGTAAGGATTGGAACCGGTGCTGTTCCGTTTTCATATAGTGAAAAAAATGTGAAATTTGAGCTGCCAAATAATAGTCTTGGAAATCTGGCATAGCTGCACCGCCTTGGTCTGCGGGGTTCTTTAGGGTGGCCCATGAAAGTTTGCGTCTGCTTCTTCCCCATACGTAAGAGTTTGGAATTGAATCAATGGTTTTGAAGAATTTGTGGGGGATAGGAAGGGGGGCCTGCCATACCATGTATAATAGCTTGGGGAGTAGGATCATCTTTATGATGTTAATGTTAATGATGTTAATTTTGCCAGTGACTCCGAGCGGGAGTTTGGCCCAGGTTTGAGTTTTAGTTTTAATTAATTGTATCAATGGTGTGACATTAAGGGGCATATAGTCCCTGAGGTCTCTAGTTATAGTGACTCCCAATTATTTAACGGTTGATAACCCACCCCTCTTTTTGACACAGCTTGGGGACATCCCCACACGTAATGGAGAGCTGCGTCTGTCAGTGAACGATAGGAGAAAAAGGGATTTTATTAAAACTTACCGTAAAATCCTTTTCTCCGAGTTCACTGACAGACGCAGCACCCACCCCTCTGTGCTCTGTTCTTGTACGGCTTGTGTACGAACTGAAGAGCTATGCTATGAGGGGGTTTATGTGGGAAGAGAGGACGGCCCCCATGGGAGGGGCCAGCTGTTTCTTTTCCCTGCCTAGTTGACTCCTAGTGAGACGAGCATAAAACCACACGTAATGGAGAGCCGCGTCTGTCAGTGAACTCAGAAGAAAAGGATTTTACGGTAAGTTTTAATAAAATCCCTTTTTTTCAATCTGAAATGTATACATCTTCGCTGTTGCATCAAAGCAGCCAGGAGCTCTGAAGGAACGATTTTAGCTCATTGGCGTCTATATATAATTCTGAAAACTCTGTTGATAAATCCTCATGAAAGGAGTTGTAAAGGCAGACAGTCTTTTATCTTAATGCATTCTATGCATTAAGATAAAAAATCCTTCTGTGTGTAGCAGCACCCCCCAATTACTTACCCGAGCACCTTCTCTCTCCAGCAATGTCCAGGAGTGTCTTAGCCTTCCAGGACACTCCTCCTCATTGGCTGAGACACAGAAGAGGGTCCATTGGCTCTCACAGCTGTCAAAGTCAACCAATCAGGGGAGAGAGGGGTCAGGGCTCCGTGTCTGAACGGACACACGGAGCTCTGACTCTGCTCGGGTGCCCCCTTTAGCAAGCTGCTGGCTGGGGGGGAACTCGATGGGACGAGGTGCAGCGAAGAGGGACCCGACAAGAGGAGGATCCTGGCTGCTCTGTGCAAAACCAACTGCACAGAGGAGGTAAGTATAATGTTATTTAAAAAAAAAAAATACTTTACAATCACTTAAAGCTTTAGTCCTGTTTTCTCTGCAAAACTGTTGGTTTTAACCCTGTTTTATCTCTTGCAGGAAAAAACAATTGGTAACTTAAGATTTACTCTTTCAGAATTGGAGGCCACTGTTGAGTAAGACATTCTATTTCCTATAATTGCTATAGAGTTTTATATCATTTTTTGAAGTTTCGAAACAGGTGGGAATATAATCCTTATGCACTGAGCACGTTGTCATTTTAGAAGCATGTAAAGGAAAAAGTTTGGAAAACCATACGAATCTATAAAGACAGAAACTGTAAATTATGCCTTTTGTTGGTGCAATGTCACTGAAAAAGAAAAGGAACAGATACCCACATCCACACAATTGAGGTGGATGGAGGAATCCTACCCGCTGCGCTATTGTTTTCTGACTGTGGGAACTCCTCCTCTGTCAGAATACACTAAACAATGCTGTAGAGCTGCACAATTAATAGTTAAAGAATGGAGATCGCAGTTTAACCCTTCTCGCGATCTTAACACAGCATTTCCTCGATTCAGTGCAGAGAGTTCTCTGCTCAAGCTGACAGCTGTCACAACACTGCTCAGGCTAGATAAAGAGAAACATTGCAACATTTTGTTCTTTTAAGGTTAAAGGGATGAACTGCGATCTGTACATGAGGGCAGTTTAACCACTTAAAGACTAAACCTTTTTTCCAACATTTGTTGCTTACATATTAAAATCAGCATTTTTGCTAGAAAATTACATAGACCCCCCCCCCCCCCAAACTTTTTTTAGATATACAGATATAAACAGAGATCCTAGAGAATAAAATGGTGGTTATGTCGCACTGTATTTGCACAGCAGTCTTTCAAATACAATATTTTTGAAAAAAATACACTTTAACCACTTCAGCCCAGAAGGATTTCCCATGTTAGGACCAGAGCACTTTTTGCGATTTGGCACTGTGTCACTTTAACTGACAATTGTTCGGTCGTGCAACTTTGTACCCAAACAAAATTTGCGTCCATTTTTTTTCCCACAAATAGAGCTTTCTTTTGGTGATATTTGATCACCTCTACGTCATTTCTGAAAACTGCTATAAACAAAAAAAAGCGACAATTTTGCAAAAAAAAAACAAAAAACATATTTCTTACGTTTTGCTAAAATCCATCCAAAAAAAAAAATATAAAAAAACAAATGTATTCACCGGTTTTGGCCGATTCATATTCTTCCTCATATTTGTGTTAAAAAAAATTGCAATCAGCGTTTATTGATTGGTTTGCGCAAACGTTGCCGCATTTACAAGCCATGAGAATTAATTTCTGACGTTTTTTACAATTTTTTTTATTTATTTTTTTTTTTTTTTTTTTTTTACTAGTAATGGTGGCGATCTGTGATTTTTATCGGGACTTTGATATTGCTGTGGACATGTTGCACATTTTTGACACTTTTTTGGGACCATTGACATTTATACAGCTATCAGTTATTTAAATACTGATTTACTGTGTAAATGTCATTGGCAGTGAAGGGGTTAACTTGCAGGGGGTGCTCTAGGGGTTAACTGTGTTGCCTAGGCGTGTTCTAACTGTGAGGGGGCTGGGTTGGCAGGGGCACCAAAGATCTAACTGATCCCAAGTACAGGGATCAGTAGATCTCTGATCTCTGACATGCCGCCTGTCAGAACGGAAAACCGCCGTGTTTATATCAACGGTTCCCCGTTCTGGCTCTGTCACAGGGCATCGCGAGTCACCAGCGGACATCGAGTCCGCCCGACCTGCGGCCCCGATCAGGGAGCGTGCGGCGAGCACGCGCCAGCTGTGGAGCGAGCACGCGCGGGCGGAGGCGTGCGCTCGCCCTCTAGCCGCCGTGCACTAAAGTGACAACTATAACCGGCGATTCGTGGGACAGAGCCATGTTGTCGCCGCTTAGTCGTACAGTTGTCGGCAAGTGGTTAATGAATAAAAAAAAACCTAAACGGTAATGTTAGCCCAATTTTTTTGTATAATGCGAAAGATGTTACGCTGAGAGAATCGTGATCTTTATTCTAAGCAAAAAAATTGTGATTCTCATTTTAGCCAGAATCATGCAGCTATACAATGCTGCAGTTCATTGACTGTAGCACCGATCGAAGGAACAATTTTCAACATTCCCATTTGAGAGGTGGATCTGTAGATCAACTTCTCTCTAGCAGGAACAGCCATAGATCGACATTCAGCCAATCCTAAACTAGTTGCATTTCGAACCATCTTTGGCCAGCTTATAGATCGAATCATCCTGCACAGAGATATAAGGCTACTTTGGTCAGTGTCCTGTTTAAGAAACCCACCATAAGCAAGTAGGGCATACACAATTTATGCAGATGTTATGCCTGATGGGAATTAAACTGAAGACTGAGAACTGTACTGGCTTACCGGCAAAACAGTTTTCTGTTGAAGTTTGTAAGAAACAAACAGAAAAGATGGAAAATGTATTTCTCCTTACGTTCACTGACAGACGCAGCTTCTTCATTAACTTCATGGGGTTTTATGTTCGTCCAACTAGGAGTTAACTAGGCAGGGAAAAGATCAGCTGGCCCCTCCCTTGGGGGCCGTCCTCTCTTCCTACATAAAATCCCCTCACAGCATAGCTCTCCAGTTTCAATGCCTAGTTCGCAAGGAGTTGACCTGGCTTCCCCATAGGGAACTGCGGTCCTGAGATGACCATTTTCTTTTTTTTTATTTTTTACTTTATTTTTTTACTGCAATCAAGATGATCTGCTATCAAGAAGCCGGTCGGGGCATAGAGGGCCCTGGTGCTCTGTACTTTCCCCGACCCGGCCGACATGATGCGAGCCAGTCCCGTTCAGGGGGTCACGCCGCATCTTTCCCGTTCATACGGGAGGCCCGGGCCAAGTCCCTCCTCTGGTCCCCTTTACCGATACTCTCGGCAGGGTGACTTTGGGCCTGCAGCATACCGCCGTCAAGGGCGTGAAGTCTGCTTCTGGTGGCTACCGCAACGTCGGACCGGTGAGTGAGCGCCCCTCCTTCCCCCTGCCACAGGGTGAGAAGTGGGCCCGACGGCTGCAAATACCTGTACGTTAAGTAAACGACGCGCTGCACAGGGTAGTCACCGGTGGGATCAGTCCTCGGTCTTAGCCCCAGCACACCTCGCTCCCCCCCCCAGCACTGGGTAAATTTTTCCGGCCTTCTCATCCGCATCACCATGCGGCGCTCGGCCGCCATTTTGCGGCGGACCGCCGCCATTTAGTTACGTGTGGGTGACAAAGTTAGACTCCTGTCGTGGGGTGGCGGTGGTCGTGGACCTCCCTCGGGTCGATATGAACGCCAAGGGCGACGGACATCGCGTCTAGCGGACTTCTCGACGGGGACAGTCGCGACAGAAGAACATCCCTCTCTACACTTCGACGTCGGTGCACATCTTTCCGTCTCGTACGTCACTTTTACCGGCGGTCCTTCGTGATCTCCGGCTTAGGGGGAATGTCTGTCGCACGTCATGGCTTTTACCGGCGAGGCTCGCGATCTCCCTTTCGGGGTATCTGTCCGTTACAGGCGCCGATGTCGTTTTACCGCCGCCAGGCGGCGTTTTACCGCCGGCTCGCGGCGTACCACTACGCCTACTCTTCCGGCCTTTTTAAATGGGTCACGACCCCCCCCCTCGCTCCACACGACCCC
>BLSH010245861.1:500539-521227 GCA_018402905.1 Glandirana rugosa | reverse complement strand
GGGATTTTATTAAAACTTACCGTAAAATCCTTTTCTCCGAGTTCACTGACAGACGCAGCACCCACCCCTCTGAGCTCTGTTTTGGTACGGCTTGTGTACGAACTGGAGAGCTATGCTGTGAGGGGATTTTATGTAGGAAGAGAGGACGGCCCCCAAGGGAGGGGCCAGCTGATCTTTTCCCTGCCTAGTTAACTCCTAGTTGGACGAACATAAAACCCCATGAAGTTAATGAAGAAGCTGCGTCTGTCAGTGAACTCGGAGAAAAGGATTTTACGGTAAGTTTTAATAAAATCCCTTTTTTGTGCCCTTTTTACATGTAAATCATGATATCTCAACCTTGCCTCTATTTTTCAAGATAATAAATTAACCAGCATGTACTAGTTTACTTTATTACACTTCCACATGTAGGTCTTCCTGTATGCTGTAAAATCACAAACGCTATCAGACAAACAACGATTGGTTGCATTTTACTTGAAAAATGTAATATTTAGAGCTATGCTGCTTCAAATGTTTTTGTAAGATGTGATTTGTGAACTTGTTTCAAAATGTATGTTTACATGTGAATTATCCTTTGATTGGTAGCCAGTTGAAAGACTCGTTTGGTAACAAAGATCGGGAATTATTAAGCCTCCGTCGTCAGCTTGATTCCATTAGTGCAGAGCTTGCAGAAAATGTAAGATTGAGGGAAATTTCCCTGAAGGAGAATAGAAGATTGCAGGATGATCTTTCCACCATGACCAGAGAGAATCAGGTACCTAAAATTAAAGGTTTATTTCCAGTTATGTCAGCAGTGCCACCAACCCTACTTCACTTTGTATTTGGAAGCACAAAGCCTTTTTACTTATAATACATACCTATTAATATCCCGGCTTGCAACATAATACCAAGCATAGCTGTAGAGAGGTCATGTTGCCCAATTGTAGCTAACATTTCAGATTACAGAATTTATTTTGCATTTTTTTTTTATTGGGCTTTAGTGCCACCAAAATTCCCTTCCCCAGCAACAGGCTATCCATAAAGACCTCAGCTCTGTGTGTGTCTGTCTCCAGCGGTCCAAAATGCCCCTTGCAAAGTCATGACCACAGTTTTCCAGATAGGAACATTCATGCTCCCTTTTATGTTTCCCTTTTTCGTACACTAGTTTTGCTATGCCATTAAAAAAATGACTGTACAGTTAACTGATTCCTTTTCTTATTTCTCTAGACAGTTGCTCTGGAGTTAGAAAATGCAATGCATGAAAAAGAAGAACTAAAGCTAAGAGTTCATGGCTATATCTCAGAGGTTGCCAGAATTGAGACCTTAATGGCATCCAAGGTCAGTACATTTGTCTTTATTTCTCTGATAACCTACATTGTTCTAGATATACAGCATGGGCATATCTTGACGGCCTCATCTTAATTAAAGGGGTTGTAAAATCTTCTGGTTTTCCACCTTAATGCATTCTTTACATTAAGGTGAAAAAAGTTTTGTTGTGCAGAAGCCCCTTAGAGCCCCCCGATTTACTTGCCCAATCGTTCCAGCGACAAGAGCAAGCCCAGCAGTTTCAGCCACCGTCTCGGGTCCTCATTGGATAGATTGAATCCCTTAGTAGAGAGAGCACCTCTTACCTGGGTTTTTTGTTTCTCCACTGGGTATACAGTGACTGTAATGTGCCAGGCTGCCCCCCCTCCCGCAGGCTGGCACACTAGGGGGGCAGGTAATGAACAGCAGTAATGAACACACAAAAAAAATGTGATATATCACTGCTACTTATAAAAATATTCAGTATTTGCTTTATTATATAGGAACAAGAGAATCGAGAGCTTCTGGATCAGTTCAGAATGGTGCACAGCCAGGCTGAAGAATGGGAAGTGAAGGCACAAAACGCTGTAGGCGAGAGTAGCTCTGTAAAATTGGAGTTGCTGTCTGTCGATACAGATAGAAGACATTTGCGAGAAAGAGTGGAAGACCTGGAGAACGAAGTCCGAGAGGCAAGAGACATAGTAAAATTCTGGAACTTGGATCTGTTACCAGAAATTCCTTTTCTTATGGTTTTCTATTTTGTAAAAATTAGAACCAATGCTTTTTGTTTCCTCTTTTGCAGCACATGAATGCTCACCAGGCTTATGAAGCTCAGATCTCATCCATGACTAAAGCAGTGTCCAAATTGGAGGAGCAACTTCGACATGAACTGGATGAAAAGGCTTTGATCTTGTCTGATCTGGCATCAGTCAGAGAGCTGTGCGTAAAGCTGGACTCTAGCAAAGAGCAATTCTCCAGGCAGCTAACTGCTCGAAACATGGAATATGAAAGAGTAGGTGTTCTCACACAGAATTATTGTCAGCCTGCTGAATGTTTGCAACTTGCCTGTAATATGCAGCAAGATATATTTTCATACTGGAGCATTTTCAGTGCCAGGAAAAAATGCATAATGCAGCTATAAAGCCATTGGTTTGGTTGAATTCTGTATAAAACAGTTGACCAGTATCCTTCTTACCTATGTGATCTACTAAACCAGCTTAACAAATTTGCTTTGACTCTAGGAGCCAGCTAAAAAAGTTAGGAGCCAGTTTGTGCTCGGCGATATGTAATGTGTATCGCCGTTTTTCATGCGTAGGCACCCCGACGCATGCGTTTGTATGTGGGGGGGGATTTCATGTACAGTGGTACCTCGGTTCACAAACTTAATTCGTGAACCAACTCTGGTCGCAAATCAAGGCAAATTTTCCCATTGGGTTCAATGTAAATCAGGTTAATCTGTTCTGAACATTTTTTTTGAACCACAAATCTATAAAATAAAATGCAGTATAGTATGCAGAGAGAGAACACTAACCTTGTACATTCTTGCCACCTGCATTTGCGCTTTCCATATTCTTGTCACCTGCATTACTGCTCCACACTTTCTTCTCCATGCTTGCTCTGCATTTTCTTTAGAGCCATACTGGATGTACAGTACAGTTTGTGCTAAAAAGCACACCAAAAAGCTTCTCAATACTGTACTTTAAGTGTCTTCACAGTACTGTACACTTTCAGTGTCTCTCTGTGACCCACGATCTCACCAAAGCAGGGAAAATGGCCGCAAATCGTATTCGTGAACCGAAGCAAATTTTTATGAACTCTTCTGTTCATGAACCCAGGTACCTCTGTACTTGGGTGTAACTTTAATTTTTTTTTTTCCTCACATAGGGGACAAAGTCTGCATATCTCCCCTGTGCTCCACTGAATGTAATGCAGTGCAGACATTCTTTCCCAGCCATGCTGGCCAGGGAAACTGTCGAGGGCCTGGAAGTGACGTCATGTCGCTTCTGGATCAGGAACAAGATGGGGACGTGTGCCCGCTCTCCTCCCTCCCCTCTATTCTGCGGCACCCGCTATACCACTCCCAGGTCCCCTGATGGGCAAGCAGAGCCCGGTATACATAGTGGAGGGGTGCGTGCGGGGCACTTAAGCCACATGTATGTAAGCAATCGGGCAGCAGTGGAGCTGTCTGAATGCTTCCACCTGACAAGGGAGCCCTGCCGCTTGCCCGCAGCAGGGCTTAATTTAAAGAAAAAAAAAATACCTACCCGGAACTACGTGTCCCAGGCAATACAAATGTGTGCATCCCTGCAACAGTAAATGGGCTGACAAAAGCCCAGGTGCCAGGATTCAATTTCTAGTCCCCATGGTGACCTGGAGCTTGGAATTTGTCGAGCCCTGCACTAAAGTACACTTTTATACAGGTTATTTAACCACCAAATGGATCCAATCTCAACTCTTTTACAGTGCTTAGTGTGAGCGTTTTCTTTGCTGTGCAAGCCATAGTCTTCTATTTGTATTTTATCTGTGGTGGTTGTTTGTGCCTCTCCAGGTCATGGATGAATTAGAGGATATGAAATCAGAAATAGAACTTCTTAAGAAGCAATTGGCTAGTGAGAGGCTCACTATTAAGAACTTGGAGACCTTGCTGGCCACTAATAGAGAGAGGGAGTTTCAGAGTCATCTTACCACCCATGAGAAGGACTCTGAGATTCAACTGCTGAAAGACAAACTTACCCTCTCTGAGAGTAAACTGTAAGTATATTTCCTTCACTTAAAGGGAGTCCAGAGCAAAACATTTTAAGTTTTATACTTTTATCATCCTGTTGCAGGACCCATCACTGTGATGAACCAAAACATCCTGATTTATACGATGTTTCTGTATTTTTCTTGTAAACTTGTAATTCAAGTCTGAGACTGCCAACTTACTGTAAACAATGAATTCCTCAAGTGTCTGGTTTTGTGAATTCAACAGTTGTTAAGAGATTGATTAATTGCACATAAACCAGTAATCGTCCCTTCACACTAACCACATGCTGATGCACTATTTTAGCATGCGTGTTGGTGTCTGTTATGTGGGGTGGTGCGATGCGTTGCAGTACATCATATGGTTTGCCACCTGATGTACTGCGGAAAATGCAAAAAGTCTACAAGTTCCCACACCACTCATAACACAAAGCTTGTAGTGTGAACAGGGCACATGAAAGAGTATTGCTTGTTTTCTAATAATTGGTGAACCCTACTGAAAACTATGCGTTTGTTGAAAATAAAGTATACTTTAGAATTTAAATCCTTAGGAACCACCTTAACTGCGCACAGTATATGTGTACCAACACAACGCATACAAGTCTTGCTCCTTCTTGGGTAGTTTTAATTCTCAAATAAATTTAATTGGATTCTATGTAGCCTAAATTTGTCCAGTAAGTTTAGTATGAAAGCTAATTTACAGCCACTCGACCCTTTTTTCATATTCAGATATTAATTTTCCTCTTTTAAAGCTCTTGATTAAAAGATAATTTACAGATTCAGGGTTTTAAGCTTTCAATCACTAAACTCCTGCATGTTGGTTGGTAGGTTAATTCTTGGTTTTTCTCAGAGTTTAGATCATTTCGAAGCAACAAATGGTTTGCTTACATTTTCGCATACACTAGTATATTAGTGTTAATAGGTTGCGACTCATACTCCAAGCATAGAAAAGGTTGGATTCTAGGCTGAAGAATTCTAATTTTATACGTGTTTGAATAGCACTATGTTCAAGGCTGCTGATAGGGGAAGACCACCAGTCGTCCTGTAGGGGGCCCGAACAGCAGAAGGAATCGGTGCGGTTGGGGCGGAGGCGCAAATACAGAAAGATGCCGTGTAGCTCTTTGCAGCAGCTGAAAGCCGGTTTCTCTCCCTCCCGCCAACTTTCAACTGCTGCAGGGAGAGACACGGGGCATAGTTCCTGTAATTGCTACCCCCCCCCCCCGCACCAAATCCTCCTACCTGTTCTGCCTTCTTCTGATCTGCCCCCCTGTCACTGTGTTATGAATAAAGCTTAACTTTTTTTTTTAAACAATCTTTTTCTGGTTCATAGCACCTCCCAGTCTCGAGAAGTGGCTATCCTCCGAAATAAACTTACACAGCTGCAGTCTGACTATGATGTTGCAAGACGACAACTCACCACAGAAAAGTTTGAAAGGTAAGCCTTCCATGGTTGGCCTTTTATGGTTAGAGGATACATCCTGACATATGGAGGGAGCCAAATCAGTCTTGTGTATTGCTAAAAAACCAAGAGGGTAAAACTGCTTTCTTTCTACTACAGGGAGCGGGCAGTACAGGAATTACGCAGACATGGACTTTCCACATCACTGCGTACATCTTCACCACTAACATCCACAATGAAATCACTTTCTCTATCTCCAGAACGCTCCATCTTAAGATCTGTAGAACGAGCCTCTGATAAAACAGCAGAAAAGTAAGTCTGACCTTGCAGTCACGTTACTGTACTTATATTTTTTTTTTTTTTTTCCTGCCTAAAGGTACAGTCCTGACTGAAAATTAGGTCTTGAAAAATATAGAGGCAGTTTTTATCCATCTTGGTTAGTAAATTGAGAATCCCGTTTCACCTACCTAATCATTAAAGGAAGGCAAGAAAAAGTAATACAACACATGCATGTTAATAATGGGAGGTGCTTTCTAAAATGTAGCTTACGCAGAACCCTTAAAAGAGATGTGCGGGTTTCTCAAAAAAAATAAACATTCATACTTGCCTATATAAATGCAGCATTTGTCCCCCCTGCCTCTACACCGAGGACTGAGCGATGAAAGTCTGCTGATCGCTCAGTAATTTGGTCTTCAGTGAGCAGAGAACTTCAAGTCACCGGCTCTCTGCTCTGCCCATCCATCGCTCACTTGAGCGCTGGGATGTAAAGGGACAGGAGCGGCAGGCTCCTGTCCCTTCGGTGTGCTGAGAGGCAGAGCCCAACTGCCTGTCCGGCATCTGCGCAAATCCCAACCTTGTCTGGATCCCTACAGAGCCTGGACCAGCACTGTGATGTCAGCTGACAGGGGGCTTTAGCTGAATCTGGGTCACAGACGTTCAGAACTAAGTGCACTCCTGTAACCCACAGGAGAAGTATGGCCACAAAAGTTGTGGCCATACTTCTCCTATGTGAAACCTAGAGTGAGGTTTTTGATCACGGCATGTTTTCTGTAAAAGAAAATGAATTGTACTTTAGGTGAACTAAATAAAACCAACATTTGCTGGATACCTTATCCCCACCCTGACTTGCTGTAGGTGTTGAAAGGCTCTGATCCAGAGAAGTTCTGGGCCCTCCAGTTCATGGTTGCAGTGCCATCACATCCAATAGCGGTTTATAAATGTAGCCACATGCTAGTGGGGCAAAAGGTTTTTCATTATATTACGTCTCTTAGCAGAGTAGGGAAGCCTTCTTCAGTCCCTAGTGATTGGCTGATTTATTGAAACACTTTAAAGTGGATGTAAACCCTCCATATACCCAGTGAAGTGAACAGCCTCAGGTGATACACGGGGATGAAACAAATCTCCCTATATAAGTATTACATGTACAGTTGTGCTCATATGTTTACATACCCTGGCAGAATTTATGATTTCTTGGCCATTTTTCAGAGAATATGAATGATCACACAAAAATATTTCAAACATCTTTCACTCATGGTTAGTGTTTGGCTGAAGCCAGTTATCAAGCAACTGTGTTTACGCTTTTTAAATCATAATGACAACAGAAACTACCCAAATGACCCTGATCAAAAGTTCACATGCCCTGGTGATTTTGGCCTGATAACATGCACACAAGTTGACACAAAGGGATTTGAATGGCTATTAAAGGTAACCATCCTCACCTGGGATCTGTTTGCTTGTAATTAGTGTGTGTGTGTGTGTGTATAAAAGGTCAATACGTTTCTGGACTCCTGACAGACCCTTGCATCTTTCATCCAGTGCTGTACTGACGTTTCTGGATTCTGAGTCATGGGAAAAGCAAAAGAATTGTCAAAGGATTTGCGGGAAAAGGTAGTTGAACTGCATAAAACAGGAAAGGGATATAAAAAGATATCCAAGGAATTGAGAATACCAATCAGCAGTGTTCAAACTCTAATCAAGAAGTGGAAAATGAGGGGTTCTGTTAAAACCAAACCACAGCCAGGTAGACCAAATAGGGTTTCAGCCACAACTGGGCTTTAAGCCAAGAGGAATGGGCAGCTTTACCATCTGAGAAGAACCTCATCCACAGATACCAAAGACTTCAAGCTGTCATTGATGTTAAAGGGGCAATACACTATATTAAGTTAGATTTTGGTCTCATCACTCCAAATGATTTTGTGCCAGAAGGTTTGAGGCTTGTCTCTGTGCTGTTTGGCGTATTGTAAGCGGGATAGTTTGTGGCATTTGCGTAGTAATGACTTTCTTCTGGCGACTCGACCATGCAGCTCATCTTTCTTCAAGTGCCTCCTTTATTGTGCATCTTGAAAACAGCCATACCACATGTTTTCAGAGAGTCCTGTATTGTACCTGAAGTTATTTGTGGGTTTTTCTTTGCATCCCGATTCCTGGCAATTGTGGCTGAAATCTTAGTTGGTCTACCTGACCGTGGTTTGGTTTCAACAGAACCCCTAATTTCTCTTCCGTTCACTGACAGACGCAGCCTTCTTATGACACATGGGGTTATGCTCATCCTACTAGGAGTAGCCTAGGCAAAACAAACAAAAGTGTAGGTTGGCCCCTCCCAGGGGGCCTTCCTCACCTTAGCATATAATCCCCCTGCTCTGTACAGCACATCAGTTTTTATTTGCCTAGTGCAAGGAGTAGACCTGGTTCCCTATGGGAGCAGCGGTCTCCTGAAGATTCATCTAAGGAAGACTGCTATCAAGAAGCTGGCTGGTGGTATAGAGGATATCTCGAATCCTAATCTTTCCCCAGTCCGGCCAACACTATGTGAACCCCCTTAGGGGGGCTCACCGCATAGCGCCCGTTCCGTGCGGGCGGCCAGTGGCTAATACCCACTAGAGCCCAGTGACTGGTTCGCCTGTCCAGTGGCCTGGCCAGCAGCATGCCCTCTTGTGGGGAGGCAGGTCTGCTCCGGGTGGCTACCCGCTGCGCCCGTCGGATTGGTGAGTGAACCCCTCTTCCGCCCTAGAGGCATGGAGAGTGGGCAGCTCTGTGGTGGTCAGCTGTGGGGGTCTGTTAGAGGCCTTCCCCCCACTCCCCCTCCCCCCTCAATCCCCCGCAGGCACCTTTGCACTAACCGTTCGAATCTGCACCGACCATCCGAAGCAATGTGTTAGGTGGGTCGTCGCCATTGGATTTTGGAGCACCGCTCGTTCGTGGCCGACCGCACGTGTGTAATGGCAGCGTCCATTGTTTGAGAACCATTTGGTTTCCAGCCTGCTCTGTGGCGGCCTCCAGTGGTCGATTGGGAGAACTGCAGTCCTTGTGCAGGAAGTCCTTAAAAACGGGTGTGGGCTTCCGGTTTTTGCTTGGACAGCATGGCTGACACACAGTAACAAGCTCCTGACGTGCAGCAGTTCGTGGGCATTGCTCTTCGGTTGGAGTGCTGAGGCATCAAACAGCAAGTATAGCTGGCGCTTCCTGGGTGCTGGTAGCGGTGGTTGTAATCCGCCTGGGTCTCCCTGGCTGATTTGTGGGGTAGAGGTGGTGGTTACACAGCGGGGGTGCCGGGCTGAGATGTCAGAGGCCGGCAATTCTATAGCAGGGGTACCTGCAGATCTACAGTCCACCCCAGGAGCATTTGTGTCCTTGGAACAGCTGAGGGCGGTGTTTGGGGAGTTCCTCCCCCGGGCAGGGGTGCCCGTTCTGAGGGGCCCCCAGAAGCGCCCACCCCCCCCCCTTTCCTCAGGGGAGGATTCAGATCTAGAAAGCGCTTCAGTGGTCACACCTGTGGATCTTTCAGAGGGTGAGCCGCCCTCAGAGGGCGAAGAGGATCAGAAAGCGATAGTGGAAGCACTGATCACTGATATTCGCAACTCTATGCGACTGGACCAAACAGGGGAGTCGCATGAGTTTGCATATGTTTGTGGACCGCTTAGACCCCCTAGGGCTTACCCTTATGATCAGGTGTTTGAACAGGCAGTGTTCAAGGAATGGCGTAAGCCACCAAGTTCCTTGGCTTTGCCTAAAAGCTTTGCTGTTCGCTACCCCTTTGAGGAAAGCTTTACTAAGAGATGGGCTTCCCCGGTGGTGGACCCTGCCGTGGCTTGTGTGAATAAGGCAACCGCCATCCCCTTGGAGGGGTCGCCATCCTTTAAAGAGGCGGCCGATCGCCGCACAGAGACAGTGTCTAAAGCACTATTCTTGTTGGCTGGGTCAACCATGTGGCCAGCGCTAGCAACTGCTATGGCGGCACAGTCTCTTCGTGAGCACGCTGCTGCGCACTAGTTTGCCTGGTGAATGTGCACAGGATGAAGTACAGCGAGTGCAACATTTGGAAGAGGGTCTCCGCTACATATGCCATGCTGCTTTGGATCTTCTCCCCATATTGTCAAAAATGTCTGTTCAATTGTTATCAGGAGGGTGCTGTGGCTCCGCTCTTGGTCGGGCGACCAGGCTTCAAAGAAAGCTCTGGCAGACCTGCCCTTTCAGGGAGGGCGTCTATTTGGCCTACAGTTGGATAAAATTACGGATTTCACGGGAGGGAAGAGTACTTTCCTTCCAGAGCTGAAGCGTCGAGATCGTCGTCGTAGACAGGGTCCTGTCTCTTCTGGTCAGAAGAAGTTTTTTCGGGCACCCGGCCCAGCGGCTGCCTCCACATGATGGGTTGCCCCCACCCGCCTCACGGGTGGGGTGGGGCGGTTTCTGGGGGTTGCAAGCTCTGCCCCCAGAAAAGTCCTTCCCCTCAAACTTGAGGCTCCCGCAGGAGCGTCGGGGGCGCTTCTAGGCGCCGGTCAGGCGCTCAGCAGTCAGAAGTCATTAACGCTGGCTTGCCGGCTGGAGTACCTAGGTCTGTTTCCGGACATGGTACAGACAGGGGTGTTCCTAACACCGAGCAAGCGTCTAACGCTTCAGGCTGGGCGAACCCTGTGATCACGCCAGTGGTTCTCCTTACGGTTCTGTATGCGGGTGTTGGGGCTCAGGGTGTCGACTTGCGAAGCGATACCTTACGCCCAGAACACTCGGCTCCTGCGAGAGGCAATGTTGCCGCGGTAGGACAAATCTCCTCTATCCCTGGGCAGGCCGATCAAGTCGGAGTGTCAGTCCCGGGGACCCTTGGTTTGGGGGATTCAGGTTCCGGCCCTAAAGGGGGGGAGAAGTGGTCCTCCCCTCAATTGGTCGATGTAGGTACCGGAACTGAGAGCGAGCAGGCTTTATCTGTCCCGTTGGACAGAGAGGCTGTGCCGCCCGGTTCTGGTTCAGTCGGTCAATGCCACGGAGGTGGCGTAGGTAAACCATTAGGGTGGAACAAGAAGCACAGCAACAGCCGCGGACACGGCTCTGATCCTTCTGGGGGCAGTGCTTCACAGGCCTCGGGGTCAGTATCGGTTGCTGTACATTTTTCCTCTAACCAGGTATTGAGGGAGAGGGGTGTCTCTGACTCCGTAACCCCTACTATGATAAAAGCACGCAAGAGTTCCTCACGTAAGAATTATCATAGGACCTGGAAGGCCTATATTACCTGGTGCGAGACAGGGGGTTGGAACCCCCGATCTTATAGAGTATCCAGAGTACTGTCATTTTTACAGCAAGGACTGGACAAGAACCTGGCGTTAAATACGCTTAAAGGGCAGAGTTCGGCCCTGGCGGTTCTTTTTCAACGGCCCTTGGCGTCTCATTCATTGATCCGTACATTTGTACAGGAGGTACGTCATGTGGCTCCTCGGATACGGTCGCCTTTGGCACCGTGGGATTTGTATCTGGTGCTTTCTGTGTTGCAGAAGCCACCATATGAAAGAATTAGGGACATTCCCTTACAGTTGTTGTCACAGAAGGTGGCCTTTCTGGAGGCTATCACATCTGCCAGGCGGATGTCGGAGTTAGCTGCATTATCCTGCAGGTCACCTTACTTGGTCCTCCATAAGGACAAGGCAGTTCTGCGGCCTTCCCCTTCGTCTCTTCCGAAGGTGGTTTCTTCCTTTCATTTAAATGAGGATACTGTTCTCCCCTCATTGTGCCCGCACCCGTCACATCCCAAAGAAGTTGAGCTGCATTCTTTGGATGTGGTGAGGGCCTTGCGGGTGCATTTAAGTTCTAGACCGTGACTCATGCATATGAGATTCGGGGTAAGGTTCCCCCGTTCCCAGTCACGGCTCATTCCACCAGGGCAGTTAGTACTTCCTGGGCGTTTAGACACCAGGCTTCGGTGTCTCAGGTGTGCAAGGCAGCTACTTGGGCCTCAGTGCACACGTTTACGAAGTTTTACAAAATTGATGTTTCGGCATCCTCGGATGCTGCTTTTGGCCGCAAGGTGTTGCAAGCGGCAGTATAGGCGCGGTTAGCGCTGCCTGAGAGGGCGTTTTTCTGTTGGGTACAGTTGTTATGATTTGCCCACCCCTCTTGATTGGCACAGCTTTGGGACGTCCCCATGTGTCATAAGAAGGCTGCGTCTGTCAGTGAACGGAAGAGAAAACTGGATTTTTTGTATAACTTACCGTAAAATCCTTTTCTCTCAGTTTACTGACAGACGCAGCACCCACCCCTCTGCGTTGGTTTTGTACGGCTTGTTACGAACTGATGTGCTGTACAGAGCAGGGGGATTATATGCTAAGGTGAGGACGGCCCCCTGGGAGGGGCCAACCTACACTTTTGTTTGTTTTGCCTAGGCTACTCCTAGTAGGATGAGCATAACCCCATGTGTCATAAGAAGGCTGCGTCTGTCAGTGAACTCGGAGAAAAGGATTTTACGGTAAGTTATACAAAAATCCCTTTTTTCCACTTTTTGATTAGCGTTTGAACACTGCTGATTGGTATTCTCAATTCCTTGGATATCTTTTTATATCCTTTTCCTGTTTTATACAGTTAAACTACTCTTTCCCGCAGACCCTTTGACAATTCTTTTGCTTTCCCCATGACTCAGAAGCCAGAAAAGTCAGTGCATGAATGGATTGAAAGATGCAAGGGTCTGTCAGGAGTCCAGGAACTTATTGACCTTTTATATACCCACACTAATTACAAGCAAACAGATCCCAGGTGAGGATGATTACCTTTTACTAGCCATTCAAACCCCTTTGTGTCAACTTGTGTGCATGTTATCAGGCCAAAATCACCAGGGTATGTAAACTTTTGATTAGGGTAATTTGGGTAGTTTCTGTTGTCATTATGATTTAAAGAGAGTAAAGATAGTTGAAAGAGCTTTGCTCTTAGATGACAATTTCACTGCTAATAAATGGCTTCAGTCAAACGCTAACCATGAGTGAAAGAAGTGTTTTTGTGTTCTCATTCATATTCTCTGAAAAATGGCCAAGAAATAATAAATTCTGCCAGGGTATGTAAACTCATGAGCACAACTGTATATCTTCTGTCTTCTTCTGTATATATCCTTTATAAAGTGGTGATTATGTTACCATTTTTCTCTTCCTGGTTAACTCTGGGAGAGGATCATTGGCATACAGCCAAGACAGCTGATTGGAGGAAAGGTACACACACCCCCTCTTCTCATAGACAAAGGCAGAAAGCAATGTGCATAGCTTTGCTCTTAGATGACAATTTCACTGCTAATCTATATATAGCCACCTCCCCGACACACGCGTCTATCTCTGGGTCTCGGAGAATGTGTGAGAACTTATCAGGCTGATAACAGAGCTATGGAGCAAGAGACAGCTATGAGACATAGTGCTTTGAAGAGAGATAACAAAACACAGCAGATCTATGTTCCAAGGTCAAATTTCATGAATCGGGTTTACATCCACATTAATGGTGTAAAGTGCCCGTGGCATTGTCTCACCCCTAACCTAAAGAATTTGACAAGTTGTTGACCCTTGAACATATTCAACTTTTGTCTGTTAATAGGATAGTCCCTTTAACACTTTTACCTGTTTTATATCGAATTTCACAAAGGCAATGATTTCTTTTTATAATAAGTAGTGAGCTAAATTGCTTATTTGGAGACCTTTTCCATAACCATTCCCCTGGATCTATGGAGAATAGAATTTTGTTACTTAGTCTAAAGCTACGCATCACAGCCACCAACAGTTTTGCAAGGACTTACCTAAGTGGATATACATTGATCAAATCAGTTTTTTGGGGGGGGGGTTTTTTGTTTTGTTTTTTTACAACCCACCCTCAAATTATATAGTCGGTATTTTTTTAAGGAAACTGTACAATAAAATTGTAACTTTGCGGGCAACCTTAACCACTTAAGGACCAGGCCATTTTTTGCGTTTCGGCACTGCGTCACTTTAACAATTGCGCGGTCGTGCAACGTTGTACCCAAACAAATTTGCCGTCCTTTTTTTTTTTTTTTTTTTTTTTTCCTCCACAAATAGAGCTTTCCTTTGGTGGTATGCGATCACCTTTGTGGTTTTTATTTTTTGCGCTATAAATAAAAAGAGCGACAATTTTGAAAAAATATATATATATATTTTTTACTTTTTGCTAGAATACATATCCACAAAAGGGGTCAAGTGTTCTCTAGGGAAGGTGTACTGCCTGGGTGTAGAGAGAGAAAGCTGTTCCCGATCACTGTGAACAGCAGATCTCTCTCCACTCCAGGGATCTCTTTGTTTACATTAACAGATCCCTGTTCTGGCTCTCTGTGGAGCGATCACGGGTGGCCGACGGACATTACGGCCGCCGGCCATGTGCATCGGCTCCATGGACGTGCCACGCGCATTCGCCCGCAAACCCCGTTCCCGTGACCGACGTACAGTGACGGCGATTTGCGGGAACGTGCCGACCTGCTGCAGTGAATTGATGGCGGCTGGTCAGCAAGTGGTTAAAGAATAAGTTCACCTTTTGGAACACGTTGCGTGTTCCACCTGTTTTTAGGGTGGAACATGTAACATGCTGCTGCAGCAGCGGCTCGGCAATCCGAGCCCTTGGGTGACAGCAGTACATGGAGAAATTCCCCATACTGGCTGTCACTTTTTGAAAAATGTGAATGAATCAACTACAATTACCAACATCCTTTGTAGTTCTCAATGAATTACCACAGCACTGTTGAACACTTGATTCTTCCGGTCAGTGTGAAACTGTCTGCCCGTAAGATGTATTGGCACACCGCTTACACTGACAGCCTGCAGGAGACCTGAATGGCACCAGCGATCTGATTGCTGGCGCAATGTTTTCCAGGTTCCTTTTAAAAAAATATATATATATCGTAAGTGCACTTTTTTTTACCTGCAAAAAAAGTGCATTTATTATGTTTTATAAAAGGTGAACTTCTGCTTTAAAGCGGACTATACATGTAGAGAAATAATAATTGTACATGTCATGTATAGACAATTCCACAAAAAAAAAAAAAAATTTGGGCCACAGGAATTGAAATGCTGAATCCCAAAGTTTACAAAAGCGGAAAAAAATAACCCTGTTTCTTTTCTTTTAGAAGTGTGAGCTTTAAGGAATGACGGATGTGAAAACTAAAACCACAGAAGGACCAGCAGCATCACTGTTTACATCCATTTTACAAAATACATTCTGTAATCAGTATTGCCTGAAAGCAATCTATTGTTTCTTTCTGTAATTAGATTGCATTGCCATGTTTCAGTGCACTACCAGAAATATCTTATAAATACCTCATCTTCGTGCACTTAAGCATAATTTCTGTCCTGTAGCAGAATATTATGACGAGCATACTGGAGTATCGGTAAATAAAACGTTTCATTGGATTTATATGTGGTGCTACAAGTAGTCTGGAATACAGAAGAAATTCTATTCCGTCCACAGAATCATCAGTGACAATCACGTTTAAAGTCTCTGTAATAAACAGAAGTCATACGACAGAATGTTATTTCAGTGTTTAGGATAACAGAAGTTTTTGGGTTTAAAAGCTGCACTATAAATTTGTGAGTCTCTAACGTCTATTTTTCGTTTAACTTATGTGGGATAGAGGAAGGCGTGTCTTTATTGCACTGGGTAACAGAATACTTTAAGCATGATTACAAGTGGCCAGTTCTCCTGAAATTTCATATTACGAGGAGCAGCAGTGAAAGCATCAATTAAAGCTCAACTCCAGGATTTTAATAAACGTCTCACCCCCCCTTTACCTGTATGAAAAAAATAAAACCTAGCCAAATGCCCATATTACTTCACCGAAGCCTCAGTCACATGATGATGATCCTTTTCTGTTTACTTCCTGGGGTTCTTCTTCTGGTGTCTACATCACTGCCTGCTTGATGTGGAAATCGCCTATTGGTGAATGTTTCACTACCAGTGGCCGGGTCCTCTTATAGGCTCCAGAGGCAGGGGAACTCATTGGGGCAGTGAGGAGACCAGCGCCCAAGAAGATAAGCAAGGAGAAAAATGCCTGGTCCCCGGGACAGGCTTTTAGCTTTGCTCATACAGAAAACTATGACTGACTGATCCTTTACAATGCAGAATGGCTTAGGAAGAAGTGTTTGAAATCGAGACTGAGGAGTAAGGAAATTGATGCACAATGCACTATTACATTTTTTTTATTTCCTAGGGTTGGGCTTTAAATAGTATTGCTTTACCACCTTGTTCTTATATAACAACATAGGATCTTGAAGTTTTCATTATATTCTTGCCAGATGTAGTTTTGACAAGTGGGAACTGTAGATACACAAAATGCCATTGCTTTACAGTTCCCTCATGGTAATATATTTTCTACTCTGTATGGCGGATGCTTCATGGCCATACCCGGAGTAGATCTTTATAGGCTTGATTGTTTTAATGCTCTGATAGCTTTACGTTCATTGCCTCCTTTAAAGTGGAGTTCCACCCATTTAAAAGTCAGCAGCTACAAAAAGTGTAGCTGCTGACTTTTAATAAATGGCTACTCTCCTGTCCAGTGATGCAGCTGCCCGATGCATTGCTCCTCTCCCCCACCCCTCCGTGGTGCCAGCATAGCAAGTGTGGGCGCCTGGCCATGGCTTCATGGCCGGGCACACAATGCGTGAGCTTTGCGCTGTGAATGGCCAGGCAATCTCTTGGGACCTGTGGGGTGTCCCAGAAAATTGCCAGGGAAGAGAGGTGAACTCCCTTCCGGTTCCGTGACGCCACGCCCCCCCCCCCCAAAAATGACAGGACAATTTTGGCATGTTGGGGGGTCACCTACACAACTATCAGGGATGTCATGCTTGTAATTTGTTTAACATAACACCGTTTAATGTTTTTGAGTTAGGAAGACTAACATACACGAATGGTTATTTTTTGGAAGAGTGCTTTCTTGAATTGCTGAAATGATTGTCACATCAACATGTGATGTCCAAAGTGTAACATCTCATTCTTGGGCTGCTATTGTTACAACTAAAGTTAGCGGTTTTAGCCTTTTGGGGTTCTAAGCTGATGCCAGTATATGAATGTAATGGAAGAATACACTGGAATAATGTATTTCAGTGTTGCACAAAACAATCCTGGTACGAGTTCATTGATAATACAGAAGAACATAGCAGGTACTCCTTTAGCCTGTACATTTGGGATTTTTAGTTACAGCTCCCCATCACCAGCTAATGTTATACTATGTACATAATATATTTTGAACATTGCTAACAAAACCTTCACAGCAATTAAATGTTAAAACCTTTTTCCCAGTGTTTCCTCAATGTAAAATACTGCTGTACAAAGTGTTTTTATTCAATATTGGATGCATGTGAATTTTTACTGCATTGTAAGATAACTGTTTAAATTGTTACCATATATATTTATTTTTATACTTAATTTCTATTTATAACAAAATAAATGTAAGTATTTTAACAGGTTTTTTTGTGTGCATTGGTGCAAATCATTTGTGGATGAAGATGGCAGCTTCCAAGTTAAAGCGGTATTAAACCTAAAAAAAAATGAAGTATATTACAGCTTACCAACTCTTATATGTGGTGGCTACATTCTTTTTTCTTTTGTTTTCTTTTTTTCCCTTTATTTTTACCTGTTTGTCCAGCCAGTAACTCTCCAACTTTTCATCTTCCTTTTAGCAGACCAAGCTGTCTAGCAAAGGTAGCAATTGGAGGGTTGACACAAACCATTTAACCCTGACAGGGGTGCTTATAATTTAAAAAAAAAAAACCTGTTACTGCTTAAAATGCGTTGGCAGTAGTTCTGCTTTAAGTTGCAGTTAAATCCATCTGAATCTGCTAGTGAATCTAAGGCTAGCCAAATATGGGTCATTCTTTTTTCCATTTAGCCAGTGGGTTGAACGAAAAAACGGAATCACTTCCCACATTCACACTCAAGGTGGATGGGGGAATTCTTCCTGCAGCGCTATTGTATTTTGACAGTGGGGGAGACTTTGTGAATGCTCTTAGCCTCCCAGGCTGCCCCTGAGCACTACATAGAAGCTGTCCAGGAGGTTCCGAGAACCAAATTACAAAAGGTGAAGATTTTTTCTAAGCTCCCCGCATTTACTTTGAAATGAACAGGGCCACAGGCACATGGGCAGCACAGTCATGATATGACAAGAGGGGAGGAGCGGTCTGGCAGCAGCCATTTTGGTCTGTATGTGCCTTGCCAGTACAGGCTCCTAGCTCAGAGCAATAGCAGGTAGGGCTACAGGTAGCAGCAGAGCATACCTCTGGGACTACAGATAGCATCAGAGCATACCCCTGGGACTACAGATAGCAGCAGAGCATACCCCTGGGACTACAGGTAGCAGAGCATACCTCTGGGACTACAGGTAGCAGTAGAACATACCTCTGGGGCTACAGGTAGCAGCAGAGCATACCTCTGGGGCTACAGGTAGCAGCAGAGCATACCTCTGGGGCTACAGGTAGCAGCAGAGCATACCTCTGGGGCTACAGGTAGCAGCAGAGCATACCTCCTGGGACTACAGGTAGCAGCAGAGCATACCTCCTGGGACTACAGGAAGCAGCAGAGCATACCTCCTGGGACTACAGGAAGCAGCAGAGCATACCTCCTGGGCCTACAGGTAGCAGCGGAGCATACCTCCTGGGCCTACAGGTAGCAGCGGAGCATACCTCCTGGGCCTACAGGTAGCAGCGGAGCATACCTCCTGGGCCTACAGGTAGCAGCAGAACATACCTCCTGGGACTACAGGTAGCAGCAGAGCATACCCCCGGGGACTACAGGTTGAGCAGAGCTGTCCTTGTGGCACTACAGGCTGCAGCAGAGCTGTCCTTGTGGCACTACAGGCTGCAGCAGAGTTGCCTTGTGGCGCTACAGGTTGCAGCAGAGCTTCCCTTGTTGGACTTCTTGTCGCAGCAAGTATTGAGGGGCCACTCCACCTTTCCTTGTGGGGGCAGGAGGCTCTTGCCCTATTTAGTGTCCTGAAGGCCCGGGGGGGTTATGCAGCTTCCATGCCCTCCATTTATCAATGGATCCATCAGCTTATTTCTCGGGCTTCTGGCCTAAAAGAAAAAAGTTCCACCCTTTCAGGTGACCTCTCATTCTACCAGGAGTGTGGGTGCCTCCTGGGATATTTGATGATGTTTGGTAGCCCAAGTTTGTATAGTTGCCACCTGGTGTTCAGTTTTTTAAAGTCAATGTTGCTGCTGGGAATGCTACGTTGGGTCGGTGTGTTTTGCAGGCTGCTGCGTGAAGTTTTAACCTGTCCTGGTTTAGTTGTTTGTGGAAAGTTGCTGTGTTGCCCTCCCATTCAGTGCTTTAGGACATCCCCATTGTAATAGATATGGAAATGGTCTGTGTCCCATGATGTACAATAAGGAAAATTAGATTTTTTTTATTTTACCATAAAACCTATCCTGTTATGTACTCCTTTTCCTGGAGTCCATGACAGGACACAGGTTGTGCCCCTTTTTGCTTTGTTCATCAGCTTGCTACAAAAACGGAAGCCTTGCCCAATGGGGAGGGGTTATTCCTGGAAGGGTCTTGTTATTTTTGCCAGTGGCCAATCACCTGTTGGTGACAGTGTAAACCTATTGTAATGGATATGAAGATGCTCTGTGTCCTCATGATGCACTCCAAGAAAAGGGTTTTACAGGTAAATCAAAATCACATTTTCTTTAGCTGTGTATTGTGCTTTTAACCATTTACTCTCTGGAATTGCAGGAGAGCTGAGATGGTTTCTAAACATGATATTTAATGGTTAGATGGAGGCTTCATTGCTGGTCCCTGGAATGAAAACTAGAAAATTATACCAGGTCTAATGTCTAAGTAAATACTCAAAATCTAATAGAGCATTTTATTTTAAACTGCATCTATTATAAAAAAGCAGATGGGGCAAATGGCTGTTTTACCCATTATGATTTGTGTGTTACTTAGAAATAGCATGAAGTTTATAAAGCACACTAAAATTCGAAATGGTGTCATTCTATCCTTTATGGCCTTAAAGTATTATATTATACAGCTCTTTAAGTAGTAAAAATGTCATCAAAGATGCCATGGTCCACTATAGAGGGAAAACAAAGCGGCTGTAAAGTTATTAACCTGCTTGGCTTTCTATGTTCAGTAAACACCATGATTGAAGTATTTATAACAGCCTCTATCATTTATGAACAAGTTAAACAGGATTGGCCCCAGGACAAAGCCTTGGGGTACCCTACTTACAACTCCAGACCATTCAGATAATACATTATTTATCACCACCCTCTGGATGTGCGCCTTTAACCAGTTTTCTATCCAGGTCTAGTACATACATTATCTCTGCCAGGGATTGCCAAACTACGGTCCTCCAGCTGTTGTGGAGCTATACATCCCATGAGACTTTGTAAAACTGACATTCACAGACATGACTAGGCATGATGAGAAATGTAGTTCCTGAACAACTGGAGAGTCATAGTTTGGAGACTTCTGATCTATGCCAACAGACCTCCATATGTAAATTTAAGCTATTTATGGGGAATTGTATCAAATGGTTTGGTGAAATCCAGATACACCACGTACACACTCCTTCCTCTATCCAGAGAACAGTCCACTTTCTCATAGAATGCTAACAGGTTGGTTTGGCAATAACCTTTTATGACTCTATGATAGTTACTACAAATGATACATTTTTATCAGCAAATTCTTGGATATCATCCCTTCAAATAGTTTGTATACTACTGATGTTAGGCTAACAAGTCTGTAGTTCCTAGCAGCGGCGGCTGGTGTGGGAGGGGCGCTGGGGCGCCGCCTCCCCGCCGGCAAAAGACGAAAGAAAAAAAAAAAGTCAACCCCGCCCACCTACAGGTGGCGCCGGTACATAGTATCTCAGTATTTTCCAATAACGGTTTGGTTGGACAATCGTAAGATACTCTTTCACCTGACAAGAGACCTATCTCCTTCCTCACACATGCACCACATAGACCTAAAGTGGTTTGGTAAACTATGTTAAGGGGTATTTATCGAATTTAAATGTATACCTCCAGACA
>BLSH010245861.1:472741-486038 GCA_018402905.1 Glandirana rugosa | reverse complement strand
ATGTGAGTATATTTTTAACCCAATTCTGTAATAAACCTTGTCAAAACGGTATTACACGATTGTGGTCTTCTTTCTTTCCCCTACCTTTGCACTTCGGATACTGAGATACCGGAACATTGAAAGTGTGACTCAAGGTCTTCTTTGGAGCCCTCCATTTTCTCTCACGGATCAGGAGCAGCTGACCATTAGGATCCAGGACCATTCCCCTGTAAACATCCAAAGCCACCTACGAAAGGAGTTTCTCCCTTCTTGCCCCCAGTGGATGGGATTCACCCCGGCTGATTACTAGTATACCACTGCGCAGATTTTACCATCATCTGGTAAGCCTCCATCTATTTCATTTTCTCACGGCTTGATCAGTACAAAGATTACCGGTTTATGTTTGTGATTTCCATACTTCAAGCAATGAACTGATATTCACCTACCTCAAATCCTTTGTGGCGCTGCATATGTTGTATATATAAAATTAACAATTCAACTATGTCAGTCTGTGGACCCCTCCATATCAGCAGCAGGTCGTCGATGTAGCGACCGAACCATACAACTCTGCTGATGTAGGGGTTGTCAGATGAGAACAAAGTTCTCTCCTCCCACCAGCCCATGTAAAGATTGGCTAGAGAGGGAGAGAACCTGGCTCACATCGAGACATCGGTGCATTGCAGGTAATAAATGTTGTCATACATGAAAAAGTTATGCTTGAGTAGAAATTCCGTACTAAGAATAATGAATTCTTTAAGTTCCATACTATAATTACTATAGTGTTTCAGGTGAAACCTGAGTGCCTCTAATGCCAAGTCATGGGGAATGCAGGAATATAAGGACCGAATGTCCATGGTGATCCAACTATAATCCCCCATCCACTTGACATGTTGAATTTTGTGTAAGACAGTACTAGTGTCTTTAATGTAATTCACTCCTATTAGCCAGTAGTTGCCATCCCCCCACACGATCAAATCTGTACCTGTGGGGGAGTTTGTCAGGACTAAACGCAACTGCTCTAGCATAGAGTCCTTTCAAGAGAAAGCTGGGGTGGTTGCATCTAGATTACGAGCATGAGGTTATAGCAACAGACACATAGAGAGGGCTAATAATATAGCCATTAAGAAAGATAGGAATACCCTTATTAACAACTCCTGTAAAAACAGGACTAAAATTAGAGAGACCAAAGACAGTCCCATCACCTTTGTTACTGCATATTCTCATGAGTATAACAAGGTTATTGATATCATTCGCAAGCATCTCCCCGTTTTATCAACTGACAGGGATCTTGATGCCATTATTAAGAAAGGTTGCAGGTTTTCCAGTAGACGTGCCGCCACTTTAGGTAGTCTTCTTTCCCCCAGCCTTTTTTCATCTACTTTATTTAATAAAACTTGGTTACACACGACTGGTTCCTATGCCTTTGGCTCAAACACTTGTAGGTTTTGCCACAAGCATCTTGAGAAATCCAATGTGGTTCATTCTTGTTCCACTAATAGAACATTTCAGATACGTGACTATATTAACTGTGGCTCACAACAGGTAGTTTATGCCATAGAATGTACCACTCTTAAATTACAATATGTTGGATGCACTATAAGACCCTTGAGGACACGTATTAGTGAACACTGCCATGGTTCGCTACATGAAGCACTTCAAATACATTCATTTAGGGAACATGTCTTCTTTTGTATTTTATGGGCTGGAGAGGGTTAGAAGACCACTTTGTGGTGGGGACACCCACCACAAATTGTTAGAACGTGAGGTGTGGTGGATATACAACCTTTGTACTAGGATTCCCCAAGGCATGAACCTCCGATATGATGTAGATCTTTTCCTCCATTAAATTGTAACATCTGTGCATTTTTTCTTTTTTGGTGTCATTTATACTAGTATTTTATTTTATTTTTTCACATTCTAATTTTCACTTTTATTTATGGCTATTTTGTCTATTGGGAATTTGTGTTAATGAATTTCACCCTTTTGACATTCTACCCCCAATCTCAATTAACCTATCCTCTTTTTGGATTGGTGGGAGACTCCTCCCCATTTTCCCCCTTTTTTTGTATATATGTGAGTTATATGTCATTGTTGAACATGCTGTGAACAAGGCTACAAGCCAAAACGCGTCTGCGTGTTCTGGATTTTATGTGCATGGAATAAAGAATATTGGATATCGTTACTCCAGTGTTCCGGTTCCTTTGCTGTTTTCTATTTGGACGTTTGAATGAGGAGGAACATCCCGAACCAGAGCACCTGACACAGGTGTGCATGTTTCTATAGTGAATCGTTAGTGTTCCTGGTGTTTTGAGTGGTGCACCCTCTGTGGTTTACATTCCATGTTGTGATGCCAACAAGACAGTCTTGTTTATTATAAACCACTCCTTTTCATTTGTAAAAACTGAAAAGAATGTATTTAATAGTTTCCTTCTTGTCGCTTGTAACAAACGGATTGTCCTTTTATGGGCCCAATATGCTTTGACCTTGCCTTTTTACTTATATAGTTTAAAACAAATGGGGGGGGGGGTTACTTGACTTTACTATGCATCTCTCATGGTCTATTTTAGCTGCCTTAATTGCGCTCTTACATTTCTTATTGTATTCTTTGTAGTGTTGGAATGCTGATGGTGTTCCCTCTGTCTTGTATTTTTTTTTTTTTTAGGACAGTTTTTTCTTATTAATATCCCTCTTTACGCTAGATTTTAGCCGCTTCCTTCTTAACTTGTTCTAACGTTCTTAAAGGAGTCCCATTTTTCCTATGTATTCTTTGTTTCTAGACTTTGAACCCATTTAATGTTGTGCAGTATGGAGACGGTTTAGTAATGGTGGCTCTTTTGAAATAAAGTGTTCTTGTACTACCCTCTTGTCTTTTCCTATGATTTATGTTGTGCTCACTTTTTCCTAAGTTATACCTTACTTCCACATATGTGATCAAATCTATTTTGTTAGTAATTAGTAGGTACAGCAGAGCTGGGGCTTCCAAGTTGGCAAGTTAAATTATACATTCAAGAAATTATGAACCTTAGATGACTGAGTAGATCTGCCCAGGCAATATCTGGATAATTGAAGTCCCCTGTGATAATAACATGCCCTGCCTTGCTGTAATTTCCAACTGTGGGAGGAGATCGGTCTCTTCTTCCTTTGGGTAAGGGGGCCTGTAGAATACACCCACTATTCATTTCCCATTTGTTTCCTCCCTTTAAAGCCCCAGCCTCAATGATTCCACCTCTTCCCTTGCCCCATTAGCAAATCATTCTTGTCACACATCTCCCCCCTTTTCTGCTTACCCTATCTGTCCAATACAGGAAGCACCCTGGACAGTTGTGAGCTGTCAGACCAGGTTTCTGATACTCTCACAAAGTCTAAATCCTCATGTATCAGCAGTTCCAGTTCTTCTATTTTATTAAGATAAAACTTCTAGCATTTGTTAACCTGCCTTATAATTTTGTATCCACACATAGCAGTGGTTTATTAACACCCGCCTCTGATTCAGAGGAGGAAGAGTTCCCTGCCAAAAGATTCAGGTTCAAGATCAATACTATGTTCCCATTATTAATCATCCAAATAAAATACAGCAGGTAAGCACTAGCAATGAGGTGCTGCAACTGCATCGGTAAAGAATTAAGGCAATGCAGGCCCAGAGAGCCCATGCTAGTGTCCTAAAGGCACTTTCAAAATCATTTGTGGTAACCTCCTAACTTGGTAGCATCTGTCCCAAGTGGAAACAGAAATTTTACACCAATTCAGGTTATTAATTTGTTTTTCACTGCAGAACTTTTTCAATGTAATTGTGGAACAAACTAAGCTCAACACTTCAATGGCAGTCATCCAAATCCTTTTTTTTTTTTTTGATCCTTTAGATCATTTGAATGGAAACTCTTTATAGTTTTTTTTTAACTAAACCTGGGAATCGCACACAAAAAAAAATTATATTGGTTCACGTTCAGAGCACGTTTTCAAAGAGATTCACAATTTTAAACACGGTGCCATGTGCCCTGTGAAGTGACCCCGCTTTTGAAAGGCTCCACAAAATTTGGTTGCTCAATTTAGTTTCCTTTTAAATTTTTCAGAAGTGTGTACACCCCAGAAAAACATCTATATTGATGAGTCCAACAGCCACTTTACAGGTAGACATAGCCTCAAGCAATCGCAAGGTTTGTTTGGATGTCCAAGATCATTTATCTTTTACCAAATAAAGTATTATGAAGAATTGTTATCGGAGTCCAGTTCTATGCATTAAGGTGAAAAACCTGTAGTGCACCAGAGACCCCCTTTCTCTTACCTGAGCCAGATCGTTCCAGCGACTAGGACGAGCCCAGCTGCTCCAGCCGCTGCCTCGGGTCCTCATTGGACAGATTGATAGCAGCAGGAACCATTGGCTCCCACTTCTGTCAATCAAATCCAGTGATGCCGGGGGCGGGGCCGAGTCCTGCTGTCTGTGTCAATGAATGCAACAGCAGAACTCGGGAGCGCACCCACACGAGTGCCCCAGGGAAAGCGCTTCCCTAAGGGGGCACTCGAGAAGAGGATTAGCCAGAAGTCCCACTGGGGAACCCCAGAAGAGGAGGATCGGGGATACTCTGTGCAATTCCGCTGCACAGAGGAGTAAGTATGCCATGTTTAAACCTTTACAACCCCTTTAAAGTCAGGGTCAGCAACCCATTGATCGCAATCTACCCATCGATTATGGCCAGGTGGCCCTGAGGTGTCGAAGGGGCATGACTGAACAAGGTCTGCGCTCTTAACCAATGGCCTCTTGGCTGCTTCTCTGATTAATGCTCTCCTTACCTGGCCTCCCAGTTTAGGTGGACGGTCATGTATTGGTAGGTTTGTAGTTGTGCCATACTCTCCATTTTCGGATGATGGATTGAACAGTGCTTTAAACTTCTCCACAACTTTATCCCTGACCTGTGGTGTGTTTCTTGGCCTTCATGATGCTGCTTGTTCACTAAGGTTCTCTAACAAACCTCTGAGGGCTTCACAGAACATATTTATTTATACTGAGATTAAATTACACACATCTGGACTCTATTTACTAATTTGGTTACATCTGAAGGCAATTGGTTCTACTAGATTTTAGTTAGGTGTATCATAGTAGCGGCTGAATACAAATGCATGCCACACTTTTCAGATATTTATTTGTTAAAAAAATGTTGAAAACCATTTATCATTTTCCTTCCACTTCACAATTATGTGCCACTTTGTGTTGGTCTATCACATAAAATCCCTATAAAATAAATTTACGTTTTTGGTTGTAACATGACAAAGTGTGGAAAATTTCAAGGGGTATGAATACTTTTTCAAGGTACTGTAAGCCTTACATAGTCCAAGCCTTTTCCATTAGCTCTAGCTCTAACCAATGCTATTCTCAGAAACGCTACTTGAGTAGGTTACACTCTGGTCCTCTTTCTTCTTGTGTTTTTTTTTTATTTGACTGTTCCTCCTAAAAATTAATTGATGTGAATTTTGTGCTAATTTTTTTTTCCAAGGCTAAATTACATCTTAATAGTTCTTCAATTAAAGTAATAATTACAGTATTACATTGGAAAGTAATTAGTTCTTTACAGCTTACAGCAGCCAACACTTTTATTTTTTAATTTCATTTGTAAAAGGTCTTTGTTCAGATTGTTACTTATCTTCAAACATAAAAACATTAAAGTGAAATGTATGCATATTGTTAACAAAATTAACGTAAAGTGATACATTACAGAATATCTTACACACTTTGTAACCCATAGTTGTTACCAATTCCACTATTGCATGTTAGCCTCCTCTGGTGTTGCACCTTTATGCCTAGTACACACGGGCCAAATGTCGGGAGACATCAGCCAGTTCAATAAAAACCGCATGGCTGGAAAACCAGCAGCCGACCGGCTCCCGGTCAGTGCTCTCAGCCAATGGTTGAGAGTGCTAATTGGAGTGTTCTGGAGGGGGGGGGGCATCCCTGTGTCAGAACACAACAGCTCAGCGGGGGAGATCGCTGTACTAACGTTGGATTGTTAGTACAGTGGCTCCGACCGGATCTGTCACACTATTAGTATGTACCAGGCTTTACCCTGGAACACATTTCTTTAATATTGCACAGTGACATTAAATGTTTGAACACCTCTTGACAACAATGCCATATTGCTTAGTCCTATTACTGTGCTCATTTCACATTTTATCCATTGTGCATACAATACCATTAGCACACTTTCCCAGTTTTATTTCCTTAGGGGATTGTTTAATGACATCTATTCTTCCTATGTACAACTGTACTTAAATCTACCCCAGCTTTATGGCAGGTCAATACATTTAAATGACTGATGTACAATGAACTGTATATTTTAGGTCGTTCCCCTCAAAGATTGACTTTCTTTAATATTTCATATGTATCTATGTGTGTGTTATATATACACAGTGTATACAATATATATGTGATATTCACACAGTATGTGTATGTATAAATATATAGATTGAATCACCAAGCTGCTCACCTCACGCGGGTGATTGACTGGTGCAGACACGGCAACCAAAAATTATGGACCCAATTAGAACAACAATTCAGTACCATCCCTCTTCGTAGGGCTCACTGGTGCTTTCGGGCCTTGTCCCATTGCTTAAAAAACACGCTACCATTGGCCCCACGCTCAGAATCTCTAAACTTGTGTGTAAAAATCCGACTATCTCCTCTGCCAAGTCCCCTTTATACCCTGTATTACGTAACCCCAACTTCCCCTCAGGACTAAGAGGTGGGCAGTTTCCGAATTTGTTGGAAGCAGGTTGCTTCCAAGTAGCACATTTTCTTAACTCAGACAGGTGGCTCTCCATTTTGTCTCCGGATGGCCGATAAGTATTAGATTTTTGGAGGGCACTGCAACTCCATCATTTTCTCTGTACACTAGGCTCCCCGAAAGACTACAGAAGGACACCAACCCCATTTGAGTCCCATTGCTTGTAGGGAGGCACACTACTCCACACCCTTTCCACAATGTACTCTTTACTGATTTCCCTACCTGAAGATTTTAGGCTTCCTGGCCTCGTTAAATGGGAAACAGAACTAGAGCGGACTTTGTCTCCAGATCAGGATAGACAAATTCAGTTTGCCCTTAAATTCTTCTTGTGCACGTGTATCCAAGAATGCAACTATAAGGTGCTTACCAGGTGGTACTATACTAAGACACTTCTTCCAAGAGGTGTCAGATCGCTGCTGGAGGTACTGGAGGGAAAGGAGGACGCTCTTATATCTTGGGCTTGCCCAGGTTTAGAGTCTTTCTTGAAGGAGGTGCATAGCCTCACACAACAATTTACGGACTATCCGGTTCCAGAGCATCCCGTCTTCTTTCTATTACATTGCTCCAACATTCCCTCTTCAACGTACAAAAAAATCAGTGCTACGTCATTTACTTAATGCTGCCATACACTACATCGCTTTGAAATGGAAAGAGCCTGACCCGCCATCCTTACTAACCTCTCCCCCCACTCCTCCCCCCCTTTTTTTCCCCCTGTACCCATCTGTATTCTTCTCTCCCCTCTCAGCTGCTTTCCCCCTTCTACCTGTTATATCAAAAACCTGGGTAGCAAACCTTGTGTATACTTGGTAGTCTTTTTAAAGCTAAAATGGTTATGCCTTTTGTCAAAGTCCATTCCGTGATCTGATATTCTGGGTCCTCAATGCACTTATCTTGTTTGACTACATTTAGACCCCTTTCACACTGGGGCATTTTTCAGGAGCTTTAGTGCGAAAAATAGCGCCCGGAAAACCACCCCCCCCCCCCCCATTCCACCCCAGTGTGAAAGCCTGAATGCTTTCACACTGGGGCGGTGCACTTGCAGGACGTTAGAAAAAGTCCTGCATGCAGCATCTTTGCGGTTTGCAAGCGGTGTATACTGAATGAATAGGCAGTGCTTGAAGCAGCTGAGAACTGCTTCGGAGGCCCCGCGCCGGTGCTTTTAACCCCTTCATGGGAGTTATAAGCACCCAGTGCCGCCTGAATAGGAGCACCAAAGCGCCGCCATAACAGCAGTAAAGTACTGCTAAAGCCCTGCCCGCCCCAGTGTGAAAGGGCTCTAATGCTTTTCAGATTTTGATGCGATTTGTTGGCTGCCTTTTGTATCCTAAAGAAAGAATTTGAAAAAAAAAAATATATAGATAGATAATGCCTGATTGTATAGACAAAAAAAAGAACCTCTGATGAGACTTTGTCGGAAACCAAAAAAGTACACAAAAATAAGAATAAACTTTTTTTTAAAAAAGATGCAAAAGTCAACATCTTTATTTCTGCGTAGCAAAACGTTCACCATACAATGTGGCATATTAAAAGACAATCTTTTACACAAAGTAATACATATCCATAAAAATATCTAGATCACATATCTTGCACTTAACATTTTGTGGTACACACAGTTGTAGTGTGCTGTAAAATATGTCATTTCACAGTGAATCTTACAAATGGCAACATCCAATGTGTTTCGAGCAATAGCTATAATATATTCTTTATCAGGGTAGATAGTACCACACTGAAGAAAAATGTCATAATCAGACTGAATTATATTATGTACCATAGCTAATGAAATTGCACACCAAAATACAGTGATAATGAATGGTAACTTACACAATGAGTAAGTGCAATCTGCCAATCAAATCATAAAGACCATCCAACATGTGGACCTACCAGGCAAGGGAAGAGAGGCGACTACCACAAGCACCAGAGCCATCAGTAGATTGTGTGGCCACAGCCCACGTGTGTGTGATACAGAAAGGCATTAAAATGTCCCCCCCTGTTTGGAGAGAAATAATTCTATATAAAGCCTGCCTACAGCATTCACAAAGTAATACTGACTGTTTGATGTAAACAAAACATACACAGATCTATGTGCAACTGTGCTTGACCCCCTCTGTCCCTCTTAGCCTAGCTGCTTACATCCAGGTTTTGATTATGGGCGACTTCAACATGCCTGACATTAACTGGAATTCTCAAACTGCTATTACAAGCAGGAGCAGGGATGTAATGGAAGCACTGAATGGGGTTTCTCTAAAACAGTTAGTAAAAAGCCCAACCCGAGGTGATCATATTCTTGACCTAGTACTGACAAATGGGGATCAACTGTCTGATGTTGAGGTGGGGGAGAATTTGGGTTCTAGTGATCACCAATGTCTTTGGTTTGATATTAAAACAAGAACTGAAAAATCATATACAAAAACAAAAGTTTTAGATTTTAAAAGAACACATTTTGCTGGAATGGGGACATTTCTAAAAAATGAACTGAAATTTGGAGTAAAATGACAGGAGTAAGTAATCAGTGGGCACTATTAAAGTCTACCATCCTGGAGGCAACTAGATTATATGTCAGGCAAGTTAGTAAGAATAAACGGAAGAAAAAACCAATATGGTTCACCAAAGAGGTAAGTAGGATAGTAAAGGGAAAAAAATAGTGTATAGAAGATTCATGGAAACAGGAGGTGCAGCTGACAGAGAGGAGTATAACAATAGACAAAAGGAGGCCAAACACATTATCAGTGCTGCAAAAGCACAGAAAGAGGAGGAAATTGCTAAGTCTATTAAGGAAGGAGATAAAACCTTTTTTAGGTACATTAGTGATAGAAGGAAAAAATACAACGGGATCACCAAAATGAAAACGGAGCACAACACATATGTGGAGGGAGACCTGGGTGTAGCAAACCATTTAAACAATTACTTATGTTCAGTCTTCTCAGAAACAGACTGCACTAATGATAACAAGTTAGGGAATCATATTGGTTCTAGTAATGATGGTTCATTTCCAGGATTTCTGGAGACAGAGGTAGCAAAAGAACTGGCTTGGTTAAAGCTTAATAAAGCAATGGGCCTGATCCATCCCAGAGTTCTAAGAGAACTTCGAGATATAGTTGTTGGACCATTAACAGATTGTTTTAATCAATCTCTTCTAACAGGAGAAGTTCCTCATGACTGACAGATAGCTAATATTGTACCTATCCACAAGAAGGGCAGCAAGGTAGAAGCTGGCAATTACAGGCCAGTGAGTTTAACATCAATTGTAGTCAAGTTAATGGAATCACTTCTCAAAAGAAGGATCATTGATCACCTAAAAATACACAGCTTGCTGGACCCAACGCAGAATAGCTTTACAGAGGGCAGATCGTGTCAGACAAATCTGATTTAATTCTTTGACTATATTACCAGTGTTTTGGACCAGGGTGGTGCTGTGGACATAGCGTATCTTGATTTCAGCAAGGGATTTGATACAGTTCCACATAATGATCTGATACAAAAGTTGTACAAGCTGGGACTTAACCCTTGGGTGGTTCAGTGGATATGCAGTTGGCTAAAGGATAGATCCCAGAGTTTGGTTGTAAATGGGGTTCACTCGGAGCAGAGACCAGTCACTAGTGGGGTACCACAAGGCTCTGTACTGGGTCCTGTTCTATTTAACCTATATGTAAGTGATATAACTAAAGGTTTGTTGGGCAAGGTATGTCTCTTTGCTGATGACACAAAGGTGTGTAATAGGGTTGATATCCCTGGAGGTGTCTGTAACATGGAACATGATTTGGCATTGCTGGAAGATCGGTCAAAGCAGTGGAGACTTCAGTTCAACAATATGACCAGGCAGTGGGAAAAGCAAATAGAATTCTGGGATGCATCAGTAGAGGGATCACCAGCAGGAGGAAGGAGGTTCTGATTCCTCTATATAGATCTTTAGTGAGACCTCACTTAGAATACTGTGTCCAGTTCTGGAGGCCTCACTTACAAAAAGATATTGATAAGATAGAACGAGTCCAGAGACGGGTAACAAAAATGGTGAAAGGTCTGAGGGATAAAACATATCAAGAGCGACTTCAGGAACTTAATATGTACAGTCGGGAGGAAAGAAGGGAGAGGGGCGACATGACTGAAACCTTTAAATACATCAAGGGGGTGAATAAGGTTCAGGAAGGAAGTCTTTTCAATATGAAACCAAAATCAAGAACATGGGGGCATGACCTCAAACTAACTGGGGGGAAGTTCAAAACTAATCTTAGAAAGTATTACTTTACTGAAAGGGTGGTTGATGATTGGAATAAACTACCAACTGAGGTTGTGAGACAGTCAACAGTAAATGGCTTCAAACATGCTTGGGATAAACATAAATCTATAGTCAGACAACGAGGTTAATGGAAAAAAACAAACAAAAAAAAGGCACTCAATGGACTACTCAGTCTTTTTCTGCCATCACTTTTCTATGTTTCTATCCCATACCTCCCCCAAATGGACTCCATACTATACCCTCCTAGCCTCTAAACCAGGGGTGCACAAACTGTGGCCCTCCAGCTGTTGGGGAACTACAAGTCCCATGAGGCATTGCAAGGCTGTCAGTTAAACAAGCATGACTCCCAAAGGTAGAGGCATAATGGGACTTGTAGTTCCGCAACAGCCGGAGGGCCACAGGTTGAGCACCCATGCTCTAAACACATACATCCTTGAAATATCACCCCACGTGACCTATTACTAACCCTCATCTCCCCCCCCCCATATATAACCCTCACATAGTCATCATCCAAGAAATCCACCTCCGCACACCTTTCTCACGGTCTTACAAACCACCTAAATGCTCCCTCTCCTTGGACTACCTCACATAAACTACTGCCCACAGCTCAACTGACCATAAACATGGACATATCCACCAACCCAACACATTCCTACAACAGCCTACAACCACCTCATCCACATCATACTCCCATTCAACTCTCAGCGTGTCCTCTTTCTGAATACTCTACTGACAAGAGAAATAAAAAGCGAGAGGGTCAGAGTATATATTATCATATCCTATTTCTAGGGTATCCATCTTGACCAGCTCAAATAATGTAATCAGGCAATTAGGGGTTAATACCTTCCATGGAGTATAACACAATTCATCCCATTATTATTCCATACAGGGCTTACATTGGTATTGTCAGGGGCTTCTATCATTTCGACACACTCAAAACCAACTCTCTTCCAGGTCCTTATCTTTCTGATTATGACATTATTTTTCTTCAGTGTGGTACTATCCCTGATGAAGAATATATTTTCTGCTTGCCATCTGCCCTATAGCAGTTTTACTGCTACAGGGTGGCAGCTGTGTGCGGGATCACGTATATATATGTGATCCCGCACTTCCAGGTAGGGGACGCATGTGAACGCCGCTGGCGACACGCTTCCGCTGTGATTACACACAGCAGAAATCCATCAGCGGGTGCCAGGTACTCGATGTCCTCCGGCACCCGCCGATCATCTGGCAGAGAGACTGAACTGTGATCTGCCTATGTAAACAAGGCAGATCACCATTCTGACAGGGGGGAGAGAAAGAGTTTGTGTAATTCCATCTCTTCCCCTAGTAAAAGCACCTTACACAGTTAACATAAACACTGGTTGGGCACACATTTAACCCTTTGATCACCCCTGATGTTAACCCCTTCCCAGCCACTGTCATTAGTACAGTGACAGTACATATTTTTACACTGATCACTGTATTAGTGTCACTGGTTCCCAAAAAGTGTCAGAATGTCCGCTGCAATATTGCAGTCCTGCTATAAGTTGCTGATCACCGCCATTACTAGTAAAAATAAACAAACAAATAAAAATATCCCATACTTTGTAGACGCTATAACTTTTGCACAAACCAACCAATAAACGCTTATTGGGGGTTTTACATATTGGCCTAAATTTATTAAGAAATTCGATTTTTCCAATTTTTGTATTGGATAGGTTTCATAGCAGAAAGTACCAATTTTTTTTTTCACAATTGTCAGTCTTTTTCTGTTTATAGCGCAAAAATAAAAAATGCAGAGGTGATCAAATACCACCAAAAGAAAGCTTTATTTGTGAGAAAAAAAGGACATAAATTGTATTTGGGTACAGTGTCGCAATTGTCAGTTAAAGTAATGCAGTGCCGTATCGCAAAAAAAAAAAGGCCCGGTCATGAAGGGGGGGGGGGGGGATCTTCCGGAGGTCAAGTGAAAAACGCTATGCCGTGACGTAATGAAATTGACTGTTAACGCTGTGACATGGGTTTATGTTAAATACAGGAAAAAAAGAGTGTTTATTTCGAAAGAAAACCACCATAAACTAGTGGAGACGTAAAAAATAAAAACGCGATATTTGTCTTTTTCTGACTGTTAACACTTTTTTTTTTAACCATGAAAGACGATACTTTGGATAGGTTATGTTTTTAACCTTTTTAGCTTAAAGAATTATTTAAATCCGGTTATACATTTTGGGGGTTATTCGCAAATAACCAACCAAACACGTTTTCAATATCGCAGATGTTTCATACCCTATAAAAATAAACAAACAAATAAAAATGATCATTACCGCCA
>BLSH010245861.1:458278-472731 GCA_018402905.1 Glandirana rugosa | reverse complement strand
ACATAAACACTGGTTGGGCACACATTTAACCCTTTGATCAGCCTTGATGTTAACCCCTTCCCAGCCACTGTCATTAGTACAGTGACAGTACATATTTTTACACTGATCACTGTATTAGTGTCACTGGTTCCCAAAAAGTGTCAGAATGTCCGCTGCAATATCGCAGTCCTGCTATAAGTTGCTGATCATCCCCATTACAAGTAAAAATAAACAAACAAATAAAAATATCCCATACTTTGTAGACGCTATAACTTTTGCACAAACCAAGCAATATACGCTTATTGGGGGTTTTACATATTGGCCTAAATTTATTAAGAAATTAGATTTTTCCAATTTTTGTATTGGATAGGTTTCATAGCAGAATGTACCAATATTTTTTTTTTTCACAATTGTCAGTCTTTTTTTGTTTATAGCGCAAAAATAAAAAATGCAGAGGTGATCTTCCGGAGGTCAAGTAGTTAAAATAATTGTTCAAAACATCTTGGATTTTGCCAGTTGAAAGATTCACTGTGACATTACATCTTTTACAGCAGACTACAACTGGGTGTACCACAAAATGTTAAGTGCAAGATATGTGATCTAGATATTTTTATGGATATGTTGTACTTTGTGTAAAATATGCCACATGTTGGGTGGTGGATGTTTTGCTATGCAGAAATAAAGATGTTGACTTTTGTATCTTTTTAAAAAAAGTTTATTCTTATTTTTGCATACTTTTTTTGTTTGCTGACAAAGTTCCATCAGAGGTTTTTTGTCTAACACATTGAATATTAGGGATGGTGGCAAACATTATCTGCAAATGAAGTGTCACTATTTCTTGTTAATACCCGATTGTCAACTTTAACAGTCAGGGCTCTCATTCCTTATATTTCCTTATATTTCCTGTTCCATTCTATATTGACAGCCTTGGTATGTATACTGTATAAGCAAGAGCTATGCAATGAGATGCCATATTAATTGGTATATGTATGCTTGGAACTAATCTTAAGTAGTGGAACGAAAGAGTCGACACCACTGGAAATTCCATCTGTGATCTTTATTAAGTCAAGACCAAGTTAAAATGACAGCTGATGCATTTCGGGACAAACCTTGTTCACAGCATTATCAAAAAGTATAATAATAAGATAATTTAGTCCACTCCCATCTATTGAGTGATGTCATTAATTGGAATAAACAAGAAACGCTGCTGCTGGTGTGTAATTCCTATGAAGTGCTACCCATATCGTAGAATTTTTTTCTCTTTAAATATACTGTATAAAAAAATGGATCTAAAGAAAAAAAAGAGACATGATAAATTTGAAATAAATACAAGGGCAAATATATATTTTAGGATGTAAAATATCGAAAATATGTTCCTAGTGAAGGAAAAGGTCTACATCATATCTAAAGTTCATACCCAATGGTATTCTAGTATGGAGATTAAAAATCCACCAGACTTCTCGTTCAAGAAGCCTACGGTGTAAATCTCTGCCCCGGGGTGGATTTTTAACCTTTTCTAACCCATAAAAGACAAAAGTTGACATATTGCCTGAATGTTGGTGTTTAAAATGCTTGGATACATTAGATAGACCTTTATCGGATGAGTAGGATAATGCTCACTAATTCTGGTTCTAAAAGGACTTGGCTTAATGCCACAGTATCTTATCCCTGCGGAATTAATACTTTTCTGCAGTAAGCACTCAAAAAAAATAGTGGAGCACAATCTTGCTCTACTGGCAAGAATTTTGCATTATGTGATTACATCAATTGTGGAATTAGCAATGTAGTGTACTCAGTAGAATGCACCTCCTGTAATTTACAGTATGTGGGGTGCACCATGAGACTCTTGAGAACCAGAATTAGTGAGCATTATCATGGTGCATCCTACTCATCCGATAAAGGTCTATCTGATGTATCCAAACATTTTAAACACCAACATTCAGGCAATATGTCAACTTTTATCTTTTATGGGCTAGAAAAAGTAAAAAATCCACCCAGGGGCAGAGATTTACACCGTAGGCTTCTCGAGCAAGAAGTCTGGTGGATTTTTAATCTCCATACTAGAATACCATTGGGTATGAACTTCAGATATGATGTAGACCTATTCCTTCGGTAGGAACATATTTTCGATATTTTACATCGTAAAATATATATTTGCCTTTGTATTTATTTCATTTTTATCATGTCTCTTTTTTTTCTTTAGATCCATTTTTTTATCCAGTATATTTAAAGAGAAAAAAATGATATGATATGGGTTGCACTTCCTAGGAATTACACACCTGCAGCGGTGTTTCTCATTTATTCCAATTAATGACATCCCTCAATAGTTGGGAGACGACTACATTATCTTTTTATTTGATGTATATACATGTTGTGTTTGTTACTTTTTGATAATGCTGAGAACAAGGCCTGTGCCGAAATGCGTCAGCTGTCATTTTAACTTGGCCATGACTTAATAAAGATCACAGATGGAATTTCCAGTGGTGCCGGCTCTTTCGTTCCACTACTCAAAATACAGTTTTTGGATGTAGGAAGGACATCCTGAGCCCTGGAGCACCTGGATTTGGGTGTGACATTTTTCAAACCCTTCACAGTCGGGCTTCACCGATCAGAGTGTTGTTTCTTTCATGCTTGCTATCTTGGAACTAATCTTACCTTTAAGGCTGTCCCTGTCACTCTCCTTTTTCATGAGACACAAGATTGTCTAAAGCTACAAAAAAAAGCCACTACCTGCAAGAATATGGAGTGAACAATGATCTCTGAGGGGTTACATTGCCGATGCATCAACATCAGCAGCGCCACCCCGCACAGGGATAAAGCGCAGAGGCGCCTGTCTCAGGCAGCTGTGTGTGGGATCCTCGGGATGGACCTCCTAATTAATAGGGAGTTCAGTGTCCTGGATATGATTGTGACTGGCTTTTCAGCTTTTTAGCTCCGCTTGCTGTGTTTTTTACTATTGGAAACGTTCGTTTTGAATATTTTTATAAATAAACCTCATCTTAAACTGAATCACACTATGGAGTTGTTCCCATTCCTTCCTTGAATCGGAGATCCCATACATCTTGGAGGACCCATAATCTAGCCAACACCTTGAAACCCACACTGGAAGAGGAGATGACCATTCGCCCACAGAAATTGGGACGCACCTGGGAAAGGAAATCACCATAGGAGAAACATCCACCCAGGAACCTGGATCATTATCAAAATATTGGAGAGCAAGGAGAGACCAACCACCATCCCGAGGATCCCACACACACCTGCCTGAGACGGGCGCCTCTGCGCTTTACCCCTGTGCGGGGTGGCGCTGTCCGGTAAGCAGGGTGGAAGGTGGGGAGCATGCGTGCCTCACAAAGGATATACTTATTTTGGACTGCACATTATGGACACTCTAATTGCATTTATAAGATCTTAATACTGGTTAAATCTGTTGACAAGCTTAAGGAAAATAGCGTAGAGTACCATTTTAGCAACTACAGATACACTGCCTATAGATTCTGCATACAGGTCTTGTTTTTTGATGCTTAAGTTTATCATTCAGAACTGTCAAGGTTGCATATATGCAATAAGAAGCACTTTATATGTTTTAGGGGTAAAATTCGGCTTTGATTCTAGTGATACTAGCACATGCCTCAGTGATACTAGCACATTAATAATTTTAATATTTCTGGTGGATATACTTCAAGTCACAGACCCCTAAGCACTATTATAAATCACCCCACCCAAGCACTTTATAAGATATACAAACCTGAGATTACTACATCACATTATAAAACGATACTAGCACATTATCACATTTTATTTTCTATTTTTTATGGAATTGGTTACAGTTGATTTTAGTTAATATTTTTTAAGTCTACCCACTTACAGTACTCACAATTACTGCAAATATTTTACGATACTAGCACATTAACACTTTATAAGAAATATTGGATATTATCACTTTTGATTTTATTGTATTTATTCATTTTATTATTACACCAAGTATCTTACATGAGAGAGACATTCACTCAGTAATTAGAAAATTATTTTACATCACTCTACCAGGGGAGTGCCAATTCCAGACCCTTCATTACCAATCATCAGTCACTGTTCCAGGTCCCTGGCTCAAAATACTGAAACACAAGGATGAAAATAATAACCAATTTTGAGAGAGGTCCACAAAGTCAGCCTCTATGTTTCTTTCAGGACAGGTTTTCTTTAATCCCACACTATATAAGCATGCATCAGACGAGGCTGGAATGTTTAGAGACCATACAACTTTGTATTGTTCCATAAACCATTCTGATAATGACTTGTATAAGCGCCCACACTGAATGTAAAAGAATACTGACACTTTGTTGTTGTATTAAAGAAATGTAGGATGCTCATTAACATATACTGTCATTCATAAAATACTTCAGGCACCAACAAAGCTCTCTATTGTTAAGAGCCACATAACGTCATTGCGCACAGACTTTTATCTATAGATCTGTGAGCAGATTTGATGTCGTTCTAGGCAAATGTTTTTAAATATATTTCAGTTTATTCTAATAATTTAAAATGACTGTTTCAAATTCAGTTTTAATATAATAAATTATTGCAAACATGTCATCTGAATTTACACCAATGTATTAATTGTGGTAAAAAAAATGAATAAGTAAAATTAAAAAAACAGAATCACTGAGTTGGAAAAAGGATCACCTCATTGTAACAGTATTTTGTTGGACCACTTTTTGCTATAATTACAGCCTTTAGTCTGTTGGGATATGTCTCTACTAACTTTGCACATCTAGACTTTGCAATATTTGTCCCCTCTTCTTTACAGAACTGCTCGAGTTAAATTTGATGCTCATTGTCCTGTTGGAAGGTAAACCTTCTTCTTCTACAACTTTCTGACAGAGGGCAGTAGATGTCACATTATTTTGCTCCATCCATTTTTACTTCTATCCTGACAAGTGCTCCAGTCCCTGATGCAGAGAAACACCCCCATAACAGGATATTACCACCTCCATGCTTTACTATAGGAATGGTGTTATTTGGATGGTGAGCTGTATTGGATTTCCGCCAGACATATTGTTTGGTGTTGAGGCCAATAATTTAATTTATTTTTATATGGGATTTAATGGTTTTATATATATATATATATATATATATATATATATATATATATATATTATTGGTTTAACTAGATGTGTCTTTTTTAAACCTGGCTAACTATGTAACTATAATTTTAGTCTCATCTAACCATAACACCTTTTTCCATGTGGCCTCAGAATCTTCAAGGTGCGTTTTGACGAAGCCCAGTGGTGACTGCATGTGGCCTTTCTTGATGAGTGGCCTTTTTCTTGCAACCCTCCCATGCAAGCCACATTTGTGGAGAATTTGTGATATTGTTGTCAGATGCACACAATGACCACTCTTTGTTATAAATTCCTGCAACTGCTTCAGAGTTGCTGTAGGCTTCTTGGTAGCCTCTCTGACCAGTTTACTCCTGGCTCTTTCATCCAGTTTGGAGTGATGTCCTGATCCAGGGAGGGAATGTGATGTACCAAATAACTTCCACTTCTTAACAATAGACTTCACTGTGCTTCTAGGAATTGATAAAGCCTTTGAAATATTTTTGTATCCATCTCCTGAGTTGTACCTGTCCACAACTTTATTCCGGAGATCTTTTGACAGTGCCTTGCCACCCATAGTTGATTATTTGTTCAGTTGCATTACCAGGGACTGCTCCAGGAAAGCTCCTTTCATGTTGAGCTAATCAAAATGACCACAGCTGATCACAGTTGAAAGTCAAATGGCTTTGTGTGCCATTGAGAAGGAGATTGGTTACACTTGATTGTTCTCATAACCCATTAACCCCTCCTCCCCAAAAAAGGGTTACACTGGTCTTCTGAGTGAGTAAAACAGTCAACGTGTTGTAGCTATTAGGCCTGATGCACACAGATGGTGGGTCTCCAAAATACGCCCAATGGGAAATTCTGGGCATTTTATCACATCTGTGGAGTGGCAGGTGCCGCTTCCAAACTGCCATATAAGTGAATAGCTGTATGCAGCGTATTCTTGTAAACTAAACAGCGATGCTTCTGTTTATGTGCGCATGCATGTACAGCGTATTTCCCAAATGCAAAACTTCATTGTACAGCCATTCATTTGTATGGCAGGCTGTATATGGTACCTGTGGCTCCCTGGGCACAGGAAAACACCCTAGCTTTTGCACATATTTTCAGCCTCTCACCATCCGTGTGCATAGGACCTTATTCAACACAAGAGAGGGGCACCCTTTAGCACCTCTGTTCAGTGGTTCCATTCCTTTAAAATGGCATTACAACTCACAAGTACTGTTGGTTCCAAAAGACTCTCAGTACATTGCATAAAAACCCAAGTGAGCATTCTATTTGTTACTGTTTATTTTTTTTGTTTTTCTTTGTTGTTAAGTCTGGCAGTAAAGTTGTGTCTGAGAGCAGCGGTCCGACTCTCCAATGTGCTGCCAGCACAAGGTATTGTAACCCTTTTTGCAGGACTTATCAGTTAAAACAATAAAATAAAACAGCAGCACATGAATAGCCAAATGTTATTAAAGTAATACATAAAGAGGGTTCAACTGGGTTTTTAAAAAAAAACATGCTATGTGTTGGCAGCCCAATGAGTCAGCTCTCTTAACACAATGCAGGTTACGGTGCAAAATACTGCATGTTACAATGGGTACAGCATAGTTTGAAGAGGCCTTCAGGGAATCACTGCTTCCATAAAAGCCTAATTACACGGGTGATTTTGCTTTGCCAACAATTTAGAAAAAAAAGATAAAATCAGCAGAAAAGCCTACGTTTGATCCTGTCCTGTGATTACTTACAAGATTAGCTGTTTCCTTTCTGACTTTTCAAATAAAATGGAAAACATCTAGCAACAAATGGATCATCGGTACGGACCATTTTGAGAAAATTCAATGAAGATTTCTCACCTGAAATCATTCTTTGCAAACAATCTTTATATATATTAACATAATCTTTGTAAAAATCACCCTTTGTATGTCCAGCGTAATCTGCACATAAGGTTTACAGCCTTATAGGCGTCCTTGAGCTGATGATGCTCTTTAAAGGTCCAGAAATAATTTCTTCTCATATTCACCTGAATCGTGGTGTACAGCAGATTCTATTTCAATGTTTATGCTGGCTCAGCTTAGTAAGCAGGAAAACAACCAGTGATTGTGTATTGTGTTCCTTTTTATCTCTTCCTCACAGATTAGGTATGTAGCTGCTGAGGATGTCCTGGACAAGCAATGAAGAAATTACATGAAAATTACCTAGGAATTGTTGAAATATGTTTTTTGGCTAAACATTTCTCCATTTTAGTGTATTATAAAAAGGATGACCCTATTTCAAAGCGAAAGTAGAGAATTGGGGAAGCGGGGGTGGCGCTATACCCACCACTGTTTTTTACCCCTACTTGCAAGTTACTGCAGAACTGAACTAGCGGTGGTGGGAATCCAGCTTGTGTGAATATTCATAGCTTACATGTAATTTATGATATACTTACCTCTCGGTGTCCTCTCCTCCATCAATGTGAGGCCCAAGCTCCCTGCTTCTACTTCATCTCCTCCACTGCCATGTTCTTCTCTCCTTTTCTGGATCCAGTGTCATTTACTTTGCCCACTGAGGGGACCCTAATGATGTAACTCCTGCACATGGAAGGGTCGGGACTGTACATCCTACTGCACATGCACTGCAGTAAGTCTACAGATAATAAAAATGCTAGCAGACAAGTGAATAGGTTTTTTTTGGGCAGAAGAGACTTTTAGGCCCCTTTCACACAAAGGCTGCGATTGGTCCGCCTGCCAGTTTTTAACCCCTATGGACTGGCGAGTGTAAAATGCCCACCTATCTGTGATCCGGTCCACTAAAAAAAATGGAAGGAGATTCGTCTAGGCGGAGGGAAGTTGCGTGTAAATGGACAGTAAGGTCCATTCAGAGGCGTAACTAGAACCTTCAGGGCCCCGGTGCAAGAAATTATGTCGGGCCTTCCTGACCCCTGGCCAGGGCCCTTCCTTCTTCCCACTGATCCTGGGGCCCTTTACTCCTATAGCAGGTCCCTTTATTATGGTACCACAGCAGGGCCCTTTCACAAGTTCTGCAGCGGGCCCCCTTAGGCCATCTTCGGGATTTCCCATGGTGGTGAAATGCCAGGGCTTGGTCACAAGTGCAACCTTTGCAATCCTGATAGTTCCCTCACTGGTGTCAGTAGTTTTTAATTTTTATTTTAATTTTATAATTTTTTTAACATTTCATTTTATTTCTTTTTACAATTTTGTTTTTACAATTTTTTACAATTTATTTTAGGAGCTCTGTTGGGGGCTTTGATGAGATATCAGGGGTCTAAACACAGGGACCCTGGGAACAGAAGAAGACAAATAAACTGGATAGAGGAAAATGGAGGAGATTGGGTCCTCTAAATGTCACCCCCGCCATCTCTCCTATTCAGGTGTACAAGGGAGGCACACGGGCCCCTGGACCATGGGGCCCGGTTGCAATTGCAACCCCTATCGTTATGCCCCTGGGTCCATTTACCCTTGGCTGCCTATAGAGCAGAGCAGACTCTGTCTATGTCAACTCTGCAGAAACTGAGCAGATACGGACTTGTCATACACCCACTCTGCTCCGATCTGGGAGCAGTAGACAGAACCCCTGCTGATCAAAATGGAGTCTAGCCCATGTGAAAGGGGCCTTAGTGTCTTCTACAAAGCGATCCTACTTTCTAACACGTTTTTGTATTATACAGTCGTTTTTCTTTAAGGTATACCTAAGTTGGACAATGCCTAATAGTGTATTTTTGCCTTCCTCTGGGTCAACTGTTGCTATAGTATTGTGTATATGGAGGTTTTCTATGTGTTTATTTTTTCTTATTGAATTAGAGATGGACTTTTATAATTTTTCAACCTAACTATGTAACAGTGCTAAATTTAACATCACATTTTTTATTTAGTTTTAGTTATAGTCTTTTGACTACAATGGCATTTTAGTTTTAGTTGTATTTTAGTCTTTTGACTACAATGACATTTTAGTTTGTCATATTTAGTCAAGTAAAATCTCCAATACATTTTAGTTGACTAAAATCGAATGGGTTTAGTTAAATTTTAATGCAGTATTTCTTTAGAACTGGCAAACATTATATACTCCTGGAGTAAAAATCTAAATACCATGTTTATTATTTATGGTATTAAGGTTTGAACATGTACTACAGACACAGATTTAGCCATTGGGATATAAATTCAATTTTGTTTTAGTTATAAAATGGCATTTTAGTTTTAGTCGTATTTTAGTCATCTGAATTGTTTTAGTCATATTTTAGTCCACTAAAATAGTATTAATTTAGTCTACCAAATTAATACTGCTATGTAACCATGTAACCCTTTCGCTACGAGAGCCATTTTTTGCTTTTTTTGCACACGTTTAAAAAAATCATTTTAGGATTGAAGATTAATTAATATCCTCAAACATTAAATATTTTCTGAAAGCAGATACCCTGGAGAATAAAACGGTGGTAGTTTCTAATTTTTATGTCACACACCAGAATACACTGATCAGCAGCTGCAGCCACTGCTCGAGGAAAATATTGCCGCATGTCCCTCCAACAGAAGCCGATGAAATGATTGACTTCTTTCTAGCAAGGACAGCGCACTCTGACTATGGCCAACTTTAATCTGCGTTAACATAGCTGATAATGGATATTATTAGGGGTAGTTAGCACAGATTCGTTTATTGTACTAATATCAAATGTAGTAAGTTAAAAAAAAAATGTTGACAAACTTTTAGCAAATGTATAATGTTTGGCTGATAACTATGCATATACACTGTGATCTCAACTCACAAACTTGGTACAACAGCGCTGAACAAACAGCCCAGCTTATGAGCAAATTTCAGATGATTTTGCATTATTCTATAGTATGGATACAGATATAGACTGACTGACAACATAATTCATAGTTTGGGAACCGTATTCATAAAATATTGCATGTTGGTGTACAAATATTTCGATGGTTGGACTTCAAATAAAATAAATTCCAATGTGTATGTATAGAAAAAAAAAAAAAAAGAAATGAGCTTTGAAGTTTACTTAAAGTGGTTGTTAACCCACAATTATGACTCACTGCCAGCCCCTCCACTTTATTAATGCAGAGCACGCTGTGTAAATATTTTATAAACGAGCGTTGTAAATATCTCTTTAGAACTGTCTTCAGGCCGGTTCTTCAGCTCCGATGGATGGCATCTGTAGGAGGAGCCAGGATCTCCCTCTGACGTCATTCGGGGAGATCACGTGGCCGCTCAGTCCCTCCTGTAGTATCCATGCATCGGAGCTGAGAAGCGGCCGCGAGTCACATGACCGGCCTGAAGACAGCTCTAAATAGATATTTACAACGCTCATTTTTATAAAATATTTATACAGTGTGCTCTGCATTACTATAGTGGAGGGGCTTTCAGTGTACATCAATATTATTAATAATAGTGGCAGGCGGGGATGGGAGACACACAGAAAGGAGCTGACAGGCTGGGGGAGAGAATGAGGGAGAGATGAGAGCAGGGCTGCTGACGTCACAGACAACGGTGGCCAGGGCTGGTTTTCGTTGTCAGTGCAGAGAGGGGACTCAGGAAGTGGCAGGTTCAGGTTTTTTTTTTTACAGTTTAAAGGGAGGCAGATTACATAGCACAAGCACTGTGCTGTTTAATCTGCTTTAAAGAGGAAGTAAACCCAGATTGGGTATACTTCCTCAATATCACCCTAAAGTAGAAGCATTGCATAGTAGCCCATTATGTGCCACTTACAAGGAAACTAAGCCTGCAGCGTCCAGCGATGTCCCCTCTCCTGGCCGCGTCCATCTTCTGCCCCTCTTCCTTCCGGGGCCGCGACTCCGGCTCTGTGGCTGGCCGGAGTTGCGTGACATCACTCCCGCGCATGCGCGCGGGAGCCGCCAGTCACAGCACAGGGTCAGTGGAGAAACGGCACGGAGGCCGCTTCTCCACTGCGCATGTGCTGACATGACATCGGCACATGCAAAACACTGCATATCTCCAGAACCGTGCAGGTTTGGGAGATATGCAGTGCACCTACAGGTAAGCCTTATTCTAGGCTTACCTGTAGGTTAAAGTGGTTGTCACAAGTTGATAACCACTTTAAGGGACCAGGATCTCTATTTTTGGGGGGGTTAACAAACACTTTAACTCTGAAAAACTTATTTGTTTTCCTTTCAGTTTCAATGTAATATCTTGAAGACTTGTGTTAATGTTAAATATTATGACTGCTAACTGGGCACACTGTCGTTTTGTGTCTGTACCCTGGGCCATCTTTAAAATTGATTGGACCCTGGGCAAACATTTTCTTGGGCCCGCCTGAATCAACTTATCAAATATCTGCGGGCAAGGGGGGCTCAAGAGGCAGCTGCTTTGGGCCCCACAACAATGACTGGGCCCAGGGCAAGCTTCCCCTTTTGCCCTGCTTTAAAGACGGCCTTGTCTGTACCCATCACACCTTTGCTGACACTGGATCTATAGGGGCCGCTATTTGGTTCTTTGGTTTGGGCTGTGACAACTTATCCTGTCACCTGGCATTGCTGGCATAGCTTTTAGTAGCAAACAGAATAACAATACTAGGCACTTGCTATCCAAACTTTTATTTTAATCAACAAAAGCCCAAGGTGTGTTGCTGGCCTCCAAGGTATTGCTGTGGTCACATTTGGCTTAAAGTGGTTGTCAGCTTGTGACAACCACTTTCACCAACAGGTAAGCCTATGATAAGGCTTACATGTAGATGCCCTGCATATCTCCCAAACCTGTACGGACGTCATTTCGGCACATGCACAGTGAGGAAATGGCCTCCGTGCCGTTTCCTCACTGTGATCGTGCCGTGACTGGCGGCTCCCGCACGCATGCCCGGGAGTGACGTCACGCAACTCCAGCCAGTCACAGAGCCAGAGTCACGGCCCCGGAAGGAAGAGAGACAGAAGATGGACGCCACCAGCACAGGGGACAGTGTGGGACATCGCAGGCTTCGTTTGCAGGTAAGTGGCACATAATGGGCTACTATGCGATGCATAGTAGACCATTATGCTTCTAGTTTACAGGGGAATGTAGAGGAAGTAAACTCAATCTGGGCCCAGTGTCAGAAAGTTGGGTCTCCATCAAAAGTCATGGGTCTTACAGCAGGACAATCAAAAAGCACCCAGAAATGGTTTAGGACAAAGCGTTGGAGAGTACCGAACTGGCCAGCTATGAGTCCAGATCTAAATCCCATAGAGCACCTGTGGTGAGATCTCAAAACAGCAGTTGGGAAAAGGAACCCTTCCAATCTGAGAGACCTGGAACAGTTGGCGAAAGAAGAGTGGTCCAAAATTCCAGTAGAGAAGTGTAAGAAACTCATTGATAGGTATAGAAAGCGATTTATTTCAGTTATTTTTTCTAAGAGCTGTGCTTCCAAATATTACATTGAAGGTGCCAATAATTTTGTCCAGTCAATTTTTGGAGTTTTGCATGGAATGAGTAAGATTGGGCTTTTTGTTTCTCCACTTTTTAATGTCACACCAATACAAACAAAATAAATAAACATTAGACGTGCACTGCCGAAAAATGTGTTCGTTTTAATTTCATTAGTTTTTTGTTTTTTTCGAAAATTTGAAAATTTTAACTTTTCGGAAAATCGAAATTCAAAAATTCGAAATTCAGAAATTCGAAAATATGAAAATCCAAAAATTTGACAGAATGAAAATCGGAAAATTTGAAATAATAACTAACTAATAACTATTAAATTTTAGGTATTGGAAGTTCCTTTCAAATTTGGCCGTTAGTGAACGTAACGAATGTGAATTTATCCGAAGTTACGAATTATCCAAAATAGCGAATGCTGCATCTAAACAAATGGAACAGAACAAATTAATAATAAATAATAAAAATAAAAGTTTTTATTATTATTATTGTTATTTATTATTAATAATTCATTACATTACATTCGTTTAGATACTGCATTCGTTATTTCTGATAATTCGTAACCTCGGATAAATTTGTATTTGTTACGTTCACTAATAGCCAAATTTGAAAGGAAATTCCAATACCTATAATTTAATAGTTAGTAATAGTTAAGTTATTATTAGTTAGTTATTATTTCAGATTTTCACATTTTCTGGTTTTCAAATTTTCGGATTTTCGTTCTTATTTTCGGATTTTTGTTCTTTTGAATTTTTGGATTTTCATTCATATTTTCGGATTTCCAGATTTCCGAATTTTGGAATTTTGTATTTCCGAAATTTTGGATTTTCGAATATTCAAATTTACGAATATTCAGAAAAAAATTGGAAATTTGGATATTTTTGAACTAACTAATTTGTCGAAATTCATTACAAAACTAATTTAGTACGAAACTAATTGCGCATGTCTAATCAACATGAGAATGCCTAAACATTTGTAATTGCAACAATTTTCTGGGTGAAGTGGTGCATTATCTGACAGAAATGCAGGGGTGCCAATATTTTTGGCTATGACTGTGTCTCACAAAAGTGAGTACACCCCTCACATTTCTGTAAATATTTTATTATATCATTTCATGTGACAACACTGAAGAAATGATACTTTGCTACAATGTAAAGTAGTGAGTGTACAGCTTGTATAACAGTGTAAATTTGCTGTCCCCTCAAAATAACTCAACACACAGCCATTAATGTCTAAACTGCTGACAACAAAAGTGAGTACATCCCTAAGTGAAAATGTCCAAACTGGGCCCAATTAGCCATTTTCCCTCCCCGGTGTCATGTGACTCGTTAGCGTTACAAGGTCTCAGGTGTGAATGGGGAGCAGGTGTGCTAAATTTGCAGTTATCGCTCTCACTCTCTCTCATACTGGTCACAGGAAGTTCAACATGGCACCTCATGGCAAAGACCTCTCTGAGGATCTGAAAAAAAATTGTTGCTCTACATAAAGATGGCCTAGGCTATAAGAAGATTACCAAGACCCTGAAACTGAGCTGCAGCACGGTAGCCAAGACCTTACAGTGGTTTAACAGGACAGGTTCCACTCAGAACAGGCCTCGCTATGGTCGACCAAAGAAGTTGAGTGCACGTGCTCAGCGTCATATCCAGAGGTTGTCTTTGGGAAATAGACGTATGAGTGCTGACTGGGGGGTGGGGAAGTTGGAGACGTCGTTACGACCGTCGTGAGTATGCAGATAAAGGGTTTCTGTTGGAGACCTATACTGCGACTCGTGCACGTGAGTTGAAGAAACCAGCTGGTATCGCTCCGGACAAGACTCACCTTGGACAGGACAATTTGGTGACATTCCAGAACCGATGGCACGACGTCGAGTCAAAGTCCCAGAACCATTAGAAGAATATCGGATCCGGTAGAAATACATCTCGTTGTTAAAAAAAAGTCTAGGAGTCTCTCCAGAAACGGTACTCCACGGTACAACTTGAAGGACACTGGTCATACTCTCTCTCACTCTCGCTATTGACGTTTAAT
>BLSH010245861.1:435045-447228 GCA_018402905.1 Glandirana rugosa | reverse complement strand
TATACTACTATACTGATGCTGTGTGGCATTGGAGGGTTAGATAATGTGTGCACTGCTATAATGAAGATGTGCAGCATTAGAGGGGTTAATCATCTGTATACTGCTATACTGATCCTTGCAGCATTGGTGGGGTTAATAGTGTGCACACTACTATACTGGTGCTGTATGGAATTGGGGGGAAGGGGGATGTTGTGTACATTGCTATTCTGATGCTGTGCAGCTTTGGAGGGGTTAATAGTTTGTAGTACATTGCTATACTGATCTTTGTGGCATTGGAGGGGTTAATAGGGGATCACTACAATACCGATGCTGTGCGGCCTTGCAGGGGTTAATAGTGCCTACACTGCTATACAGATGATGTGCAGCATTGCAGGGGTTAATCATGTGTAAACTGCTTTATTGGTACTGTGTGGCATTGCAGGGATTAATAGTGTGTACATTGTTCTGCTGATGCTGTGCAGCATTGGAGGGGTTAATAGGGGTATACAGCTATATTAGTGCTGTGCGGCATTGGAGGGGTTAATAGTGTGTACACTGTTCTACTGATGCTGTGCAACATTGGATGGGTTAATAGTGTGTATACTGCTATACTAATGCTGTGCAGCATTTTGTGGGTTACTCATATGTATACTGCTATTCTAGCACTGTGCAGTGTTGCAAGGGTTAATATCATGTACCCTGCTTTATAGTGATGAGCAGCATTAAAGGGGTCATTAGTGGGTATAGTGGTGAGGAGCATTGAAGGGGTTATTAGTGTTTATAGTGGGTATAGTGGTGAGCAGCATTGAATGGGTTATTAGTGGGTATAGTGGTGAGCAGCATTGAAGGGGTTATTAGTGGGTATAGTGGTGAGCAGCATTGAAGGGGTTATTAGTGGGTATAGTGGTGAGCAGCATTGAATGGGTTATTAGTGGGTATAGTTGGTATAGTGGTGAGCAGCATTGAAGGGGTTATTAGTGGGTATAGTGGGTGTATAGGGGTGTGCAGCATTGAAGGGGTTATTAGTGGGTATAGTGGTGAGCAGCATTGAAGGGGTTATTAGTGGGTATAGTGGTGAGCAGCATTGAAGGGGTTATTAGTGGGTATAGTGGTGAGCAGCAATGAAGGGGTTATTAGTGGGTATAGTGGTGAGCAGCATTGAAGGGGTTATTAGTGGGTATAGTGGTGAGCAGCATTGAAGGGGTTATTAGTGGGTATAGTGGTGAGCAGCATTGAAGGGGTTATTAGTGGGTATAGTGGTAGGCAGCATTGAAGGGGTTATTAGTGGGTATAGTGGTGAGCAGCATTAAAGGGGTTATTAGTGGGTATAGTGGCGAGAAGCATTGAAGGGGTTATTAGTGGGTATAGTGGCGAGAAGCATTGAAGGGGTTATTAGTGGGTATAGTGGTGAGCAGCATTGAAGGGGTTATTAGTGGGTATAGTGGTGAGCAGCATTGAAGGGGTTATTAGTGGGTATAGTGGTGAGCAGCATTGAAGGGGTTATTAGTGGGTATAGTGGTGTGCCTCCATTGATGGGGGACCCCCTCCCCTGGGGTGCAGAGTGTAGTACATCCAGTGAGTGATCTCCTGGGGCAGGAACAGGCTGCAGATGACACTCGTGGTTTGTTGTAGGCAGCTCCATGCATCTCATACAGCAGTCCTGTGCTCAGTGCCTGGAGAAGCCTGCAAACCGACACACTCCATCCATTGTGACAGCGTCAGGCTGTGGGAAGAGAGTTCTTATAGAAAACATTGTCTCATCCAGAGCCCTGAGCCTTTGTCATTAGAGATGTAATTGTTTATTGATGGAGCGTACACACAGAAGGTGCATGTCCTTTAAGTGGACCTTTGTTCCCAGTGTTCTCTGTAGGCATTTATATATGGCAACATGTAGATGGAAATGTCTTTTTTTGGATCATAAAAGGTTATATACCATTTTCCTGAATGTTATCCCTGCAGGTAGCTATCAGAGCTGCTTGTTGTGGGTAGGCCAGATGTTCAATGCTCATTGCTCACAGTTGCTTCAGCAAAATGTAGAACTGTCCATTTTACTCTAACAGGGATACATTACATGTTTCAGTGAATATAGTGGTGGGCTGTTCCTTTAAGAAATTTGTAAAAAATCAAATGTGAAGAATCCTGAATTAAAATAAGTCCCCAACAAAAATGTTATCTTACACCGTTATGTAAATAAAATAGAATTACCTATGTTATGCCAATATAACTAAATATAAAGTGTTCCAATTTAACTCACATCCACACTTAAAGTGATTGTAAAGCTTCGTATTTTTTTTTTCCTTTAAAATAACTAATATGTCATACTTACCTCCTCTGTGCAGTGGTTTTGCACAGAGTGGCCCCGAACCTCCTCTTCTGGGGTCCTCCAGAGGCGCTCCTGGGCCCTCCTCCCCATCGAGTGACCTGGCAGGGAAAGCTTCCCTGGGGTCACAAGTGCGGGCGCTCCCGTGTCCTGCTGTTTGCGTGTATTCCTACAAACAGCGGGACTCGGCCCGGCCCCCGTGTCACTGGATCTGATTGACAGCAGCGGGAGCCAATGGCTCCCCTGCTATCAATCCAGCCAATGAGGACCCGAGACACCGGAGGGAGCGGATAGCTCTTAGCCGCCGCTGAAACAAAGGGGCTCAGGTAAGTAAAGGGGGGTTCTGGGGGGGTCACTATTGAGAAAAGGTTTTTCAGCTAGCATAGAATGCATTAAGGTGAAAAACCATGAGACTTTACAACCCCTTTAAATATACTAAATCAAGCCCTTGGTTTACTTCCAGTGTTTAGAGTGTTCATGATATATCTATATATAATCAACACTAATGTGCTCCAGTGAGTAATTCAGGAAACCAGAAACCACCAATCCACCTCTGGGTGCAGTGCTCACTCACCTCAAGGATTGACCTGATATAGGTCAACACACACTTTGTTAATGTTAGCCTTGCGGATCCACATTTCGGCTATTTTCACCAACTTCAAAAGTATAGTCCCCTTAAAGAGACCTGCCAATGCCACCTCCACTTCAGATGTCACTCAAAATATAGAAGGGGGAGAGCTCATAGCACATTCATATTGTAAAGCGCTGTTGGCACTATATAAATCCTGTATAATAATAATAAAAATAACATATTAGTATAGTATTTATATATAGTATATAAATAAAAAGGGCTTTATTCATCTAATTTAAAGTGCACTCACAATGTAAGTATAAAGGTATGCATATTGTAAAATCAATGTCCAGTACACAGCTCCTCACCAGCACTTCTGGGTTTTGTCAAACCGGAAATGACATCACAGGCCCCGCCCAATGCATTGCGTCACTGGTCGCGTGACTTTATATATCACAGACATTCTAAACAATTTCTCTCAATAATTCCTGTAAATTGGCCAAAATCTGAGACATAGGTGACCCTGCCAGCACCACCCAGAAAAACAGAAGTTGATTTTTTGGGTTAAATAGCTCTTTATTCCAAAGATTTTCAAGGTCCTTTGCATAATAAGACAGCAGACAAAATATGAGATTCCGTGCTATATATAAAACAATAGCACAAAAGAAAGAAACACGAGACATATATATTAATAATTAATATTTATTCAGACTTGTATTGTAGGCCTTACATGCAAAACCGAAGGCCATGAATGAAAGAAAGAATGAATAAAGAACTAAAAAGGGAAAAAAAACCCTATCAGGATTAAGGGGGGGGGGGGAGAACTGGGTGGCGAACCAGGGAATTGGGGTAGTATGACACAGGGATGGAGAATCTTCCCTGTCTCTGGGACAAGGGAATGGTTTGGGGATCTTATGGGTTCCAGAAATGCTTGAAGAGTGAAATGGTCTAAGGGGATTTATCTAGTTCAGGGGTCTCCAAACTTTTCAAACAAAGGGCCAGTTTATTGTCCTTGAGACTTTAGGAGGGCCAAAATGTGGCCAGCAGGGGTAGAAAATGTCCCGAGCCCAGCATCAGTGAGAATAAATATGGCCTCAGGGTTGGTGGTCAATAGGAGGAGGAGTAGTGCCCCTATTTTTTGGAGAAAGCGCATCTCATCATTGGTATCAGTAGAAGAAATAAAGAAATAGTGCTCCATTGTTGGTGTCAGTGGGAGGAATAGTGCCCCAAGGGCCGGATATAGCCTAGCAAAGGGCCACATCTGGACCTCAGGCCACAGTTTGGAAACCCCTGGTCTAGTTCACTGTGTAACTGTGTCCGAGTCACTATGTGCCCGCCAACAATCCATGTGATTTAGACTTTTTCCGGGTCAGTGCTGTCTTCTGCTACCAGGTCTCCATTGCTATGATGTTGTTGAGTATCTGGGCTCACTCCAAAAGATGTGGAGGAGAATTAGTTTCCCAATGGTGAGAGATGGTAACACGAGCAGCCAACAGCCAATGCCTAAAGTAGCCTTAAAAAAGATTTTTTAAAATTGATTTTTGTTGAAGGAGCCATGCAGATTCTCGGCCCAACAGCGCTTACATCCATTTAGATGCAGTTACTGGTCAGGTATTCTGGCAGCTTCGGTTACTGGCTGTCTTAATACATTAGCCGGCATTTCAGATTCCTGCATTCTCTTCAGCACATCATTTATCTTGATCACTCTTTGGGATTTAAAGAGGAAGATCATTCCTTCTTCCTTACCTGTTACCCATGGTTGTCTGAAGTTCACATGCTCACCTGCCCAATTGATCCAGTGGTAATCTGCAATGATCTGCCACATGTTTTGTCCCGTGCCACCATCTTTGTTCCTGATGTCATCAAGTGTCAGGTGCCTGTTCCTGGTTCAGGCAGCTTGGCCTCCTGAAGATGTGTGCCATGCCGGTCCTTTTCTGGCTGCTGTCAATGGAATGTGAAGCACCTTGAAACATGAGATGTTCAGCACAGAGGAGACATCATTCTCATCTAGGCGAGAGTGGCAGCCAATAGGGGGCAGGGTGGACCATAAAAGAATTAATCATGCTGTTTTAGATTGCAGAGGAGGAAAGAGAGCAATCATGGCCAGTGCATTGGGGGGGGGGGGGGGTATAGGCTCTAATAGGCTTCAAAATAGAGTGGACTCCAAGCGCAGAGCATAGCACTCGCAGCCCACTCACGTGTGTTAGAAAAGCAATGCATATTTGCTTTCCTAACACTAAAACCCGTTTCCCGAGAAGTCAGATGATCCTATTGGGTGCCTTTCTCAGAGGAGGAGGGTGATGCACCGCCGAAGCCGCCAAAGCAAAGCACGCTCCCACTCGCCGGACACCGCTGCCCGCCTGCCCGCTTCCTAGACTTTGATGCTCCGACTGCTCTTCGGGTTGGGGGGGGGGTGCTGTCAGTGCCACGAGTGGATGCTGTATACCCCTATCTGGTGATGCTGTATACTCCTATCTGGTGATGCTGTATACCCCTATCTGGTGATGCTGTATACCCCTATCTGGTGATGCTGTATACCCCTATATGGTGATGCTGTAAACCCCTGACACAATTGGTGGAATCTATAAGGGGAGAGGTCAAAAAGGAAGGGCGGGGTCTAGCGCCCCCTATCCTAAAATTTCACAAGCCACCACTGCCAGGGCATGTATCCCCTGACAACCTATACCAGGGCATGTATCCCCTAACAACCTATACCAGGGCATGTGACCCCTGGCAACCTATACCAGGGCATGTATCCCCTGACAACCTATACCAGGGCATGTATCCCCTGACAACCTATACCAGGGCATGTATCCCCTGACAACCTTTACCAGGGCATGTATCCCCTAACAACCTATACCAGGGCATGTATCCCCTGACAACCTATATCAGGGCATGTATCCCCTGACAACCTATACCAGGGCATGTATCCCATGACAACCTATACCGGGGCATGTATCCCCTGACAACCTATACCAGGGCATGTATCCCCTGACAACGTATACCAGGGCATGTATCCCCTGACAACCTATACCAGGGTATGTATCCCCTGACAACCTATACCAGGGCATGTATCCCCTGACAACCTATACCAGGGCATGTATCCCCTGACAACCTATACCAGGGCATGTATCCCCTGACAACCTATACCAGGGCATGTATCCCCCGACAACCTATACCAGGGCATGTATCCCCTGACAACCTATACCAGGGCATGTATCCCCTGACAGGCTATACCAGGGCATGTATCCTCTAACAAAGCAAAGTGTTAGCTGCTTGTGCCATCTGCAATTAATACATTTTACTATGCAGTAACAACGTCTGCATTCATTAATATTGCTGTTAACTGCAGTCTATTAGCCAGCACAGATCTGCTTCTATTTGTGATATTTTCAAAGAATACAAAAAGAAGTGTGTTATTTTTAAATGCAATAACTGCAAATGCTGATCTTTTTCTCAGATTTGCAGTACTGTAATCATGTCCCCTGACTGTGGGCTTGGTGGCATTATTCTAAACACAGACTTCCAATAGAGCTGTTGGATTAATAAGTGGTCTAGCAGGCTGTGAGTAAACCCAGAGTTGGCCCGGCCAGCGTATATCATTCCTAGAGCCCCAGAATAGGAAGTCATGTTTTGATCACACCTCAGCTTTCTTGTACCTTGAAGTGGGTTATTGAGGCCGCCTCTGTGTAAAGAGTTAATAGAAACCTAGTATCTGCCTCCATGCTTTGTGAAAATTTAATGCCTCCTCAATAATGGTTAGGAAACTGATCTGCTAGTGGGAGTGCTGAAGGGGGGTGGACAGATAGAAAGGGTAAGTGCTGTTTATGGCTATGAGGCTGCTGGTAAATATTCCCCAGCTAATTTTCAATTCATTAACCTGTCAGCCAGATCTGTGTGTTCCCCATAAAGCTCAGTAACTAGGGCTGCTGCTTGTGCTTCTGTATTATGCTGTCATTGTGGACCATTCTGTGTATGGAGCCATTGATAGAAAGCATTGTGTCTCTAATATCACATATACCAGAGGAAAACATTTGTAAAAAAAAAATGGATCAACACCACTAGTGTCTATGAAATGTTACCCGCTCTGCACCTGACTGTCACTGTAGCCAGGCATGCAGCCCATTGCTACCATTATATTTTGTATGTAGAGGCAGAACACGGCTCTTCTGCTAATTATAGGAAACCTGAAATCAATATACATTCCTTATCGGACATATTAGAAGCACAGAAAAGTAATTGCTGCATTTTTTTGGCCATGCAATCTAAAGCCTCGTAAACACGGTGCGACAGTCGTATGCAAACGGTTGTACGACCGCTTGTTGTACGATCATCCGACCATTAGTACGCTCGATTAGAACAGCCGACATACAACAGAAGTTGGATGAGCAGGCTAGAAAACTTTGGTTGTACAACAAGCGCTTGTATGACCGTTGTACTGTGTGTACAGAGAAGTTGGTCCAACAAGTTGTACATCCAAAACACGCATGCTCAGAAGTCAGGAACGTCGAGAGTGTCCGTTCTAGGAAATCTACGTTCCTAATTCACAAATTACATGCACCTGATTTTCCTCTTTATACGCTCGTAAGACGTCACTACGTTTGGCTTGGTTGTACGATCGCTTACTTACTTTCTTACTTGTCATTACACGAGATGCAACAGCCAACATACGATTTGGGCCGTTCGGTTGTACGACCGTCGCACCGCGTGTACGAGGCTTTAGGCTGGCCATACATTATAGAAATTTCTTATTCAATGTCCTTTAGATTTATGTTCAACTACGTGGTGCAAGGGCCTGTCTGATTGCATACAAATTGAAAGGGTCGAGATTTGACCACCTATTATATGGTTTTGGTAAATCTAAGGCTGGATTTACACCATTGTGGTGCGAATTCCAGCCTGTTGGCCTGTGACAAGGACCGTTCTGTGGCTCCTGTCTGTTCTCAGTGCAACAGCTGCCCAGGGAGGGAGGGGGAAGTGCCGCGAGCAGGGAGAAAGATCCCTGTTCAATGTGGAACACATCTGCATGTCAGATGCGGTCCTATTGAACATAACGGGCTGGGAATTCACACCGCATTGCACAGAAAACGCACACATGTAAGGTGATGCATTTGGGTGCCAAAAATATGAACGCAATCTTCTCACAAGGGGGAGAACCTCTGGGGCAATCTAGGATGGAAAAAGACCCGGGGGTCCTAGTAGATGACAGGCTCAGCAACAGCATGCAATTCCAGGCTGCTGCAAGCAAAGCCAACAGAATATTGGCATGCATTAAAAAGGGGATTCACTCCAGAGATAAAACTATAATTCTCCCCCTCTACAAGATTCTGGTCTGTCTGCATCTTGAATATGCTGTCCAGTCCATGGCACCAGTCCTCAGGAAGGATGTGCTGGAACTGGAGAGAGTCCAGAGAAGGGCAACAAAGTTAATTAAGGAAACGAAAGACCTCAGTTATGGGGAAAGACTACAAGCATTGGGCTTCATGCACACAGGACATTAAAAAAAGTCCTAAAAACGTCAGTAGCTTATCAGCGTTATATTACTGGCGTTTTTTCGCGGTCTTTCGCGTTTTTAAAGGGCCATTTTTTTTTTCTTCCTCAATTAATCTAAAACATCCAAAAACATTGGGGATCTGTGTTTTTGATGGTTTATGCGTTTTTACTGCTGAAAAACATCTCTCAGAACCCACTGGTCTTGGGGTTTTTTTAAAGCTCAAAAACGTCACTGCTAAAAACAGTTGATAACAGCCTGTGTGTACATGAACACATAGGATAACATGAAGGAGGGTTTATTGACTGTAGAAAAAACGTGTGCAGCTAAAAACAACTGCTGTAAAACAGCCAAAGAACGTCCTGTGTGCATGAGGCCTTGAACTTATTCTCTCTGGAGAGGAGACGCTTGAGAGGGGATGGAATATCAATGTTCAAATACCATACTGTTGACCCTAGCATAGGGAAAAAATATTTTGTGAAAGGAAATTTACAAAGACACGCAGTCATTCACTAAAATTAGAAGAGAAGTGGTTTAACCTTAAACTGCATAGAGGGTTCTTTACTGTAAGAGCAGTAAGGATGTGGAATTCTCTTCCATAAGCCATGGTATCAGCTGGGAGCGTCAGTAGTTTCAAAAAACTATTAGATGGGCATCTTAATGACCACAACATACAGGGATACACAATGTACTATTGACATAAACATCACACACACAAATCACAGGTTGAACTGGATGGACTGGTGTCGTTTTTTCAATCTCACCAACTATGTAATTTCTGTATGTAACATTAGCTACCCTGTAACTTGCAAAATCTGTTCTTTTCTATTCCTTTTTTTTTTTGTTTGCGAGCCTGTTTTTACATTTATAAATAAGAGGTTAAAAATGAGAAATTGACCAGTGAAATAAGATTGTACAAGGTGAAGCAGTTCTTTCAGAGATGTTGAATTCCACCCAAAAATGGAACTTCCGCTTTAAGCACTCCTCACCCCCTTACATGCCACATTTGGCATGTAATTTTTTTTTGGGGGGGAGTGTGTCCCCAGGTTTCAGAGGGACTTCCTGTCCCTCTTCCACCTTCTGCCTCTGGGCTGCCTAGGCGACTCCTCCTCTCCCCCTAGGCAGCCCCACTCTCCTGGCAATCTTCTGGGACACGTCACAGGTCCCAGAAGATCGCCTGGCCACTAGAAATGCGCAGTGCGACTCGCGCATGCGCAGTGGGTGCCCAGCCATGAAGCCGGGCCGGATGCCCACACTAGGAATGGCGGGGCCGTCGGGAGGAGGGGGGAGACGAGCGAGGCTTCGGGCGCAGCCATCGCTGGACCGGGAGACAGGTAAGTTACAGTTTATTAAAAGTCAGCAGCTACAATTTTTGTAGCTGCTGACTTTTAATAAACAAAAAAACAAGTGGAACTCGGCTTTAAACATTATGCATTATATTTCCACCAATCATAATAATGTATCTATTTGTTGCTCATACAGGGTATTGCTAAATAAGAAGTTAGTAATGATGACATACAAAATTCAACGATCAAGCTCTTTGAAACATACTCTGTCCTAAGCTAGCAAAATATATTATTACATTGTAACGTAAAGTAACAGGTTTAGTAAGGGAAATCATGGAGATTAAATACAATGTTATAGGCCTCATGTACACAGGCTTATGAAAATAAGCAGCATCTTCTTTTGCTAGAATTTGGCACAAAAAATGCCTATAATGTCTTAATATCTATGTGTGTATGGTGTTTGAGAGTAAATGCATTCAACTGGCCAACATTGTTATTTATTCTCCCATTGGAATCCATTTAAATGCATATGCTTTTTGTGTGTATGCAGTATATGCAGTTACACTCCTTTATTTCTGCTCACAAAACCACCTCTCAGAATGTGCCTTTTTTTTTTCTGCCTGTAAATGCTCCTCTTCAAATACTCCTGTAAACGCCTATGTGATATAAGAACATATAGGACAGGGTGACCATAATCTTGCAGTAGCTATATACATCTCATCACCAAAACACACATAAGCACACGTAAACTGATATTCAAAAAATATGAATCGGCACTCCGAAAATTCTTGCGATTAGGTTTATTGTACAATGACCATTTACAAACAAGCTGACGCGTTTCGGCAGTAACGCCTTGTACACTTCATTACCAAAAGTATTGGGACACCTGCATTTACATGCGCATGCACTTTAATGGCATCCCAGTCTTAGTCCATAGGGTTCAATATTGAGTTGGGCCCCCCCCCCCCCCTTTGCAGCTATAGCAGTTTCAACTCTTCTGGGAAGGCTGTCCACAAGGTTTAGGAGTGTCTATGGGAATGTTTGACCATTCTTCCAGATGCGCATTTGTGAGGTCAGGCACTGATGTTGGACGAGAAGGCCTGGCTCGCAGCCTCTGCTCTAATTCATCCCAAAGCTGTTCTATCGGGTTGAGGTCAGGACTCTGTGCAGGCCAGTCAAGTTCCTCCACCCCAAACTCGTTCATCCATATCTTTATGGACCTTGCTTTGTGCACTGGCCCAAATTATTTGGTGGAGCTGGGATTATGGTGTGAGGTTGTTTTTCAGGGCTTGGGCTTGGCCCGTGAAGGGAACTCTTAAGGCGTCAGCATACCAAGACATTTTGGACAATTTCATGCTCTCACCAACTTTATGGGAACAATTTGGGGATGGCCCATTCCTATTCCAACATGACTGTGCACCAGTGCATACAGCAAGGTCCATAAAGACATGGATGAGCGAGTTTGGGGTGGAGGAACTTGACTGGCCTGCACAGAGTCCTGACCTCAACCGATCATCTTTATGATGAATTAGAGCGGAGACTGCAACCAGGCCTTCTTGTCCAACATCAGTGCCTGACCTCACAAATGTGCTTCTGGAAGAATGGTCAAAAATTCCCATAGATACACTCATAAATCTTGTGGACAGCCTTTCCAGAAGAGTTGAAGCTGTTACAGCTGCAAAGGGTGGGCCAACTCAATATTGTACCCAAGTGGTGGCTGGTGAAATTTTAGGATGGGGGGGGCCAGGCCCCGCTCCTCCTTTTTGACTATTCCTACTTCTCATAAGCCCCACCCCTTATAGAATCCACCCACTCCGTCCCCTGTATTCCACATATTGTGTCAAGAGTACACGGCTCAGCATCACAGGACACAGTATACAGCTCAGCATGTCAGGTGGGGTATATTGCAGCCAGTACACAGTATACAGCTCAGCATCACAGGTGGGGTATATTGCAGCCAGTACACAGTATATAGCTCAGCATCACAGGTGGGGTATATTGCAGCCAGTACACAGTATACAGCTCAGCATCACAGGTGGGGTATATTGCAGCCAGTACACAGTATATAGCTCAGCATCACAGGTGGGGCATATTGCAGCCAGTACACAGTATACAGCTCAGCATCACAGGTGGGGCATATTGCAGCCAGTACACAGTACACAGCTCAGCATCACAGGTGGGGCATATTGCAGCCAGTACACAGTACACAGCTCAGCATCACAGGTGGGGCATATTGCAGCCAGTACACAGTACACAGCTCAGCATCACAGGAGGGGCATATTGCAGCCAGTACACAGTATACAGCTCAGCATCACAGGTGGGGCATATTGCAGCACACTACGACTCGACATATGACACATGACCGACGTTATACGGGGAGGACACTACGACTCGACATATGACACATGACCGACGTTATACGGGGAGGACACTACGACTCGACACATGACACATGACCGACGTTATACGGGGTGGACACTACGACTCGACACATGACACATGACCGACGTTATACGGGGTGGACACTACGACTCGA
>BLSH010245861.1:415781-429252 GCA_018402905.1 Glandirana rugosa | reverse complement strand
CCCCCCCCCCCCCCCCCCCCCCCCCCCCCCCCCCCCCCCCCCCCCCCCCCCCCCCGGAAGTCACAAGGAGCATTTAATGAAATTAACTAATAAAGCAAGTTCCAGTGTTTCTTTCCAATGATTATCTTCCATTTTTTCCATAATTTTTGTTCAGCTCTTGGCTCTGGGTTTACCGTGCACTCTTTGCAACATGTTTGATGTTGCAACACAAGCTTACTGAAATCATTACTGCTGGCAATATCCCGGTCATTATGCCACTTTAAATGATACGGTGGAAATTTATATACACAACTGCTTGAATTATATGAGTGAAGGTGGAGATCTGTATGAGGATCCATAACTCCCCATAATCGAAAGACTACCTGCAATTCCATCCATGTGCTAATTGTCCACTTTCCAGTAAGCGTTTGGTGTACCTGGTGGTGGATTCACACCGAGTGGTCCATGATGGTCACTGGACACTATTGATTTATGTTGCTTATGAATCATTGGACTCTGTTATACACTTGTCTTCAATCAAATTTTTTTATGCTTATGGTTTATACAATGGACAGCTTCCTCGTTGAATCTACCACATAAACATTTTCTAGTTATTGCTAATATACAGAAGACTGTTATTTGCATTTTGGCACTTTGACACTATCTGTGCACAGATTTCTTTGTCTACACTCATTATTTAATGGAGATTTGATATTGGTTGGATGTAGGAATACTCTTTTTTTAGCACTCTACAGTGTTCATGTTGCACCTTAATATAAGAATATTTATCTATACAGGGATAAGCAATTAGCGGACCTCCAGCTGTTGCAAAACTACACTTCCCATCATGCCTCTGCCTCTGGGTGTCAAGCTTGTGGCTGTCAGAGTCTTGCTATGCCTCATGAGAATTGTAGTTCTGCAACATCTGGAGGTCCGCTAATTGCATATCCCTGATCTATACTGTTAAATTTGGGTGTTTTTATAGAATCTTGCCCTTTAGCGTTGCACTGTTTCTTTCTTTTAATTCTATACAATTGGTCAATTGGAGTGCTGGCCGCTGATATTTTTAATTTTAATTTCACCAGGAGCGCAATATCCACACGTTTATATTAATGATTATCTTCCAGTAGAGCGATCACCAGACCATTCATCATTTAATGTACCCATTAGGTCTGTAAAATTTCATTGTTGCGTTGCATCAGCTTTACACTAGCTGATCCCCACAATAAACAGGTCTTCTCAGCCTTTAGTTGTGTGAGATTATAAAATAAAACCTTAAACTCTAGCAGACACAGTACACAATCCAAATTAGTAATAGCCTCTGGTAGTACTGAAACAGTGTTGTCTTTTTTCCTGATGAAATATGGTGAAGGTCATTTTATTGCTCATCTACTTCTGTGTCCAAGGGGTTGTAAACTTGCTTAATAGTAATGCCATAGAAGGCAGAATACTGGATGTCAATCTGATGTGCCTGCTGTGCCATTATTTTTTATGATAACATTTTAATACAGATTTGTAGATGTAATTATTCCAGTAAATACTAAATATTTATATTACATATTTACTATCTAAGGCCAACAGGTGGCACTCTTGAGGCTGGTCTCCATTTCTCACTGCTATAATGCAATTAGCCTGCGTAACAACATTTGCACGTCTGTTCAGAGCACTTGAAACTATACAGATTTTTAGTTAGACAGGCATTTAAAAACTGAGCACACATGCTGGATTCTCTTGTTAGAAAGCCTAGTATGCTCCACGAATGAATATAAAAGCACTGCATAATAAATTTTGCTGTGCTTAAAAAAAAAACATTTTTCCCTTTCAATGTTTTTTAAATACATTTTCTGCTAAATAACAATTTTATACAGGGAACAAAAAAACTGAAAGGTCAGTTTATATATATTGTAAAGAAATAAAACGGACTGTCATTTTTTTATATATAAATTCTTTATTTAGGAAGAATATCAGCAAAGATAACAAGTACATGGTTACCATACATATAAATATTAAAGTAGAACTATAGGCAAAACTTTTTTTTTCATCCTGGATAGAGAAAGGGAGGGTAGCAACCCCTGTCAGATTTTTTTTTCATCATCTGTGTGGCAATGGGACAGGAAGTGGGAGGAAATCTCTGCAAATTAAAGTTCCACAGTATTAAAAGTCAGCAGCTACAGAAAGTGTAGCTGCTGACTTTTAAGAATCGGACAGTTACCTGACCCAGGCTCCAGCGATGTGGTCGTAAGGAAGCCTCCCTCTTCTCCCCCTCCTTCGTACGGCACTGGCAGCACAAGTGTGGGCACCCGGCTTTGGCTTCAAAGCCGGGCACGCAGTGCGCATGCGCTAGCCGCCCCGGACTTTGTGAATGGCCGGTGTATCTTCTGGGACCTGTGATGTGTCCCAGAAGATCGCAGAGAGGGAGGGAGGAAGGTGAACTTACTTCCTGTGCCACAGAGCCAGAGGAGGAAGTGCAGCTGGGACCCTGTCAAAACAGGGTCCTGCTGCCCCCCAAAAAAATGACATGCCAATTGTGGCATGTCGGGGGTCACCTTCCCTTAAAGTGGAAGTGAAAGTAAAAGCAATAAAGAATTTATTTCCTTTACTGATATCTTTTGTACAACATTATTGGAGTTGTGGGTGCTTTGGGGGATTAAATTGTATACAGAAGGCAGAACACAACAATATGCCCCATAACCAAGGGTGAAGGCGAAGAAAGAAAAAAGGGGTAGGGTGGGGGATGGGAGAGTTTAGGGGTTGGGCAGGAGAAAGGCTCTTACTCAAATATCCCTGCCTTGGGTGGAAAAGAAAGGAGGGTCGGGGTTTGAATTTTTATTTTATTCAACCTATGTAGAAGGTGGGGGGGAACTTGGGTAGTTATTTGGCCCCCTGGAGGAATGTTTTTGTTCCTTAGAGAAGCGCTCCTAGAAAGGTTGTAGATATGTGCATAGATATTTACATGTATAGTTGTTCTATCACCAGACGGCTATTTATTTGGCCTGGCACCAGTCACCTACTACGTAGTATGAAGAGTTACTTCATTTGAACATTTGCGCTTTGACGAAAAGAATTTCTATTATGTGGAGTGCGACATATTCCTTGTTGTACTGTTATTTTCCCCCCTCCCCATTGTCTGTTCATCATGGGATACTCCACCCTTGGCACAAGCTATTTTTGTGTTGCTGGGATATGAGGACAGGACCTATTTTCTAGGGGAAGGTGGCGGTGGATGCAGTACCCTCCTAGTAAAGGATGCTAGGTAAATGTCGTTTTTTTCTTTTTGTCTTGCGCTGTAATCAGAGGAGGGATCATGTGCTTTTATCTTCTCATGGTTTCACAGGCTAGGAGTTTGAAAGTTTCCCCCTGCCTCTGGTAGAAGTTTCCAAATATAGGGGTGGGAAATTCAATGACTGGCCACAATATTTACTATCCCTTGGCTAATCCCTGGGAAAGTATGCCCAGAAGGTGGTCTGGGAGGTGATAAATATCCTGAAGCCTTGAGGAGATTGCCTTTGTCAGGGATGGATCTGTAAGCTTCAGGAGGTTGCCTGCCCCTGAGGCACTATTGGACTGTGTGTTGGACTCCAGGGGATCAAATCTGTGGATGCAGCTGCTTTGGGACTTGTGAGCTTAAGGTTCTGACTGATGTCACACAACAGTACAGCAACTTAAACTCAAATTGCTGCCATTAAATGCATGGGGGATTAGTCTCATGGTCTCCAGCTATGAGACTTTAAACTATTCTAAAGCAATATCTTGGTCTCCAGCTATGAGACTTTAAATTATTCTAAAGCAACCTCATGGTTCCCTGCTTTTAGACTTAAGTCATTCTGAAGCAAGCTCACGGCTCCCAGCTGGGGGAGCTACACTATGCTACCTTTACTGAGAGAAGAGTGTTCTCTGCCTAAAGTACTGAGCTTTTTGGAGTATCCCATGCCCCAATTCCTGTCTTGTTACCAGTTCTAATATGAATAAATCACAAAAAGACAAAGCCCTAGACTCATGGGTGTGCGCAGCCTATTTCATTAGGGTGTGCACCCCAAAGCTCAAATGCACTGAAGCATAGTAAACTGTGTTTACTATGCTTTGTTTTGTGAATAAACACAGTGAGTGTGTTTACTGTGTTCATTTAGAAAGGGAAGGGGCTGGTAAATGACACATTGAGTAGCCCTTTGCCCCACTCTCCATCCTGAAACATCCCCCAGGAAAGCCAAGGGGAGAGGAGAGAAGGAGTCCAGGCAGTAGGGGGAATTGGTACCGCACAGAATGATTAGGGTGTGCCAAGGCAAACCTGGCACACCCCCTGCGCACGCCTATGCATAGACTGTTTATTGGAATGGATTGTTGCTTGTGTGACTGGTGGCCTCTGCACTATTTGAGGAGGAACTATCAAATTAAGCGGCCCCTTGCAGGGGTAATGCTACAAATGCTTTTTATTGGGTGGTTCTGTTTTTTTCTATAGCACAGGTATACATGCTTTAGTGATATGTACAAATAAGGAATTCTCCTACTTTTCAAAGGAGAAAGCCAGGTATACGACGGGTTTGTTTGCAAGAGACACGCCCATGGGTGATTGAGTGGTTTATTTTACCATATCCCAACACAAAGGTGAGACCACAGGGCAATTCTGATTGCATTTTGTAGGAGCTTTGTACCATCTGGCAAGCAGATTAAAGGTATTTTCCTTGTAATTATTGGCAAATTCAATCAAAAGCAAGAAGGTGGTCTGTAACTCCTCTTCTCAGCTTCGCAAGAATGGTGGGTCTCTTTGATCGCCTTCCCGAAGTTGAGCTGAAAATCATTAAATTTTCACTTGATTTACAAACACTACATAGATACTTGGGTTTCATTGCAATCTTGTAAGAACTTAAATATGGGAGCTGGCATTGCTGACTGTTTTGGAAGGTGCAGGCTCCAGGGCTGTCATGCAGATTCTGACTTCACTACCTAGTAAGTCACTCGACAAAGTCAGGGAAAGCTGTTAACAGAACAAGCGTCTCCTTTGGAAGATTCCTCACCTTCTGTTCTAGTGACAACTGTAACATTTTGTCTTTCCCATTACTTGATGTTCTGAAGATGATAATCACCTGAACAAATAGAGATGGTGGCTTTCCCTAATGGGAACACAAACACAATATAATCTTGACAGGGGTCCCTAAAGAGGAAGTAAACCCTGATGGGGTTTACTTCCTCTATGTTACCCTACAATGTAAAAGCATAATGGGCTACTATGCATCGCATAGTAGCCCATTATGTGCCACATACCTGCATTGGAAGCCAGTGATGTTCCCGCTCCAGGCCGCATCCATCTTCTGTCCCTCTTCCTTCCGGGGCTGCGATCTCCTGTTCTGTGACTGTCCAGAGTCACGAGACATCACTCCAGCGCATGCCCGGCACATCTCAGTGAAGGAATGGCACAGAGGCCGTTTCTTCACTGCGCATTTGCCCGATGACGTGGGCACATCGCAGTACCGTGCAGGTTTAGGAGATATGCAGGGAACCTACAGGTAAGCCTCATTATAGGCTTACCTGTATGTTAAAGTGGTTGTCACGGGTTGACAACCACTTTAACATAATACAAATGTTTTAAGAAAAATATGTAGGTTGCATGGCTGACTTTTTCCTCTAAAATTGCTAGATGCCTGGCTGATCCAAACGTCTTTAATACTTTTTGATTCACTGACCTGTAACAGGTTTGAGGATTAGGATTTTATGCTTCTTGTAGGTCAGTAATTTAGAACAGTGTTTCTCAGCTGCCCGGTCATGTTCCAGTACCGGGCTTCAGCCTTCCTCCTCCTTGACAGCTATCAGAAGACGGTGATTATTTTATGCTGTGCACCTGCACTGAATGAACCCCCTCTTCTCCATGGGCATTGCTTGACAGCTACTGCAGTCACATTCTCGGACAGAGGGTAGCAGTAGTAGCCTCCATAGTTAGCCCGTATGCTATATGTACCACCATTTGAAAAAAGTAACTACACCCCGCGGTATTTGTTGAGGGAACATCTGCAAAAATGACACAGTAACAAAATCCAACATGTATTCTAGCTTTCCCCAACTCTACTAAAGAAAATGGACATTCCGTCAGCTGTGCATGCGTTCCACCGCTACCGGGTTTGCTAATCTGACAGAACACCTGCAGTCAGAAGGCGGCAGCAGACATCTTACTACACCCAGCCTTCATCTTTCCTGAAAAAACATTAATTGTCAGTCCTCAATATCTTTGGGTAAAAACATAAAAACAATACACAGACTTCTGCTTCCCTGAAAAATTATGGCCAGCCTTCTTCTTGCCTACATAACAACAAGAGACAGCTTTCAGATTTCAGAAGAACAGCACTGGATAGCCTACTGCTTTCCTGAATAACAAGAAGGCTAATGCTGGGAACACACGGGAAGTTTTTTTTGTTTCATTCAACCCAACGGTCTGAATGAAAAAATGTACAGATCGACGTACTAAAAAAAACAATGTTCGTACAGCGATCTTCCGCACCGAGTTACAGTGATTACTGCTTGCAGCCATTGATCGATCAAATTCTGTTTTTCCAGTATGCTCACGACTGGCTCCTGTCGGACAAGGAGCTGTATACATGGACCAAAAGTAGTCCGGTTCCTAATGAACCAAATGTTTTTGCCTGATTTACGGCCCATGTGTTCCCAGCTTAAGCTGTGGGTATACACTAGTGGAATTTTGAACAACAAATTGTATGAAAATTCTTAAAGAATTTCATGCCAAAATTCTCAGAACGTTTGAATATTGTTTGAAAGTGGTTCAATTTTTAGTTTGCTTTTAACATTCGATTTGGGACGAATGGACTTTACTTAACGAAAGCCACATATAGAAATTTGTACGTTCAAGAAAAATTTTCCATCCTGCCCCTTCACCCTTTGGTCAGTGCAGTAAAAACTTGATGTTTATTTGAAATATGAAGGAACATCCTTCTTCCCTGAAAAATATAACGAAGATCTTTCTTCCTTGAAAAATGTAACGAAGATCCTTCTTCCTTGAAAAATGTAATGGCGGTCCTTCTACTTCCCTGAAAAATGTAATGGAGATCCTTCTACTTCCCTGAAAAATGTAATGGCCATCCTTCTTCTTCCCTGAAAAATGTAATGGAGATCCTTCTACTTACCTGAAAAATGTAATGGAGATCCTTCTACTTCCCTGAAAAATGTAATGGCGATCCTTCTACTTCCCTGAAATATGTAATGGAGATCCTTCTACTTCCCTAACAAAAGTAATGGAGATTCTTCTACTTCCCTGAAAAATGTAATGGAGATCCTTCTACTTCCCTGAAAAATTTAATGGCGATCCTTCTACTTCCCTAAAATATATGTAATGGAGATCCTTCTACTTCCCTGACAAATGTAATGGAGATCCTTCTACTTCCCTGGAAAATGTAATGGAAGATCTTTTTTTTCCAGAAAATGTAATGGAAGATCTTTTTTTTAATCTTTTTTTCCAGAAAATGTAACAGTGATCCTTCTACTTCCCTGAAAAAATATAACAGACAACCTACTTTGCTTGAAAATGTACAGTAATGGAGAGTCCTTGACTTCCCTGAAAAATTTAATGGGCAGCCTCCCTGACAAAATTACCAGAGCGCTTCCCTGAATAGCAATAAAAAAAACAGTCTTTTGCATCCCTGAAAATAACACAGGACAGCCATCTGCCTCGTTGGCATTCTCATACCCTCAATTTTCCAAAAAATCAAGGAACACTCTTCTCTTTTCCTCATATAAAAAGGGACAGACTTCTGTTTTCCTGGAGAAGAACATGAGAAATGTCTTTTATTTATGCTCATGTAGTTTTTCACTTTGGGGTGGTTCACACATAAGCAATCCGACTTCAGGGGCGACTTTGCTTGGCGATTTGAACGCTACTTCAAGGTGACTTCAGCGCGACTTACAATGCGACCTGAGGCGACCTCCATGCCAGGCAACTTTGCCTGTGGCCAATCAGAGAAGGGAGGGAGGGGGTTGCCTGGGTAATTTGTGGGGAGTACCTGTGTAAATGATTTTCTTTTTCCTGTAAAGTCGCTTCAATATAGATGGGGATCCGACTTGGAGGCGACTTTCATTTAATTATATGGGCACGAGTCAGATAGATGTCGCCTTGAAGTAGTACAGGAACCTTTTCTGAAGCCGCCAGCACAGTGTCACGCTGCCCTTTGGAGCTGTTACACTCTTTCATGCCTCCACAGCCTGGCCACACGTTATGCGTATTGCGTTGATGTGCATAGGTCTCATATTCGCCCTTGTTTGGTGGAAGACCATATATAATAGATACAATTACAGTCCTTTCTTGTGTGCTATTTGGACCTGACCGGATGGAGATTGCCCTCCCCTGCTCCCTTTTCCAGTTTGCACCTTTGTACCTAGTCCCATCAGTTGGACGTATACTTTATTTGCTACTATCTAATAATACTGATACATGGACTAGCATTGGGCTTTGCCCTTTTATGGTTCCCTACTTGTCCTTCCCCTCCTTTCCCTACACATTTCTTTGCTCGCGTGTCGATTGAGTGGACCAATTCAACAGCGGCATGGAACTCAAGCCTCTTTTATACATCTCTTGAAACTGAAGAAGTGCGTCTACATCAATTGCCTCGAAACGCGTTGCACATTTCATCTACCATCTCGCTATACAAGAGGCCCATGTGTTTGTTTGTAATCTTTTCCTGCTTGCCTGCTCATCTGTTTTACACTCACTCCCGAGCCCCTCCATTATCCTTCCAATGATGCTGTTTTAGTAACTTTTGAAATAAACTATATATATTTTTATATTAACCGGTGTACAATCCTCTCTTCTTGTCTGTCTATGCTCCTTAAAGTCCCTTTCTTGGAGGGTTTAAACCTTTTTGTCTAATTTGGGGATAATGGCATATACCCAGGCTTCCTACCACACCCCTTGTTGTTTCAGTGTTAACTTAACGACACCCCAAAGGCAGGTCACAAATGCAATACATACGGTAGAGCCATGCAATCTGGTTGCTGTGAATTTTGTAAAGTACTTGCAGTGCAGGAGCAGCCCTACGGCGAGGGAGAACTTTCCAATTTCCCAGAGTTGGGTTTCAAAGTGTTAATTTCTATAGCTCTTTATATATACAGTACTACTGTGTAAAGTGGAGTCATGCTGGTGTCTAATCTGTGTGTGACCTTTAAATCACAAAACAGTATGATCAATGCATCCTGGCCAGCATCTGATAGCTAAATAAAAGCCATGTGAGATTACTGCACAGAAAGAAGTCACTTGTTGTGTCACATGTTGCTGGTCAACACAGCACTACTTTTCCCGAAACATGGGGCTCTTTTAATCAAGGGCGTAAAGGCATTAAATCTGATTGTACCAAGCAAGGGAGCCTGGAAATTACGTTTTGAACCTATTACGATCTCATTCTCTGGGGCTCACAATGACAAAGTACACATTGTTTAAAATAAGAATAGCTCACATTGTAGTCTAATAACTTAATTATTGTTGACTCGATTAAGCAAATTAGGCACATTATAACAGCCATGATGCTTGAACATTTTTATTCAGTTACTCATGTTTGGTACAAAGTGAGTTTTTTTTTTTTTCGTTCAACCCAGCGGGCTAAACTAAAAAAAACTGACAGATCGCTGTACAAGCAATGTTAGCACAGCGATCTTCCCCGTTGAGCTATCATGTTCAAGAGATATATATACAGTATCTCACAAAAGTGAGTACACCCCTCACATTTTTGTAAATATTTTATTATAACTTTTCATGTGACAACACTGAAGAAAGGACACTTTGCTACAATGTAAAGTAGTGAGTGTACAGCTTGTATAACAGTGTAAGTTTACTGTCCCCTCAAAATAACTCAACACATAGCCATTAATGTCTAAACCACTGGCAACCAAAGTGAGTACACCCCTAAGCAAAACTGTCCAAATTGGGCCCAATTAGGCATTTTCCCTCCCCAGTGTCATGTGACTCATTAGGGTTACAAGGTCTCAGGTGTGAATGGGGAGCAGATGTGTTCAATTTGGTGTTATCGCTCTCACTCTTTCATACTGGTCACTGGAAGTTGAACATGGCACCCGATGGCAAAGAACTCTCTGAGGATCTGAAAAAAAAGAATTGTGGCTCAATATAAAGATGGCCTAGGCTATAAGAAGATTGCCAAGACCCTGAAACTGAGCTGCAGCATGGTGGCCAAGAGTGACCATACAGTGGTTTAACAGGACAGGTTCCACTCAGAACAGGCCTCGCCATGGTCGACCAAAGAAGTTGAGTGCACGTGATCAGCGTCATATCCAGAGGTTGTCTTTGTAAAATAGACTTATGAGTGCTGCCAACATTGCTGCAGAGGTTGAAGGGGTAGGGGGTCAGCCTGTCAGTGCTCAGACCATACGCCACCCACTGCATCAAATTGGTCTGCATGGCTGTCGTCCCAGAAGGGAGCCTCTTCTAAAGATGAAGCACAAGAAAGCCCGCAAACAGTTTGCTAAAGACAAGCAGACTAAGGACATGGATTACTGGAACCCTGTCCTGTGGTCTAATGAGACCAAAATAAACGTATTTGGTTCAGATGGTGTCAAGCGTGTATGGTGGCAACCAGGTCAGGAGTACAAAGACCAGTGTGTCTTGCCTACAGTCAAGCATGGTGGTGGGAGTGTCATGGTCTGGTGCTGTATGAGTGCTGCCAGCACTGGGGAGCTACAGTTATTTGAGGGAATCATGCCAACATGTACTGTGACATACTGAAGCAGCGCATGATCCCCTCCCTTTGATGATAACAACCCCAAACACACCTCCAAGATGACCACTGCCTTGCTAAAGAAGCTGAGTGTAAAGGTGATGGACTAGCCAAGCATGTCTCCAGACCTTAACCCTATTGAGCATCAGTGGGGCATCCTCAAAACGGAAGGTGGAGGAGCGCAAGGTCTCTAACATCCACCAGCTCCGTGATGTCGTCATGATAATGATTGTAGCTCTGTAGTCATGTTTTTGGTCCCATTTTGATTCTGGTGTTCTGTCAGAATAGTGAACCTGTCAGATTAGGTAGCGGAAGTAATGTTCCATCAGCTGCGCATCCGTTCCACCACTACCAGGTTTGCTAATCTGACAGAACACCTGCAGTCCGAAGGCGGCAGTGGACATCTTACTACACCCAGCTACGTCTTGATATTCAGAGTAATTTTAGCAAAAAAGTGAGCATATATAAATATAGTATATTGGCATCTGCGATGCTGTTTGGATGTATAATTTTGCTAAAATTACTCTGAAATTCAAGATGTAGCTGGGTGTAGTAAGTAAGGATGGGCTCGGGCGTGTTCGGAACCGAACGTGCCCGAGCCCACCAGGAAGTGAACCCTGCGCTGCGCTAATCACAGGCAGTGAGACATTCCCTGATCGCTGCAGCTGCACATCAGAGAAATGTCTCACTGCCTGTGATTAGCGCAGCACAGGGTTCACTTCCTAGCAGGCTCAAGCACGTTCGGTTCCAAACACGCAAGAACCCATCCTTATAATTAAGGTGTGCGTTGGCGCCTTCTGACTGGTCGTTTACTTTCTAAAGCCTCAAGCACATGGGCACTCCAAATATGCTATAATGCCTATAATGTTTCGTTTGCATGTGGGTTTATGTGTGTATAGCGATGAGCACAAATGCATTCTATTGGACAGAATAATTATGTATTCTGGCCATTGGAATAAATTTATTCTCAAGCATGTGCATTTATGCACATTTATATTTGTGTGTGCATAAATTATGCTCAAAAGCTCCTCTCCAAACAGTGCCTCTAAACACTGCTCTTAAAATTCATATTCTCTAAAAAAAAAATGGCCAAGAAATCATAAATTCGGCCCGGGTATGTAAACTTATGAGCACAACTGTATGTGGCCATGCACATCTTATGATTTCATGGCCATTTTTTTTAGAGAATATGAATGATAATACAAAAACTTTTCTTTCACTCATGGTTAGTGTTTGGCTGAAGCCATTTATTATCAATCAACTGTCTTTACTCTTTTTAAATCATAATGACAACAGAAACTACCCTGATCAAAAGTTTACATACCTTGGTGATTTTGGCCTGATAACACGCACACAAGGTGACACAAAGGGGTTTGAATGGCTATTAAAGGGTAACCATCCTCACCTGTGATCTGTTTGCTGCTAATTAGTGTGTGTGTATAAAAGGTCAATGCTTTTCTGGACTCCTGACAGACCCTTGCATCTTTCATCCAGTGCTGCACAAATATTTCTGGATTTTGAGTCATGGGGAAAGCAAAAGAATTGTCAAAGGATCTGCGGGAAAAGGTAGTTGAACTGTATAAAACAGGGAAGGGATGTAAAAAGATATCAGAGGAATTGAGAATGCCAATTAGCAGTGTTCAAACTCTAACCAAGAAGTGGAAAATGAGGAGTTCTGTTGAAATCAAAGCACGGTCAGGTAGACCAACTAAAATTTCAGCCACAACTGCTAGGATAATTGTTCGGGATGCAAAAAAAACCCCACAAATAACTTCAGGTGACATACAGGACTCTCTGAAAACATGTGGTGTGGCTGTTTCAAGATGCACAATAACCGCCAGAAGAAAGCCATTACTACGCAAATGCCACAAAGTATCCTGCTTACAATACGCCAAACAGCACAGAGACAAGCCTCAAACTTTCTGGCACAAAGTCATTTGGAGTGATGAGACCAAATCTGAGCTTTTTGGCCACAACCATAAACGCTATATTTGGAGAGGAGTCAACAAGGCCTGTGAAACACAGAGGTGGATCGCTGTTGTTTTGGAGATGTGTGAGCTACAAAGGCACAGGAAATTTGGTCAAAATTGATGGCAAGATGAATGCAGTATGTTATCAAAAAATACTGGAGGAACATTTGCATTCATCAGCCAGGAAGCTGCGCATGGGACGTACTTGGATATTCCAACATCACAATGATCCAAACACAAGGGCCAAGTCGACCTGTCATTGGCTACAGCAGAATAAAGTGAAGGTTCTGGAGTGGCCATCTCAGTCTCCTGACCTCAATATGATTGAGCCACTCTGGGGAGATCTCAAATGTGCAGTTCATGCAAGACAGCCCAAGAATTTCCAGGAACTGGAGGCTTTTTTCCAAGCGGAATGGGCAGCTTTACCATCTGAGAAGATAAAGAGCCTCATCCACAAATACCACAAAAGACTTCAAGCTGTCATTAATGTAAAGGGGGCAATACACGTTAAGAACTCGGGTATGTAAACTTTTGATCAGGGTCATTTGGGTAGTTTCTGTCGTCATTATGATTTAAAAAGAGTAAACACAGTTGATTGATAATAAATGGCTTCAGCCAAACACTAACCAGGACCTTTAAGAACCCGACAGAACGTACTTGACGTGTAAACTCTAGAGGGGTCTCACCGAGTTAGTATAACTCCAGTCCTCTGACTCTACCGGTGAGGTCTTGGAAGTGAAATAAGACGACATCGGTTACTGTCCAGCTGAACCGGGAACACAAACCTAGTAACACTACAACCTT
>BLSH010245861.1:404042-414804 GCA_018402905.1 Glandirana rugosa | reverse complement strand
CCCCCCCCCCCCCCCCGAGTCTTCAGTTGATTCAGCGCTGTGCAATGCTGCTTCTCTTTCTTCTCTCTCCCTTTATTTGCAGGTACAAATGCTGTGAAGAGGGAGCCCACTGAATTGTTTAGCGACCATTTCCTCTCACACACGGGCGTATTAAAAAAAATAAGCTTAACGTCAGGCTGACGTCAGGGAAAAATCGGCGTAAAAAACATCTGCGTTTTGCATCGGCGTTAATGAGCGTTAGTGAGCGTCGGCGTCAATGGGCATTTTGTTAAAAAAAACATTCCTCTGCTATTTTTTAACCTGAAAACTCGGGCGCTAAAAACGCCGGTTAATGTCGCTATGCCGTAAATGCGCGTTAGTGAGCGTTTTGCCAGCTCAGCGTCAAAAACGCCAAAATGCTACAGCCTCGGAACGCACTGGCTGTGGGTTTTACTTTCAGCTCATTAACGCCGACGCCATCTACAGCTCAAAAACGTTGGCGTTTTTATGGGGCCATTGAATAACATGGAGAGCTGAAAAAAAAAACGCTAAAAAACGCAGCGCTAAAAAACGTTCGTGTGTATGAGGCCTTAGCATCATTGTGGCCATGACGTGTACATGACTGAACAGCTATTCTCATTTATGTGGGCAGGAGGGAAATGGGGATTTCTTTATCCATCTATCTATCTCTTATTCTTACTTTCTACCTATTTATCGATCCTCAAAATGATCATGTCGTAAATTGCATTTGGAATTTCTGACTAAGTCCTTTGATGGTTAGAGCATGTAAATCTAATACACACTAGATTGCTTGGATTGAATTGTTTTTACTCAACGTCTTGGATGATTAAAGTTACAGTGTTTAATGCCACTTTTATCAATCATTGATGATTATAAATAAGCGCCAGCTCACCCTAAAGTCTTTAGAACACGGTTTGTCCTAGGTCATACCAATAGAGCCTTTTCCAACACTCCCCAAGTTTCAGGCAAAGGGATCTGTCCACTACGTTCTGGAGGAGATAAACACCTAAATCCTGCAGCCATCAGCAATAGGTGCAGTAAGCATGCGTCCCAATGGAGTATGTTCCTCCACAGTGGAAGTTGGGAATTCCCTGGATGCCTTACAAGGCCTATTAGTCACAAAGGTCTCTCATGCTTCTGTTTGATGCTTTGAGTTTATTCCCAAGAGGCTGATTTCAGAGATATAAAACTGATAAAAACTCCCTTGAGCAATATTCCCAGCGCTTCTCAAAGCATGATTTTCATTGCGCACCCTCAAATGAACCTTATAATTCTATTCTAGTGATCCCTTTCAAGAAGTGTACAAATGATTACATCAAGGAGAAAACTGAGGCTTTATTTGTTTTAGTTCATTCATTAGTAATAAGCAGAAGTTTATCACATACTGTAGCTGCTGACTTTTAATAATAGGACACTTACCTGTCCTGGAGTCCAGCGATGTCTGCACCCACCGCCGATTTTCGGATCGGGGGTCGGGTGCAGCCACGTCCATTGCGGATAAGGGAACCCAGCAGTGTAGCATTACAGCTTCATGCCGGTCACCCTACTGTGCATGTGCGAGGCTCCACTGTGCTCTGCTATTGGCCCAGCGGCCACTAGTAGAGGGAGGAAGGAGACGGGCTGCTGACGTCAGTGGCCGCGGCCACCGGCCTGAGCTCCCAGATGTGTGGAAAAGGTGCCAAATGTGACACCTGAGGGGGGGAGGAATCCAATCAGCGGTTCCACTTCCGCTTTAAACAGTTCATTCAACTTTACCAAAAAGTACCTATGCAGGTAAGGGGTGTAGATAAAAACAAACTGTGCAGCTTTGACCAAAGTTGAATAATGCCCTTGCTATATATGTAGGCTATTTACATACCTCCCAAAGTCTGACTGAAAAACTCCCAGTGATGGCATCATCCCATTCTGACTTGGTGCTAAGACCAGGGGCGTAACGATAGGGGTTGCAGGGGTTGCAATTGCAACCGGGCCCCATGGTCCAGGGGGCCCATGTGCCTCCCTTGTACACCTGAATAGGAGGGATGGCGGGGGTGGCATTTAGAGGACCCAATCTCCTCCATTTTCCTCTATCCATTTTACTTGTCTTCTGCTGTTCCCAGGGCCCCTGTGTGCTTCCCTGGTCCCCCTGGGGCCTGCTGCAGAACTTGTGAAAGGGCCCCACTGCAGTACCGTAATAAAGGGACCCACAATAGGCATAAAGGGCCCCAGGATCAGTGGGAAGAGGGAAGGGCCCTGGCCAGGGGTCAGGGGGCCCTTCATAATTTCTTGCACCGGGGCCCTGAAGGTTCTAGCTAGACCCTCCCAGCTGATTCAGATCCTCTCTCCCCTGTCACAGTAGCTCTGAGCTCAGCAACTCTACAACGGAGGAGATAGGGGGCCACATGTGTGGGGATTTCCAGAGCTTGTTGCTGTGATTGTGGGGGTGAGCAGTAATGGCTAAGAGCGTATTAGCAATATCCTAGCAACAAGACAGGATAGGATGATGCCACCTCTGTGAGTGTTTTGGCCAGGCTTTGGGCAATATGTAAATGGCCAACACCTATAGTAATAGCATTATCCAATTTTAGTCAGAGCTGCACAGTTTGTTTTTATCTTCAGATCCTCCTTACCTGCATATGCAGTTTTTTTGGTAATGGTGAACTAACCCTTTATAGTTAATACCTAAATTAATTTTTTTTTTGTATAGTGTGATGAACCTTTTTCATATTACATTGCAGTATGTTCTCCAGGTGGGAAGATTCATCCTCTCTTATTGTTCTAGTGGCCACTGTCACTGGGTATGAAAATGAGGGAAAATCTAAAATTTTGAGTTGTCACTGTAAAAAGAATAGAGAGTTATTTTCCAATGGGGACACTTATTTCAGTGACAAATGTCTACAATTTTTTTTATAACCTGTACTAAAACATAATCTAATATAATGTGAATTAACTGGGCGTGTAATCTTGTCTGGAATTTTCTTTAAAATCAAATTTAAAAAAAAAAACACAATTTAAAGCAATTGTTTATTAAATATTTTTCTGAGTCACTGTCCTGGAACAAGTATTCAGAGAAGAAATTCAATGTAAAGCCAGATGATATATTTACTTAGTGACTCAGAAATGATTGAAGCTGTGTGATTAACATGAAAACCAGGTAGGTCAGCAGTGGTAGCCTACATACTGCTCTCAGCACTGGTTTACATTTATTGTATTGTTATATTGAACTAGCATAGTAACCTTGATACTAGTCTTCAATAATCTGAACAAAAGCCCTGAAACTGGAAGAGGGAGTGACAGGATTTGCAGCCAGTTGGGCAGGCCATAGACGGAGCAAATTTCTTTCCTTCAACCACAGGTTACAGGAAAGAAATTTGCTTGATTTCCCCATCAACACAGACAGTGTTGATGCTGGCGTCCCCACTGCCGAGCCATTGTCCTCTCCTGGTGGGAGGGTGGGGGAAGCCTTCTCCGCCAGGAGAAGACCATGATTTTTGCTAGCAGCTATAACAGCAGCTTGCAATAATTTCATGTAAACTCCGGCAGGCTAGTTGTACCCAAGTTGATTGATCAATTAACTTGGGTAAATTCAGCCTGGCAATACATGGTTTGAATCAACAGGAACCGGACGAGATTCAAACCGTCTATGGTCGGCTTTAGGGTTCTACAGCTTTGCACAGTGCTAAACGATGAACATGCTTACAGGAATGGCTAACCTCCTCAGTATGCTTCTGCTCCATTATTGCCAAATCACAAGTTGGGGCATTAACAGGACCAAGTTGCATAGCTTCAAGCGGAACACAATTATGCTCTATTTACCTCTACCCCAGTGATGCTACATATGAAAACTCCTTGCTGGGGCTGACACCTTGCCTGGCCTTCTTCTGGGTTCAGCATCTTTGGTCATCTTGTTTGGCTGGCCCGAGTGACATAACTCCTACACATGAGCATTGGAGTTATTTAATTCGGGTACTGCCAAGAATGTACAGTGATCTGCTCATTGACAGTTTAGTATGCACTGAAGAAGATAATGGACAGGAAATTGAGCAGCTTTTGTTTCAGAAGAGCATGTCTTTTTTTTTGTTTTTTCATACAAAGTTCTTATTTAACTACATTGTAGTTTGAAGTGAGGTCCAGGACCTGGGTGTTGTATTTTGCAAGGGTGTTTGGATTACAAAACTGCCTGAACAGAATTACAAATCCTCTGGCAGGTAGCTCCCATATACTGTACCTATTTCTGCTGTTTATTTAGTGTGACGGAACCGCTTGGCACCCCGCTTAGGTGCTTCCTTCCTCCATCCCGCGCCTCCTACACTCCACACCGTTCCAAGCAGACCAAGAGCTAATACCAGCCCCTTTTACCCCAAACATCGTACAAAGACAAGATGTGGGGTAAAATCCAAAGGAATGACTCTTTATTGAAACTCATTCAGGAAATGGCGAGTCTTAGATGAATGTGCAGTTCCTTCCGCTCAGTCTATATCTAGATAATTAAAATCCCCCATTATAATGGCACTTCCCATCCTTGCTGCCAATCCAAACTGTGATAGAAGGTCCGCCTCCCCCTCCTCTCTCTGGTTAGGGGGCCTATAGCATACTCCCTGTATTACTTTCCCCTTGGTTTCCACCCTATGAAGCTCAACCCATAATGATTCCACCTCCTCCCTTGATCCATTTGTGATGTCGTCCCTCACATCTACTTGGACATCATTTTTGATATACAGTGGTACCTCGGTTCACAAATTTAAATTTAATTTGTGGACCGACTATGGTGGCGAACTGAGGCAAATTTTCCCATAGGGTTCAATGTAAATGTTTTTGAACCACAAAGCTATGAAAAAAAGTACAGTATGGCATGAAGAGAGAGAACACTAACCTTGCACATTCTTGTCACCTGCATTTGTACATTGCATATTCTTGTCATCTGCATTACTGATTCTCACTTTCTTCTTGCCACCATGCTTGCCTTGCATTTTCTTTAGGGCCATACTGGATGTACAGTACTAAAAAGCACACCAAAAAGCTTCTCAATACTGTACTGTAAGTGTCTTCACAGTACTGTATACTTGCAGTGTCTCTCTGTGACCCGCGATCTCACCACAGCAGTGAAAAGGGCCACAAATCGTCTTTGTGAACCGAAGCGGAGTTTACAAACCAAAGCAAATTTTTCGTGAACCGAGTTGTTCGTGAACCGAGGTACCACTGTACAGGCAAACCCCTCCCCCTTTTTTACCCTCCCTATCTCTGTGATATAGGGAATACCCCTGGTTGTCAGCCAATCATGAGAGCTGTTAAACCAAGTCTCTGAAATTCCCACAAAATCTAAATCCTCCTTGTACATCAGCATTTCCAATTCTGCCATTTTATTTTGTTGTTTTGAGGCTTTTTTTTTTTTTTTTTTGCAAAAATGTCCTTTTGCATTATATAGCAGGACATCTTCCTAAATGCTTGTAGCTCCCTTGAATACCAGGGCCCATAGTCATGTATTTGAGTCCTCCAGTTCCCAGAGTCTGTGTGTTTTGGGGAGACATGAACTTAAATCAGAAACAAGACCATTCCAAGGGTCCCCCGGGCATACACCTCCAAAGGGTAGTGATCTCTTAAAAGCCAGGGCCCATAGTCAGTGCATAAGAGGCTTGCTCCTAGTCCTCTCCAAAAGCCCCTGTCCTGGTTAGGTCTGTCATATTTAGCTGCTTTCCTAGGATTTTGCTTTAACTCCTAAATGCTTTTGGAATTGTCTCTATGGGTATGCAGTGTAATAAACATTTATCATTCTCATGCATAGATGTGTTGTAATTGCTTTTCGGGCTCATTTCAGTTCAATGTAGGAATCGTATACTGACAGTGATGTAGTGTGACATTTTCTCAATGATATGACAGCCGACATAAAACACACTTTTTTTTCATGGCATAGTTTAATGCCGATGCTGTATATAGAGGTGCCCCACCTCTATATACTGACAAGTACACTTTAACAGGACCATACTGATACTGTGAGTATAATTTGGAGATTGGAAGGACACATTCATTCAGGTGACTGGTACATTTGTTTCAACATTCAGTTCTGTTTCGTATGGCATGAGTAAACTTGTTAATGCACTGAGCAAAGTCTGTGCAAGATGTCTCAGCTCCAACCTAATCTCAGCACAACAAAATGATCCATGCGAGCAATCCAACCCAGCCACATGACCATTCTTCTGAGAGTGATCAACTAGCAAAGTCATAAAGTGCCTATAGCCATACCGTAACTAGGATAAACTCATGTGGCTGAAATCAGGCACCGATCTATATTATACTTAAAGCAGAACTTTACCCATAACAACTTGATAAAAAATAATGTTCTTTAGCAAGGAACATACATTACGCATTAATATCTGTGCTGCTAAATTAGTGTGTGATGTAAATTGCCTCCAGCATTGCTCATGTTACTTCTTGCCTGAGGCTGTCATTTTGCTGAAGCCCTGAGCCCCTGAACAGCAGTAAATCTTTAGGCTGTCAGCAGATCGTCCTCTACTGGCTCTGATTGAGCACAATCCCCGCACCATAGCAACTGCAGATCAAACAAAGGCTAAGATGGTAGCTTCCTTGTCTGTAAAGGATTAGGGTACATTTAGAACACTTTGCATGGTTGCTGGTGAAGTCAGGCAGTAAACCATATCAGCTAATTGGGTTTCCATTTACTGCAGCTAGATCAGAGAAAGATTTTGGCTGCTATTAGGGATGAGCTGCTGGTTTGGTTCGAACACATGTTCGGACCAAATTTTGTTTGTGCAGAAGTTCGATCAACAGGCAAACTAAATAAGTGTATGGCTGAGCCAAACCTCCAGCTGCTGCAGGGAGTGAGACATTTAGCATCAGTATTACTACCATTACTAAATATGACAGCATTCTGCTTTAGGACTCCTGGTTGGGAGCCAGCAGCATCCTAACAACCAGTGAGTCATTTCTGCTCAGTCGTTTTTAGAAAAAATAGGGTTCCCTCCAAAAATCCACTCCAGAACCTAGTGCAGCATGTAGCCTGGCAAGACAGAAAGGGTAGGGGTTGAGCGTGTCCTCTCCCTGAACCATACCAGGCCACATGCCCTCAACTTATGGGGGGTACCCTGCTAGGGAGGACCCTCTGACCAAGCACCTTGTCCCCGTTTTGATGAGGTCAATGGCCTCTTCCTCACAAACCTGGTTGCACATTTTGCACCGTCCTTTATTAAAAATGAAAGCTTAAATATAAAACCGTCCCATTATGTAAATCCACCATAAATCATGTTATCCAGCAACCCCCTTTAAAGAAAAAAATACCTATGTGTCCATCGCCACACTTGCAGCAAAATGATAATGTCCAAGCTCCCTCCACTAAATGTAAATAACGGGACCCGGTCTCCCAAGTGTCATCTTGACCAAATATGAACATGATGGGGAAAAGTTTAGATACACTTTTTCAGCTACTACTAATCTTCACGGGGTACAGTTGTGGTGTGACACTATTTTTGAAAGTGTTACCTTCACTGTTTTATGTCAATTTTTAATTCAATATTATATTTTTTGTATGTAATGTTATAATGTCCTTTGTTTAAAGGGGCAATCTACCTAAATATTGGTTTTTAATTTTAGATAGATACTGGAGACCACCTACAATATCTTATACCTCTCAATTTCCTGGGTTTGCACACCTGTTATGGCCATTCTGAGGAGGTCTCCACACTTCTTGTTCCGCTCTTCTTCTTTTTATGCACTTTTCGTAATGGGGAATGCAACAGATGATGTTGAGAAGTACAATGGTGGGCAAAAGCACCCAGGTGGACAGTTAAGAATTATGGCAAGCAAATTTCATTGTTGGATGCAGGACATATACGATGCCACCACATTCCATGTATAACTGAAATATCACTTTAAATGAATACATATAATTGGGGTGCTATCAGGTGGTTTTTTTTTTTTTGTTTTTGTAGGAACTTTATATTTCCTTTCTCTTATTAAAGAGGGTGTGTAAGGATATTGTGGGAACTGCTGTTACTAACTTAGTTATAGAGCTACTAGCTCCAGAGCTATCCACCCGACCCTGACTTTATTACCTAGTTAGGTTCACCTTGAACAAGTATGTAGAACAGGAAGACTTCACTGGCTACATGCTTGTTCCAGGTCAGTGGTGCTTTACAGATGCAAGGCAGAAAAAGAATTAAAGCCACCAAGCCTGCAACTTTATAAACAGGGCTGCTGCCATATTTCTCCCCACCAAATATAACCTTTTTTTCTCGATTGGTGACACGGCTTATTAGCACAATCAGTTTACACGTGTAGTTCATAAACAGCTGTGATGTAAGAAAATGAATTCTGCACATGTGACATCTTGTTTATTACTCAGCACTCATGTTCCATTGATGTCACATCAGTTCAGGTGTCAAAAGAACAAAGGTCTATCAGAATTCATGTATTTGCCCTTTGAAATAGTGAAGTCTCAGGAACTGATAATTTCTTTAACAACCCAGAAAATCACTAAAATGGTTAGCTGATTTTGATTGCACTCCCATTAATAAAACTAATCACCTACGTAAATCTTGCACTGTTTGATGTCACAGTAGACAACAGTTACATTGAAATCCAAAAACTGCTGAAGCTGTTAAGTAATAATTAGCTGGGCAAAGTCCATACTCTGGCAGTTAGGTATCCTAGGACGAATTAAACTAGAAACATAAACTGTTTTACTGTCTCAGAGTACGTCAGCATTCCACAGAGTGTAGTATTTTCTTATAGAAGTCTTCAGTAGATAACTTTATCCACTTGACACCCCTTTATCTGCAGCCTTTGTCTAGGTAAGCAGGTCTCCCAGAGCTTTGTCACGCTTGGCTTGCTTTCCTAACTGTACCGCCAGCTCCATACGGAGAATATTTGCTTGGCAGGGCATAGGCAATCATGAAAAACTATATTGCTATTGCACAGCCAGACTGGTATTCCCTATACTACTTTTTGCTGTTGAGGAACCCTTGAAATTATTTTTTGGTCTCTGGGCACCCAAATTGAAAATTGTTTTATCAGCAATTCATGGTACATTATCATGATCAGTAAGTTGTCGATAAAATGTATTTGGTAAATGGGGTCTTTTGTTCTGATGGATCCAATCCCGTGTTAATGCACCCAAGCTCCGGTCCTCTGCTTACCAGGTGCTCATCAGCAGGGCTCCATATGAGAAGAAATAAAGGATTCCAAAATAGTGTGATTCCGTAAAAAAGGGGTATTTTATTGAATTTAAAAGTTGCATGCAAAAAGTTTTTTTTTTTTAAAAAAAGGGTTTTGAAAAATGGTCCACAGCTGGTACACAAATCAAGCAGTGTGAAGCTGCTGATTGAGGAAGGTCAGGACTCCTTCCTTCCTTGCCGATTTGCACTCCACTAATGTGAATGCCCAGTCTAGGACGTGACGTGCGGCGTGTGTTGTAGCCCCAGGGCACGTCTTTTTTTTCTTGCATGCAACTTTTAAATTCAATAAAATACCCCATTTTTACGGAATAACACTATTTTGGAATCCTTTATTTCTTCTCATATGGAGCCCTGCTGATGAGCACCTGGCAAGCGGAGGACCGGAGCTTGGGTGCATTAACACGGGATTGGATCCATCAGAACAAAAGACCCCATTTACCACATGCGAGTTACCCCTGTAGGGGTTTGGAGATCTGGTAAGTGGGGATCCAAAAGGGGGAGCACGCGTGGAAATAAAAAATGTTGGTAAAAATACAGATGAAGCACTGAAGTCACTTTTACCCTTTGTATTGCTTGTTACAAATTTTTCACTACCTTTTTGCTGCTACTTCTTTTTGCTGCTATTTTTTTACAAACACCCACATTTTGCCATTTTTTGAAGATTAGAAGCATTGGATCTTTATGGATTAGATTTGAGTATTTTATGGACACCCTTCATGAACACTTTATGATTAAGGTCTATATATAAAATATTTTTAATTTTTTGTTTTTATACATATTTATATATTTTGTTTCTTGCACATATAGGTGTTATTTATTTATTTATTTATTTATTTATTTTTTTTTTTTTTTTTGTATTTAAGAAATTTTATTAAAGATAATAATAGTTACAGCAGGTCAAATACAATGGCGGAACCACAACATTTGAACAGGGTTTACAACACATGTACAGGTAACAATTAAGGTGACTACCTGAGCGGTATAGGATGAGTTACAAGAAATGGGGGAATACCTTCAATATCGCATGGCGTCATAGGCTCAAGATAGCTACTAGGTCCACACGGTGGGCCAGAGAAGGGCCGTGTCCTGAGGCACCCCACACACTGTGCCATCAGGACAAGGTCCCCCCCACTTACCCCTCCGCAAGGCCTGTTGGAAAAGTCAATATGTCTGACACATAGGGGTGAAGGTTTATCCCCAACAAGAAGCAATTACCCTCAGGTGGTATTGAAGTTATTGGTAGGGAATCTGTATTGATGGTACTCGTGGTTAAGAGAGACGAGGTTTAAGACGAGGTATATACCGTACAAATAATATTAAATGAAAGAGCAAGATACAACCTTAGGTGAGTAAGTGTTAACTACAAGGAACGTTGGTGACGTCTGGTTTTACAGATTGGTGCTCATGGTAGTTATGTCTAAGGGATGGTTATTGAAGTTATGGTGGACTCCCATTAACGAAGAACAACCCCTATTTGGAAGTGGGGATACACAGTCTGTATAACTGAAAAGGTTGTCCGGAACGCCTCCCCATTCACCCCCCCTGGAACAGGACTACCGTGTCACACACCCCACGGAGTCCTGTGCCGGGAAGAG
>BLSH010245861.1:345809-392122 GCA_018402905.1 Glandirana rugosa | reverse complement strand
ATGTGTATAAGAGACAGCCTATAGGGGGAGCACGAGTGTATTTACACCCCATGTCACCAGATCCCACAGGAAAAGAGCAATCTCACTGAATGAGCACCGAAAGTCACAAATTTACCATGATATATGGACTGTTTTATGCATTTATAAACGCCATAAAGACTTTTAAGAATATCGCTGATATATATTTAACAACTGTACTGAAGATATAACTAATGATAACCTATATGTAGTTTATATTTCATAAGACTTACTGGGACCAGAGACTACTAACCACTAAAGTGAATATATTAAAGCTACTCTAAGAATTTTAAGATACTAGCACATTGGCACTAGCACTTGTGAAAAAGCACTTTATACATTATCAGTGACAGAGATAATTTATTATAGCATATTTGCACAAACCTTCACTTCAACATTATTGCTCTCACATCTTTTATATTTTATTATTTATTTGTAAACTTTCGCTTTTTATGATTTTTGTATGCCTAATTACACATAAGCACCTTAATTGAGGAGTGAGATATATACCACGTTGGAACATATGACCACAGCACATAAAGGACATACTTACTTCCCACTATTAAGACAGCGCCACATCCAAGCACCACCCTTATCTTCTCCCATGGATGGCGTTAAGTAGATGTGCTGGTCCTTGTTCTCTGGCCTCCTCTGTCGGAGGAAGAACTTTCAAACACTGCCGGGCAGGGAGAGGTGATGAGTAGAGTGCTGCACACATTCTGTCTCAGACGACCAAAATCTTCTCGGGCAGAGAGATGGTGCCCATCACCATGTCGAACTGAGCCCCAAGAAACATGAGGGACTGCGTGGGTTCCAGGTGACTTTTCTCCATGTTCAGTAGCGACCCAAACTCTTGGAGGGTGGGGATGACCTGACCCTTGTATTCTAGAAGTTGCTCTCTGTCCTGTGACAGTAGGAGGAGGTAGCCTAGATCAGTGTTTCTCAACTCCAGTCCTCAAGGCGCCCCCACAGGTCAGGTTTTCAGGCTTTCCATTATTTTGCACAGGTGATTTGATCTGTTTCACCGCCTTAGTAATTACCACAGCCGTTTCATCTGAGGGAAATCCTGAAAACATGAACTGTTGGGGCGTCTTGAGGACTGGAGTTGAGAAACACTGGTCTAGATAATGGTGTACCTCTGGTTCTCCGAAGTGCCACCACCGCCAATAAGACTTTTGAAAACATGTGAGGAGATGTTCTAAGCCTGAAGGGGAGACAGGTGAACTGTAGGTGGAGCTGCCCTATGGCAAATTGAAGAAACTGTCAAAACTTTTCTGCTACAGGGACATGGAAGTACGCATCCTTTAAGTCTATCAACACCATCCAGTCTCCTGGTTGAACTGATTGTTGCATCGTGGATAATTTTTCCAGTTTTTAACCTCTCCTTCTTGATGAAGTGATTCAGATAGGTGAGGTCTATGGCATGCCTCCATGAGCCATTTTTCTTCTGAACCATAAACAGGGGTGAATAGATCCCTTGTCCCTGCTCACTGTCTGGGACAGGCACTGCCCTGCCCTGTGTTACCAGAGAGTCCACGTACGACAGCAGAGTTTCTCTCTTTTCTTCTGAAGATGGAAGGGACGTGGGAACGAACCTGAGCCTGGGGACGCTGCTGAAGGTTCAGGCATGGCCTGAGGAGACTGTTCTGACAGTCCAGAGGTCTTGAATTGAGGCCGTCAAGAAATGCCGTTAGTGGAGAAGGCGAGCCCCTACCTGGCATGTCTGAGCGGGCAGAATCAGGAGAGAAAAAAAACATCTTAACATACCTGCTGCGAGAGGACTGGTCACAGGGAGGCAGTGACGAGTCCATCTTCGGGCATACCAGGTAGAAGGGAGCTGTGGGGACACAACAGGTTAGAGGGGACAACACCTAAAACAATGCCAGCCAGAAAGTCCCTTCCCTACCTTATTCCAAGGTCCAAGAGCCTGGGGAAGCTCGCAGGCATCGCAGGGGATTTAAAAACGGGCCCTGCTAATTTCACCGCCATGCCGGCCTGCAGTGTGCATGCGCGGCTGCCGCCATCTTGCAGAAGCCTCATGTGAGAGCCTTGTTACGGAATTTGGTCGTGCATGTGCTGATCCAGTTGGGAGGACCGGCCGGAACAGCAGCTTGGAACGCAGAACGATCCAGCCATTATGGCTAAGGGAGCACCGCACGATGGGGAAGGAGGAGGAGAAGAGAAGAGGGGGGAAAAAAACAAAAAGCACTTGTGAAATAAAAGCTGAACACACCACATAGACACTGCTGCCATTGAAAAAAAAGGGAGATCGCTTGTCACACCGGTCCTGGGACACACACGGCCACCTGCTAATAGATGGGCTACTCGGCCACTTCACCACTTGCCTGCCAATGGCCAGACTTCTAGCTCTCCTGGCGTCTCTTCCATCGCTCCTCCATACCCTGCTAATGGCTAGTGCTTATTAGAGACTCACGACCAATCTTCCTCCGGTCGTGGCTTGACGGGTCTAGGTCGTGTAGGATATCTTCAGGTAGGAAAAAACATTACTTAGGTCCTTCGGAGGAGGACAAAAAATGAACGTAGCTGCTGGCTCGGAGCAAAGATTTATGTAAGTGGGGTCCCATGGGGTAGGAGAGGAGGCGGGAAAATCTGCAAGATTATTCTTGGTAATTATCATAAATTTGAAATGAACCGATGGAGATTGAGCAGTTGGTACTACTATTGATAGTTTGTAAGAATAATGCACCTATGATACATTTGGAAGAATGACAAGTTACATTAAAGTTTGGTAAACACGGGCCGAATATTGGCTGGTTCAAAAGAAGCCAATATTCGACCCGTGTGTGCACCAGCCTGTCCAACAGAAGCCGGACAAAAAGGCATGCTGGAAAATCAGCATCCGATCAACATTGGCAGCCAAAGACTGCAAGAGTTGACCGATGTGTTCTGGCAGGGGCAGTCCCCCTTTCAGAACACAATAGCTCAGCTCACTGTACTAACATTGGCTAGTTAGTACAGCAAGCTCCTCCCAAGCTCCTCAGTTTTTTTATTGTTCAGCCCACTGGTTTGAACAAAAAAAAAAACTGATAGTGTGTACCAGGCTTAAGAGACAGTGGGAAAAATTGCCAGCCTTACAGACAGAGAGAGACATCTCTTTGTGTGGCCAGTTCCTCTGCACTTTCCACAGGTCTTTACTACAGTCTTGCAAGACTGTATGGCCCAATTCACCCCATTATTTGCTGACTTTTGCCTTGCAGTTTTACTGTATATCTAATTTACAGCAGCCTTACCAGCTTCTGATCCATCAAATGTAGAGACTCTGAATCACTCTAGTCTTTGAATAATAAGCTTGCTATGTGAATTCTCAGTCTACTGCTATTACTTTCAAGTTAAAAGAGGCTCTTATTGATGTGTTTCAGCTCTTATTGATGGGGTACAGCCAGCTATGAAACAGAGGAACAGCCTGTGGTTTATACCAGTATATTCTTCGGTCTTGGGTCCAATCAAGATTTGAAGGCCACAAAGACTTTTCAATTACACCTGCTTTTTCAGCTCCTACTCTGATGATTATAATGGCCCAAATATGGACATTTGAACTGGCACCATAACTCTACTGACAAATTATGGGCCCTGTTAGAAAAAAACTTGGCAGGTAGAAACCTGGCTGGTACCCTGTGGATACCAACTACTATCATGGGACTTTCAAACTAGACATCACCTTTGACAGTGACGACCTTAACTATATGGGAATGGCTGAACATAAATGGACATTTAGCCCCCAAGACATCCCCTCTGGCACCATTAGGAGGCTTCCCCTGGTTTTCACCAGGTGAGGATATATGCTATTTCCAAACATGGGTGGTGGATAGGAACACTTCTTGTACCAAATATGCTCCTAGTGGTCAGCTCCTACCCCTGGATACTTTGAGATGCTCTTTTGGGACTTTCCCAATGGACTCATGGAGGTATTGCCAATTGCTTGCTTTTTTTAGTAAATTGACTCCTAAACCTTGAGCTTCCAACGTCCTTTCTCCGTGTGAGTCCTTATGTATGACACCTCAAGAAACTAGATACCTCCTTTCCCACATCTACAAACTCATATTAGGGGCTCGCTCTATAACTATCCCCTACTTTATCAAAGAATGGTAGAAAGAACTCAACATTTCTCCTCCCCAAATGCATAAGATCATGCAATGAACTCATGTCTCATGTATACCTACTAGAGTCTAAGAATTGTCCTATAAATTCTTATGCAGATGGTATAGGACACCTTCCTTCTTGGCACAAATGTTTCCAGGGTCATACACCAGGTGCTGGAGAGGCTATAACCAGAAAAGGCACATTTCTCTATTTGTGGTGGTCTTGTCCCACGATTAACAGCTTCTGGGACACAACCACTCTTAGACTGATTTAATGCATGCGATTACAGTTTCTGTTCCATGATATACCATCCTCTTTTAATCATACAAAAAAAGTGTAATCCCATACTTGTTGAATGTGGCGAAAAGCTTGATTCCCAGATATTGGAAACAAACTATTTGTCCCACATTCTCAGAATGGAAGAGGGAGGTGAATAACATTATGGAGGCTGAACATAATATTAAGAATAAATATGATGCATTTCAGGACATCTGGGCTGGCTGGCTGTATTATTCCTTTGATATAGCAGATACTTAAAGAGGAACTGCAGTATACTCAGCATAGTTTGTATTAAAAACATCTTTGCCATGCTGAAGCTTCCCTCCAACCACTTTGCATGTAATAATATGTAAATGTTATGTATTATATATACTGTGATTCTGTACTTGCCCAATATGCTACAGAAATCTCTCTCTACTAAGTCTGACTGCAGCCATGTTACTTGTGGGCAGCTGAAGCTGCTGCCTGTTCACTTCCTGGATTTACACAGACACACAGAGGCACACCTCCAGCTCTGCAGCCCTCATTGGCCCTCTTATGACTCATCACCCTCCCTTCCTGGCAAACTCTCATGAGAGTGAGAGTGAGAGAGAGAGCTGTGCATGATGTCAAAAGCCTAGGCTTTTTACCAGACAAGAAAGAAAGAGGAAGTGGGCTGTATAAGGTATTTACGGGCAGAAAAAAATGTTTTACTATCCAAAGTTAAAAGAACAAGGGCAGAAGATTTAATAGATGGGAAGTTGAAAAAATAACTGAAATTCCGCTTTAATAATCTGTCTGCAACAGGCATACTAGTTATTTTTTGATGGTTCATGAATATGGTCATTGGCTTTCTGGCTTCTGGCACATGGGGTTTAATTACCCTTATAGTTATTACATAACGTGTGGTTCTATTTCAGTTTCCTTTTAAGGAAGGTTTTTGTTTTTACTCTTATTATTTTAACAATGCACTGCTCACCTACCTTGACACAATTTGGAGCATCTGATTTTTGAAGTGTGCTCTTAATTACTTTTTTGTACCGTATACTTTCACTGAACGTTTCTGTCAAATGCTAATTTATGCCAGTCCATTGCTGGTTCCTACTTATTCTGATACATGTTTGTATCGTTAAAACCTAGTAAACATTGATTATAAAAAAAACATACCTTCTGTATTGCCTACACTCTGGATGAAGGAGACACCTTTGGACAGCAGCATTTTTAATCTGGGGGGAGGGGGTGTGTTAGATGTACTAGCAGATTAAAATACACTAACAAACTAAAGCCAATATCCAGCTCACACTTTATAGGCAGTTACTACAACCGTTTTTTTCTTCTGGGATAAAGGTTTCACATAAATAAATGCTGATCTTTGTAAGCAACCCTGCCAGTGTTAATTGATTTGTGTCAACTCTCTAACTGCTACAGCTGCAGCACAGCTTGGTCTGATGAAAAACAACAGACTTACTGGCTGAAAAGAGAGTATAAAAAAGAATGCAGCCACCACATCTAGGAAATCGGTAAGCTTCAATATAATAAATGTTTGATTTTGGGTTTAATACCACTTTATGGTGATACTGGTGACAAGAGCACCCATCTTTTCCAGCAAGAAAAGCCTGAGGCACAGAAAGAGAAAGGCCATCCCTTGCTGGCAATTAAGGAAAGGCCTTTTTGTTTAACCACTCTGACCAGACCCTACAAACTTGACTCCCAGTCCACCCAGATGGTCTGGGGCTCAAAGTCCATCAAACCATCAGACAAACCTTCCTTTGCATGGAAGTGCGCCACACTTTTCAAAGTAGAGCGATGTTTGTTAACTGTTGCAGACACTTGGATAGCTTGCCCCTTCCTTGATTTTTTACCTCCAATCTTCCCATGTCCCATTATAGATTAGAAGATCTGCATCAGGACCTGTACTTCTGGACCAAGGTGTCATTGCCACAGTTCCTGAGGAATAACGAATATTACTCTGACCTGTTTACAGTTTACAAACCCAGAGGGGTATTTGCCTCATCCTGGAGCTCAAAGCACTGAATGGTGTGTCATTTCCTTTCTTCACCAGGGAGACCTTCTAATATCTATAAACATCAGGGATTCACATTTACATGTCCCATCTTTCCATTGCATCAGCATTTCCTACACTTTGCTGTGGGTACCCTTACACTACCAGCTCCTGACCTTGTCCTTTGGACCTTCCTCTGCACCTGGGGTATTCACCAAGGCCCTGACATCAGTACTAGTCCTGCTGTGTTCTCATAGCAACCCCATACTCAGATGACCTCCTGCTAAAGGAACAGTTGGACAATGTGTCCTTGTTTGTCCAGACATAACAGCAATTATAACGAATCCTCAACCCTTAGAAAACTTTGCTGGAACTGACTCACTGGTTGGAGTATGTGGATCGGATTGGCACAGGTAGATGTAATACTCCTAATTGGTTCAACGTCTTGTGAATGCTCTGTGGACTCTACCTTTTAATCCAGATCTTTTGTCTCAAGGACTGTTTTATCATCCTGTTTCACAGTTGCTAGCTTTAACAGCATGGCTTTTGAGCCAGGTTCTGAGAGACAGGCTCATCTCTGAATTGGTGATTCCCATAATGTTGAAAGCTAGGAAGTCTACTTCCTGAAAGGACTTCCATAGGCAATGTAAGGTACATTTCACTTGGTGTAAGTCTCAGGGCTTCCATCCTAGGAATTTCTTCATGAGACTAATACTCTCTATCTTACAACTTGGTCTAGGTCAGCATTTGGCTCTCAGCACGTTTCTACCTTTTCCCTGATGTTTCATAAACTGTTGGTCTCTCGCTCTTTGACTATGACCTTTCTACTGGGAGACTGTCATGTAGTTCTCTTAGTTGTTCCCTTGTGACTCCATGGTATCTGAATCCGGTTCTCTCTGTGCTCCAGAAATCGCCATTTGAACTCATTAGAGACATTCCTGTCTCTACTCTCATCCGCAAGGTGGTATTTCTTGTAGTCATCATCTTTGCAAGGCAAATACCTGAACTGGCAACCTTATCCAAGGAACCTTTTCTGGTTTTGCTAGGGGCAATGTGCTGTTTGAAGCCCAGGGCTTTCTTCTTGAGGTAGTTTCTGCCTGTCCACCCCCCTTCTGGCACTTGATTCAGGCTACACAAGTCACTTTCTTTCAGAAAGACTGGTTCCCTTTTTGTTATCTTGGATGGTCTCCTTAGACATCAGCTTTTTATTTCATCATCTCCAGGTGGCTCTAATAGACCATTATTCAAGCTTATGGTCGTATTAAGCCCAAAAACAAACATTTAATGTATTGCAGCTTACAACTTCTTAGATGTAGTGGCTGCATAAGTTTCCTTCTCTATATTTTTTTCTTTATTTTCAGCTGGTGATGCAGCCAGCAAGTCTGTTACTTTCAACTTCCTCTAACAGACCAAGTGTCCAGCAAAAGTGGCAGTTAGAGACAAACCGTTTAACACTGACAGTGATGCTTACAATGGTCAGCTTTTATGAATTTACAGTGGGTAAAATAAGTATTGAACACGTCACCATTGTTCTAGGTAAATATATTCTTAAAGGTGCTACCACACGTCGGTAACAACCCATGCAATCTATACATACAAAGAAACCAAAACAAATAGGTTCAGAAATTAAAATACGTGTAATAAAATGGAATGACACAGGGAAAAAGTATTGAACAGCAAAAAGGCATGGAAAGCCAAGAGTGCCGGCGCGTAAACACCGCTCACCGCACCGTCGCAAAGATGTTGCTTGCAGGACTTTCTGTAATGGCCTGCAAGCGTACCGCCCCAGTGTGAAAGCATTCAGGCTTTCACACTAAGGTGGATGGGGGGGTGTTTTTCAGGCGCTATAAGGGCACTATTTTTAGCCCAAAAACACCCCAGTGTGAAAGTAGCCTAAGTGATGCACTCAACTACCATGGCCTGTATGCACGCTCACCACACAAGACTCTATTGCTGAAGTAAAAGCATGTTGGAACTTGTTTAAAGCAGAGTTCTACCCAGTTAAAAGTCAGCAGCTACAAAAAGTGTAGCTGTTGACTTTTAACAATCGGACACTCACCTGTCCCAGGCTCCAGCAATGCGGCCGCCCGAAGGCTTCCACTTCTCCCTATTTCCTCGGTGGCGCCAGCATTACAAATGTGGGCACCTGGCTGTGAGTGCTACTTTGACTTTCCTACGTCAGGCTACTGTTTACTTAACAGTTACTTACTGTACTTGTTTAAGTTCTACCAGGTGAATATTTAGGCCTCATCTGATGCCAGCTTTGGATGTAAGGTCCTTAAAATGGTTCACATAAAGTCTAGGTTTTTTTTCCTTCAACCTCTGTGTGTGTGTGCTGTATTGTCCACCCTTACTCGGACTACTTTTGAACATCCCGAAGGTGAATGATTTCCTTGGTCCCTCAATGCATGAAAAAAAACCCAGGACTTTTGGACTCACTGTATTCACTGTAAAACGGTAAAATCCTTTTCTTAGGATCCCTTGAGGGGCATGGGTCCTACCCCTTTGTATTTATGATCATGCTCTCAGTACTGTTATTGCAAAACCAGGCATGTTGGTAGTAGAAAAGGGTTTTCCTGGGCTGGCCTACAGTTTTTTGTTTGGAACATAGGTTTACAGAATCCAAAAATTAGAACTGAGGAATCATCAAAGCAATGATTATTATGACTTGTATACCTTTAATTTCTTATTTTATGTGCTCAGTATTTACAGATCAGTCAAGCGTTTCATCAACAAGAGTGAAATACACCCTGTGTATTCCATTTTTATTACATTTGATTGATGGTTGATTGTATATTTATTGAAATGGTAACATAAAATGTCTCATATACATGTATATTGCATATTCTGGGTTATTGCACACTAAATGAAATGTCATTGAGCTTAGGGGATGGTTTTCTGGTTAGCTGTTGTGCTAAAGACCTTTCCTTCCGATGTTGACTGCTAAATAAACTATTAACTTTTGGATTCCCAATTAACTTGAAGCATCCTCTGCTGAGATGAACTCTCCACTTGGCCTTTGGAATTATTTGCACTGCTATGGTGTTAAGTTAATTTAATAGATGGGCTTATAGGAGCTAGACAAACCACAGTACTCTCACAATACATTATAAATAAAAGCAGTCTTTTTAAAAAGCTGATGTGTTGAAATGGACAAACACAAGATGTTTTGCCAAGATGTTACTGGATCTGAGAGCAGAAGAACTGGGGCAGAGTCATGACTGGATATACAAGTACTTTGGGCATTTTAGAAATCAATAGATTTACCTAGTTGTTGCCATTGACTTTGTTCGCAGGGCAAGACTGGAGGTGATCAGCAGCACAGAGGTACAAAAAAAACATGCCAGTTTTATAAGATGCAGAGTGCTTTAGTAAATGACATGGCCTAGAGTAAAGGCTACAGCCACCAATAGATGGTTCGAATCTCAACCAGTTCAGCCAGGATTCAAACCATGTATGGGCAGGCTGATTCAACTTGGGTCCAACCAGCCCGTTGGTTTTTGCATGCAATTATTGGCAGCAGCTATAGCCATTAGCAATAATGACTGTGTTCTCCTGGCAGGGATGGCACCCCCCACCTCTCCATTGGGGGAACACAGTAGCTGGGGAAGGGGGGGTCAGACAGCGGTCTTAGAGATGGTGGGGGACGGGCACTGAGGTAAGAATGATTTAAAAAAAAAAACAAACAAACCAAAATTCTCTTTTTAAAGTGGAGTTCCACCCAGTTAAAAGTCAGCAGCCACAAAAAGTGTAGCTGCTGACTTTTAACAATCGGACACTCACCTGTCCCAGGCTCCAGCGATGTGGTCATCCGAGGGCTCACTTTTCTCTCCCTCCCTTCAGCGGGGCTGGCATCACAAGTGTGGGCACTCAGCTTTGCCTTCAAAACCGAGTGCGCACTGCCCATGTGCGATTTGCGCTGCGCCTTGTGAATAGCCGGTGTTTCTTTTGACGTGTCCCAGAAGATTGCCGAGAGGGAGGGGAGGAAGGGGAACTTCCTTCTGGCTCCATGGCTCTAGGAGAGGAAGTGGACCTGGGACCCTGTGAAAAGGGTCCCCGCCCCCCCCCCCCCCCCAAAAAAATGACATGCCAATTGTGGCATGTCAGGGGGTCACCTTCCTTTAAAGCAGAAGTTGCCTGTGAGTAGGCAGTGCTGTGTAACACATTTCACAGAGCCTATCTTCTGATCTACAGAGGTAATAGGAGGAGTTTCAGGAGGTGAAGTCAGTGCAGAAATCACTGCTTGCAGGCAGCAAGGCATAGCTCCCATCTGTCCCTGATTTGGTCCCTTTGTCACTCTTTCCTCCTCATTTATCTCTCATTTCTGTCTGATCTATATAGTTGATATATAAACTGCACTTTTTATTTTTAAAAAAGTGTTTTACAGTGCTAAACCTTTCATTCAGTTTCTAAATTGCTGCCTTTGTCAATTCCCAAGGCCAATATAAAGGAATAGTAGTGGTAAAATATTATTTTTTTGTACAATTCTCCTTTAAGGGGACGTGGCAGGGGGTGTGCCCAATGCCTTCATAAAAGGTGTGAGTAAAGTACCATGGAATATGTAGTCCTCAGAAGTTGGAAATAAAAGCAGAGGAAAAGCTGCAAATTCAGGAAGTTGTGGAAAGAGATGGCAACAATCACAACATGAAAGGGGACTTTTCAAGTAAGCTTATATTGGACTATTTGTTTTCAGTTAATCTCGCAGGAAGTGACAAGGACATTACATTTCAGGAAACATCTATTATTAATATTATTATTCAAATTTATAAAAAAAAAACACCTATGCAAGACCATTTTCTATCACATTAATTACACTTTGACGACAACAGTCTCAAAGATCTTGGCCAGGTCAAAATTGGTGCAGTAGAAAATGTGCAGAGAAATGTGCACTTGAATTTGGTGCATGGCTGTGTTAAATTTGGGGCAAAAATTGTTGCACAAATAGTATCAATTACTTTCCAGTGCAGATGTTGCACTTTCATATCCAAAATCATGCATAAGCATGATAAATTGGTGGCTGCCAGTCTGCCCACTTTTCCTGAATGAGAATTTTGGTGCAAGTACCATGGTAAATTCACCGCTATGACTGCTCTGATCCTTCCCCTCTTTTATAGTGAAAGGATTGGCGTATTTTTTGTACTTACTAAAAATGTTTCTAGCTGTAAAATTTAAGACTAATGCAGCCACCTCAATTAAGGACTGGTAAGGTACAATATTTTATATTCTTGTTTTTGGGTTTAGTTTCATAATTTTTTTGACATTGTAGGTTTTTTTTCATATACACTGTCGAAACCATCACCATAGCAGCCAACACCCCATCCAGACCTCAGTCTGGGACCCAATGCGACACTGACCCATTCTGTACCCTTTTCTGTATGCCACCCTTTAAATTTTATATACCACATAGTAAATTAAAACCTGACTGTCTTCTATGAGTTACTGTATGTCTGCTTTTTCCACTGCTATAGGTTAAATAAACCATGAACATGGCCTTTCACCACTTATGTTTTTTTGGTTAATTGCATAAAAAGAGTTAAAACAAAGGTCTATCTAAAAGCTACAAAGTCCTCATGGAAAAGACGAACAGAGCACCTCTAATCATCCTGGTCCTGTTCAGCTTTTCATGTTTGAATTACATAAGATATAGTTTGTTTTTCTAAGAGGCTTAAAGATCAGATAATAGAATGCAAAAAAGTATGAAAACTTAAGAGAAATGCTGTTTTTTGGAACACGTAATAAAGCCATTTATTTTGGTTTTCCTTGACCTTTCGTCTTTATCAGCAGACCCCTTTCTGTATCCTTTGTAGTCAAACTCTAGCTTGGGACCTCTAATGCATGTGGATAGGGAAGGACTGGGAACCATTATTAGGCTCCATGCACACTATGCTACTCTTAGAGGGGTTCAGCGCTTATTATCTTATGTGTCCATTCACATTAGGTAGTCTAAAGGCGCTTTTTAAGATCAGCATTTAGAGGCTCTTGTTTTGTGTTTTCGAGAGTGTTTTTTTCTGGCAGAGAAAAAGCTAAACACTCCTAAAAGCTAGTGCCAAAAATGCTCAAAATTAGCATTTTTTTAAAAGACCATTGGCGTTTTTTAAGCTAGTATGCATGGAGCCTTAACCTGGAGGGCAAACACAACCAGCAGGTTCTTTTAGGTACGGACATTTTCTGCAGGCTATAGTGAACCATGTAACCATTTTGCATGGGCTATGGTCAGGGCTGGCCCAAGACATTGTTCTGCCTGGGTCCAAGAATGAAATGCTGCCCCCCCCACGCAAAAAAAAATCATGCCCACCAAAAGGCCCCCACATCCATTATTTGATATCATGATAATTAAAACTAAAATTAAATTTATCAGGAAGTCAGATTTACATGCAACAGCACATTGTCTATATGCAGAATTATATGACATACCATTATGTTCAATTCCGGGGGGGGGCAGTATAGGGGTGGGCTAGGCAGTATATAGGCAGGCTAGGGTAGTATAGGGCAGGCCAGGGTAGTATAGGGTAGGCTAGGGCAGTATATAGACAGGCTAGGGTAGTATAGGGGAAGGTTATGGTAGTATATAGACAGGCTAGGGTAGTATATAGACAGGTTAGGGCAGAATAGAGACAGGCTAGGGCAATATAGGGATGGTCTAGGGTAGTATAGGGGCAGGACCACAAAATGGCTGGAAAAAAAATCTTGATTGTCATTTGGCTGGGTAAATAGAAGAGAAGAAGAGGCAGTCATGGTTCAATTTGCTGCTCTTCTCAAAGTGCTGCCTGGGTCCAAAGGACCCACTGGGACCCATGGTAGGGCCGGCCCTGGCTATGGTTGCACAGTAATTACTGGGCATGACACGATGGGGTTTTCATTATGACATACTTTTACGCATAAGCATGCTATGCCAAAAAAGATTTGTAAGTTATGAAGTACCATATATCCTATACAAGATGGGGTAAATGTAACCTTTAGTCCAGTTTTCTCCATGTGATGACTGTACCCCTAATGCTGATGTAATCTGGTTATTTTTACTCAGTTATGTCTCCCTTTTCTTTGTCTTCAGCGGTGGCTCGCTGGCTGTGTTTCAGGTATGCATAGATGTAAATGTGTGGTCTGTACAGGGTGCAATGCAGTCTTTTCAGCTTGGGTTGAAACAGGTAACAGGCCATAATGACTTTCCTTCTGTGAAGGTCAATGCTTTGTTCTGCGCTGAGAAAAGGAAGACGCTGACACAGAACTATATGAGACAGGCAGAACTATTGTACAACCCGATCTACTGATAACTGACTTAAAGCATGTGCATTTATTCGGAAAGCAGGTGGATGAGAAATACAACCAGCAATAGGATGGAGGAGGGGAAGACTGCACTGGGGAAAACCGACAAGATGAATATAAAATCTGTGGCTGTTCAGTTCTACCAGATATGTTTTTCTGCTGCTTGGCCTGACTACAATATATGCTTCTTAGGTTGATTTGTGCTCTTGATTATGCTATTTGTGTATGAATATGGGTTATGTGATCAGCAGACATAGCCAATGTTATATTTTAGGTAAGATATATGGCAAATTCTTGCTCCGAGGATGACATCCCATCATCTTCGCCATTACAGTATCCTGTTTTTCTGTTTAGAAATGTATAGCTGTGAATTTTACATCTCCAATAGGTATTCTGCAGCTATATGCATGGACATCTAGGGGCAGTGAAAAGGTACTGTGGGGAAGTATTCTTGCATTGAAACTGAACATTGCTTTAGGATTCTTTTTTATTTTTGAACATAATTAGAAATTAATTTAATACATTGCATTTTAGTCATGCGGTTGGTGCACTCAGGACTGCTATCCACCACCTCTGCTGAATCATTTACATTTATGACAGTTATGCTGTATAGGAACAGTGGGGGCTGGTGCTAAATATTCTGGGGGGCAAACTAATGTCAACCCCCCCCCCCCGGACGAGAAGGTGACAGCAGAGACTAACCTTAAGGCTGCATTCACACCTGAACGACACGTCTTTGAGCTTTTTCTGGCGTTTTGACGCACGACTTTGGATCGTTTTTGCACGTTTGTATGCAGCGTTTTTGGGTTTTTGCCGTTTTTGTAGTAGCCAATAATATATCTATTGCATCATTTTTTGCTAGGTAGTTCAGCTTTTTTTAGCTTTTATTTCAGCTGAAAACCGCACGAACACGTGCGACAAAATGCCCGAATCGCACATTTCCAATCATCTCTATGGGATACAAACGCCGGAATCTGCCTGATTCGCGCAGCAAAAATACCTCCGGAATTTGTTTGAGCTTCAGGCATTTGGCTTTTGGCCTTTTGGAGTGGAGATGTGTACCATCTCCATAAAGAATCATTGATTTTTCCCCCCTCCAGCGTTTTGTAGCTTCAGGCTTCAAGCATATTCAAGCTACAAAACGCTCAGGTGCGAATGAGGCCTAACATAGAAGGCAGCGGGAGAATGAAGAGCTGGGCCATTCTGTTCCTCCAAATTGAACAGGAAGTGTATCCTGAGACACGATAGACCAGTGTGTCCTTAAGACTCCCTGGCCAATCAGGTTTCAGGAATTTCTTCCTGATTGGTCGGGAGGAGAGTTAGGAAGACAATAGCGAATATTAATTTGCTATTATCACACAAGTGGGTTCTGCGCCCTGAGTCCTCCCTTTTTTGAAGCCAATTAGAGCCTCAGGCTCTAATCACGTGCTTCAAAAAAAATCAAAACATTGGAATACATGCATCCGTTGGAATACATGCGTCCGGCGCCCTGCATGGCGTAGGAGGAGTTTCTTCCTAATTGGTCGGGAGGAGAATTAGGAAGACAATAGCGAATATTAATTTGCTATTATCACACAAGTGGGTTCTGCGCCCTGAGTCCACCCTTTTTTGAAGCCAATTAGAGCCTCAGGCTCTAATCATGTGCTTAAAAAAAACCCAAAACATTGGAATACATGCGTCCAGCTCCCTGCATTTAGATTAAGCGCCGGGCGCATGGATTGGGGGGGCGACGCCCCTGCACCCCATATGGCCGGGCCGCCGTTGGTTTGAATAGCCTGTGTAGTTTGATATGACTGAGCCAAAGGAGGGATATTAGGCAAAAATGGGAAAAAAATACAAATATTAGGTTATACATTTTAAACACTCAAAACTATTTAAATAATTTTTTCTGGAAACCATTATGAATTTCCTTTCAGATATACACTGATGATAATAAATGTTCCACTCTTATGTATTCCTTCTACTCCATTCATCTTGTATACATAGTGAAGTAGTGAGGTCATTGAAATATCTGCTGAGTGTAAATATACTCGGCCCGATGTCTGACCTTCTATTATATATGAGAAATTGAAGTCTAATATGAAGTGGCATTCTTGTATTTATAAGGATATAAGTGTTTTTTATATCCCTTTGTGTTTACAAAACCATCAGTTTCAGGATCGATTCAGTTTTCTTCATTCAGAGCAATGGAGTTTGAATTATTTCATACCTTTCACACTGTTTATCTCCTCCGCATACATTGCTTCCGTGTTATACACTGTATTAAACATAGTACATGTGATATGAGATGATGAACTCATTCCTATATGAATAGATCGGTTACATGAACTTCTTTCCTTCTCCCCACCCGAGCTTACAGGCTAATGCATCTAACATAGACATATCAATACACTCACAAGGATCCATTTAGTGTTGACATCCATTAAAGAAAAAATTTCCTATGTACTATGTGCATCTTCATTGACGTATGGAATGACTACTTTGCAAATGCAGAAAAACAACAACAAAAAAATGCTTCCTTTGTCCTTGTGCCTCTAAATATAAAAAAGTGCGTGGATACGCTAGGAAAAATAAGTGGGACTTTAAATGAAGCGAGGTGGCGTATAACAGTACAATGATGGATTTTGATAAAATTCATGATTTTAATGGTAGACACATTCAAAAAAGGGTATACATAATTGACATTTAGTATTCCATATTCATTGTTAAAAGTAATATTGGTTTAAATGGTAAATACATATAAAACAGGATATACATAAATAGCCTTACATATTCCGTATTCATAAATAAAAATGATATTGTGATATTCGGAATGTTCAATTAGTGCATATAACATAACCCCAATCCATCAATATTTGTATTAATATTGGTATTCAAATAGCAGCCAAAATATAGCTCAAGTATAAAAAGTATAGAGGAAATCTGGCCTGTAATTCTCATCACCCTGGGGGTTAAATTTTGGGTATATAATCCATAGATCTGGTGACTTAGGTAGTACACGGCGATAGAGGCTCTACGCATTTCGTGGCCAGTTGGGGCCACTCATCAGGAGCAGCCGTGACTTGAAAATAGAGAGACGAGGAGAGAGACTGAGAGAGGACTGCTCCGCCTCTTATATATGTTTTTTACAGTCACACCACACCTGGGTGCTCCTGCCCCCACCCTGGGCACGGTCAGTGCGGGCGGCCCTCGTCCCAGTCTCTCCCCTCAGTTCCCGAGCCGCTGACCTCTGGGATGCCCTCATGCCCCAGCAGTCTGCCGCTTGTGTTCCGACGCTGCAGGTCTTATTTTGGGTAGGTTTTGGGCTTGGTATACCTCTTTTTTTAGGTACGGATATGTGATGTTGTTTTTATATTTTTGTATTATAATTTTTTCTTTTTCTGATTTTCGTAGTCAAGTCACGGCTGCTCCTGATCAGTGGCCCCAACTGGCCAGGAAACGCTTAGAGCCTCTATCACCGTGTACTACCTAAATCACCAGATCTATGGATTATATACCCAAAATTTAACCCCCAGGGTGATGAGAATTACAGGCCAGATTTCCTCTATACTTTTTATACTTGAGCTATATTTTGGCTGCTATTTGAATACCAATATTAATGCAAATATTGATGGATATTTTTCTTAGCGTATCCATGCACTTTTTTATAATTAAACAGGGATGGAAGTGCCCGGCCTTACCAGGCCATTTGTTTACTTCATTTAAAGTCCCAATATGCCCCGCTCCCCTTTTCCTTGTGCCTTTAAAGCCAGCTACACATGGATTGAAATTCGGCTGGTTCAGCAGGGGCCGGGCGACTAAGATCCATGTATGGGCAGGGTGGTTGTACAGAAGTTGATCTACCGAAGCTGATCTACCGCTGTACAACCACCCTGTTGGATTTTTGAGTCTCGATCTCCCTGCTGTCAGAATACAATAGCTCAGCAGGGAGGGTCCCCATCCACATGAAATGACAGGCGGTGGAGCAGGCAGATGGCGGAGCTTTTTTATTTTTTTCTGCAGGTCGGCGGTGGCGGCGGGTGTCATAATTGATGATGGATCTACACCAGGGGACATTGCTTTTTTTAATAAAGGAATTGTCAAAAACTGTCTCTGTGTTTTTATTTCTTCTTGACATTTTTGTGGGTAGGGGTACAATGTACCCCATACTCATTCACATGGGGGGGGGCAGGATCTGGGGGTCTGGTATGGATTTTGGAGGGGACCCCATGCCATGTTTTAAAAAAAAATTTGGTGTGGGATTCCCCCCAAATAACCATACCAGACCCGAAGGGCTTGGTATGGATTGGGGGGGCCCACACGTTTTTTCCCCCGATTTTTTTTTTTTTATTATTTCTGGCATTTATTTTTTTTTACATTTAGTTGTCAGCAGGGAAGCCTAACTGCATTTTTAATAGAAAAGTTACCTAGCATTCTGCCTTGTTAGACAGCAAATAGGGACCTATGGAAGAAAGCAGTAGATTCCAGCACCAGAACTACAATATTGGTATCTTTCGGCACAGGAAGGTTACTCCGAAAGTCAGAGGTCCCAATGCAAGAGAGGTGAGTTAGCCAACTAAAGGGTTAAGTTTAGGTTAGTAGGTTAGTGTTAGGGACATGGGGAGGGTTAGTGTTGGGACTACAGGGAGGATTAGTGTTACAGGAAGCCAGGGTTAATGTTGGGGTTATAGGCAGGAGCATCCCGGTGGCAGATGCTGCATAAGGCAGTGGTTTTTGCTGCGCTATCCCCTTAACTACCCTAACCCCTCCCCACCCCCGCGAAAAACGGTCTCCTCAAGCAACTGTAATTCTACCTGTATGTGCACCGAGAAACCTTGGTCTCTGCACCTGCCTGTGTGACACTAAGTAACACTAAGCATGTGGTTTTTATTTTATTTTTTTTGCATGCTAATTTCAGATCAAACCTGAAGATTTTACTAAAGTCACGAAAATTCTCGTACGACAGAATAAACATTCGGAAGTGATGTAATGTGTTGTAGTGTATTTGTGTTGCATTTTCAAACGACCACTGTACTGATTAAATGAAAATCGTACGATTTGGCATCATATGAAAAAAATTTTCGTGCATGTCCGATAGGATAATATCGGATGAACTGTCATGATCGGCTTTCGAAAGCTCTGTACTAACGATCCGATTATTGTATGATTGCTTCAAAAGCGGTATTTTGTCTACGATTTACTAGGCTTTAGGCCTCATGTACACTGCAGTTGGTAAACAAATGTTTAGGAGCAGTTGGACGTTTTTTCAGCAGCCCCTCAACTCCCCTCTGTTATCTTATGTGTACATGTACACTCAGTCATTTATAGTAGGTTAGAGGCAGTTGAGGTTACAGGATTTTTTTTTAAAGCAAATCACGTTGAGGACTGTTGTTTACTAGTATTTCAGACGCCAAGTTCTTGTAACCGCAGTAAGCTGCATTTATGCGCGTTTGCGTTTATAAGCGTTTTTAAAGGGGAAAATTTTTCACCACTTTTTGTTGCCTGGAAGGGGGGGGGAGAGAGAGCGAGAGTTACATGAAGGATTAATGTTGGGGTTACAGACAGGGTTAGTGTTAGGGCTTCAGGGAGTTAGTAACTCCCTGAAGCCCTAACCTAGTAACCCCCCCCCCATTTGATGCCCCATCTTCGTTTTTGCACAATAAGCTAAAGATGAAGCGCGATTGTCAGGCACAGCCTGCACTTCAAAGACACCTCTGCCCATCCTGCAACTTTCATTAGCCAGGGGGAGTGGTTAGATATGCAGATTAGAGCATTACTACTAACAAAAAGTCTAAAAGTGTTTATAAGTTAAACACATTTTAGCCTACTTCACCTTTTTGGAGAAGAAGTGAATGTAGAAATGCTGATGGAGTGGATTATATAAGGTACTTGGTTTACATAATGTAGGTCAATAGTAAAAACGTACTCTATTACTCATGATTCAAACCATGTTTTATAACTATGAATATGATTAGCTATTCTTACTGAAGAAGATGGCTCATGTGAAACAGCATGGTTTAGCAAGATGATTTTTCCCACCAACACCCCATTAACCCTCCATGAGCTAAATCATTTCCACCCAAAACAGAGTATTTAGCCACAATACCATAAATTCAGAAGTACTGGAAAGTGGGAACTACCGACCTACCAAATGCCTAGCCCACAGCCTGCTGCTGGTATGTTAATGAAGCTACAGAACACATCTTATGATTTTGGTGACTACCATTATGGTACTGTGTTCCTCTTAACAAATATATTTGGCATTAGAATTTAGATCTCAAGGAAAGATCTTGTGACTGCCTTGACCATCAATCATAACAGGGACAGGAAGGATCTCCCAATGTGGTCACATTCAGAGATATGAACATAACAGAAATAGTAAAGTGTTATTAAAACCTAACATTTGAATATAAATAATTCAGCTGATCTAGATACTTATCTTATATGTCACCTTTGTACTCCCCATCCCCATTTAATAAATGCAGTAAATGGCTTTACACTATGGCGAGATTCTCTTTTGTTTCATGATGTGGTGAAAATTTTTTGAGATACACTTCTTATGGTCTTGTGGATACATCCTCTGGAGAAATATCAAGCAAAGTGGCGTTAACCTATGGAGCCCTAGATATGATCCCAAAGTCTGGTCACAGAGGACATCTCTACAAGAGGGCAGTTCCATTATTAGTGGTCCATTTTTGCTAGTTACTTACCAGTATCTGGTAGACAGTTACAATTTGTGGTGGAGGATTTTGCTCACTTTCTGCATCCCTGTCCCCAGCTCCCTTCTGCAACACCTATCTACAGATCACTTCTACACCCCCCCCCCGACCCCCATCCACAGCACTCCTATTATACACCTTCGGCTCACAGCTCACCTCTGCACCCCAGTCCACAGCTCAAATTGCACCTTTATCCACAGCTTACTTCTGCACGCCTTCATCCACAACTTACCTTGGCTAACCCTTCTACAGCTCCATAGGTACCCTTGCACCCCCGTTCACAGCTCAGCACTTCTGACTCCCCCCACTCCAGCTCACTTCTGCACCCACTTCCACAACCTTTTACCCTCTTTCACAGCTCATCTCTTCACTTTCAAGCACCAAGGCTTACTGTTCTTTCACAGCTTACCTCGTCAACCTCTGTCCTCTTCACTTTCCCCAGCTCTCTCCTTCCTTCCAGTTGCTGGACTGACTCTTTTACCATATACAGTGCGTGGCCACACAGTTACAGCTGCTTACTACTTTGTTGCCCGTAGTTTGGACCCCCTTATATCACAACCCCCCCCCCATTCCCGTATCTATGCCCCAGCCCCATATACTGACAGTTCATAATGGTGCCTACCTTGTTCACACTTTCCAATGTTCTAAAAGGGGAAGTCCAATAAAAATGTATGTTTTACTTTTTGTTATATGTTCTCTGAATATTATTCCATATCTGTGGGCTGCTCCACTTATTTACTGCAGGCAGCACGATAAGTCTCATTCTCTTGCTTTCTGTCCAATTGGTGACATTTTGTGAGAATTTTTTCCCATACATTGTCTTTATTTTTCTCCTTTTTTGTTTTATAGTATAGAATTGTCCCCACCATTCATTTCCTAACTAGGACTTGTACCCATTTGGTTTAGCAGTATCCAATTGGGTAGAGAAGCAGTGCAGGATTTGGAGCCCAGGTTACTAGGTTATACCATGGTACTGTCTAGTGGTCTGACAGTGGGAGGCAAATATGAATAAAAAATTGCGAACACATTTATTGAAATAACATCAAAACCTAAAAATGCAAATAAAATTATTATAATTGAATATTAACTTGAGCTGAAGACACATATTGATCTACCATAAAAACATCTTGGCATAATAAGGAAATATTGATTTTAATGTGGGTAAAATTAATAAAAAGAATAAAATGAAATATTGTGTTGTGTGTGTATAGTAAAATGAGTGTATGATGGTGAAATTAAATATATATGGGCTCTGTTGTGACTGGCCCAATAGATGTCAATGAACAAAGTATGAAACATACGAATTCATATGCACCAAAAGGTAATGAATCAAAAGAATTAGAACTAGGAAACAATTGTAGAGTATGAGGCAGTGCTGGAAAAGGTACCATGGTATAACCTAGTAACCTGGGCTCCAAATCCTGCACTGCTTCTCTACCCAATTGGATACTGCTAAACCAAATGGGTACAAGTCCTAGTTAGGAAATGAATGGTGGGGACAATTCTATACTATAAAACAAAAAAGGAGAAAAATAAAGACAATGTATGGGAAAAAATTCTCACAAAATGTCACCAATTGGACAGAAAGCAATTTATGTCCAAATCGATGTTTAAACCACACGGAACCAAAGTGGCCATCCTGTGGATCCACTGGGTTTCATTTTGGGAGATGGCTTGTACTAGATTGCCACCCCTCCAGTGGTTCTCTATCCTGTCAATTCCACAGAAACTTAACAAGGTGGGATCTCTGTTGTGGACTAACCTAAAGTGATTTGACAAACTATGATATCTAGACCCTTTGATAATATTCTGGACATGTTCTCTAAGTCTAATCCTCAATTTACGTGTTGTGCGTCCTATGTATTGTAAGCCACAAGGGCAAGATAGGAGGTAAGTGACATGTGTGGTGTCACAGGAAATTAATTTTTTGATATTATAGGTTTTATTTGTAGCTGTGGACGTGAAATTGGCGGTGTTACGTTTTCTAAATTTAGAAGTTTTGCAAATAGTACACCTTCCACAGCTAAAAAAACCAACTCTATCAAGGAAGGTGCAGGTTTTCCGAGGAGGGTCTACGGCATTGGGTGCCAACTTTAGTCTTAGAGAAGGAGGTTTTTTATAGACAAAATGTGGTCTTGGTGGCAATAACTTTACTAGTTCTTTGTCTCTCATGAGCAAGGGCCAATGTGTTTTAATAATTCGTTCGAATTGTCTATATTCTTTAAAGTAGCACGTCATAAATGAGATGCTTGAATCAAATGGTTTTCTTTTCTGTGGCTGTAGAAGTGTTTTCCTATCTAGACCTCTGACTTCATTTCTTACTTTGATAAGCTGATTTTTATTGTAGCCCTTTTCTGCAAATCTTTGTAAAATAATTTCTGATTGGTGGTCATAATCATTTATATTATCACAATTTCTCCTAATTCTAATCATTTGTCCCCTGGGGATGCCATCCAGCCACCTCGGATGGTGGCAACTCCCCAAGGGAATATAACCGTTCTTATCTACTTCTTTGAAAAAAGTTTTGGTGCAAAGTTTGTTGTGATCTTTGTAAATCGTAAGATCGAGGAAATTGATGGTTTGTTGTCCTATATGTTCTGTAAAGGATATACTTAGCGGATTGTGACCCATTTTTTGTAAGAACTCTAGAAGGAGTTCTTTGGTGCCGGTCCAAACGATTAGGATATCATCGATGTATCTCTTGAATATTTTAAATTCTGGGGGAGGATTTTGGAATATAGCTGTTTCTTCCCACCAACTCATAACTAAGTTGGCTACTGATGGGGCATACTTTGCCCCTATCGCCACGCCCTTGGTTTGCTTAAAAAATCTTTTGTCAAACCAAAAATAATTGTGGCTCATAGCCAACTCAAGAAGCTCTAGCAAAAAGGACTTCTGTTCACCAACCAATTCGGTATTATCCAGAGCCCACTTTACTGCACGTAGGGCATCATCCTGGCGAATGCTGGTGTACAATGAGTTCACATCAACACTCGCCAGCCCACTCTTATTACTTTAGGCTATTACTGTAGAGTTGTGAGTCACCATGGCAAAAGGAAAGGCCTCCAGGAACTCCAATGTGGAGCTCTCACTGCCAAAGTTCTCCAGAGATATTAGCAGTCAATAGGTGATTATTTACCAGTGACCATCCAAAAATACCAAATGCGTTATTGGTGGACTGATTGTACAGTATATTAAGAACTCCAAACGTGTTAAAATTTTTCATTTCAAACAAAGTGGCTGTATATTAAAAATAATGTGGACCCAGCATTAGATCCCACTAATGCCCAGGACCTGAAATAATGCAAAACTATTTTCTTTGTATTGTTTTAGACAGAGTGGGGAGGGATTAGAAAACCTGTCAAGTTTTTATTGCTGTCTGTGCCCGTTTTTTTTTTTTTTAGTCTGCAGTGGTGCAAAAACATAAAACGGAAAAACCATTAAGTGAACAAAAACGTCCATGTGAACACACACACTAAAAAGTGCACTTAAGGGTGTGCTTTAGTCCACCATCCGTAGGAGTAGGACCTCTACCCTGATCCCCCGGGGCACAAGGCTCCTGCCCGGGTCAACGGGTTTCCATGGTTTCCATGGTCTGCCTAGGCAGAAGCCCTGGCAGACCGTGTTCTTCTAGGTCAGCTGAAGATGACCATTGAATGCTTGGTCAAGGGGCTCTCCCGAAGAGGTATCCCCCAGGGGCAGGGGAGGAAGGAATCTGAGGGCCACACATCCTCCCCTAGACATCAGGGCAAGCCCAAGGACTCACACCCTTCATCCAGTGAGAGAACACACACAAAAATGAAAGCAGTGACAAACAGTGGGAAAAAAATAAATAGCAAATAAAAAAAGTGGCCGTGCAATTGTGCACTGGCTGGGCCCTGAGGCCTGGTAGACAAAAATTGCCCCTGGACTTAGCCAAAAGACCTAGCCTTAAAAGGCACAGTGCAACACACCGTGGAGTCCCACACCCAAGTGTTACTAAGAGCACCCCTAGTGCAACCACTCCCAGGGGGCAAAGATGCTGCGGACCCTCTGCCTTCCCAGGCTATAGCAGGCAAGGTAGATTGCTCAAACCAGGAAGTAATGGGCTCTTCCAGCTTTCCTGTGGGGATTACTCCCATGCCTCAACTGCCTGTGGGCACCCCGGTTTCTGTCCCAGCTGGTACTAACTTTTCAAGCCCCCACCACTCTAGCAGAAATTCATAACCACCGCTCCAACCTTGGTCAGGTCAGAATGACAGCACAGAACCTCCACTAGATCACTGATAAAAACAGATACTATGCTTGAAAAGCCAAAAGGCCGAGAAGTAATCGCTATTTAACCTTTTTACCGTTCTCACCAAAATTGAAAGAAAATTACAAATTTTGGGTTGTTCCCATAACATAATTGAGGGGAATTCTTCAAATGGAGACACTAGTACTAGTGAATCTGGTAACAGGGGTTAAAACTCTTACTATATCCAAAGTGAAAAAAGTGTTGCCTTTTAAGCTCTACTTTAAAGCAGAGTTCCACCCACATTTGGAACTTCCGCTTTTTGGATCCCCCCTCCGTAGCCACATTTGGCACCTTTCGGGGATGGAGGGAGGAGAGAATAACTGTCTTTGACAAGTGTCCTGTGCCCACTTCCGGGAGCCCAGGCCGCAACGAATTACGTCAGCAGCCTGGCTCCCTTTTCCTCCCTCCTCCTTTCCCCGCTGCTGAGCCAGTGATAAAGCGCAGTTTTGCCTCGCACATGCGCGATAGAGGCCTGGCGTGAAGCCATACTGTTTCACTGTCGGGCTCCCTTACCCGCAATGGCGACGGCAGCACCTGACAGCTGATGGAAACATCAGCTGTGGTGCCAACATCACTGGGCTCCAGGACAGGTAAGTGTCCTATTATTAAAAGTCAGCAGCTACAGTATGTGTAGCTGCTGGTTTTTAATTTTTGCTGGGCTGCGCGGACCTCCACGTTAAGTCTAAGGCTAGCATTAACAAAGCAGAGTGTGTGTAGATTGGTAGGAACTCTTGTGAATAATTTAGCTGGTGTTTATTTTGCAATCTATTTTTGTTATCCCAAGTGTATTGTAGCACTGATTGCTGTTCGGTTCACTTTTTTTCTGTAGCAGATTATGTGTTTACGTACAGTGGAGGCAGTTGTTGACAGGCTGACAGGCTTGGTAGCTGATGTCATCGGCTGTCTTCCAGATCTGTTATTTATGCATGTGTAAGCTATGGTGGGATAGCATTTTAACTATGTGATGCTTTTTTGTGGTTTTTGTTACTGGCTAATATTCAATTGCTTATGGTTTTCAAAGCAATATACATATTTTCCCCATATTCAGGTACTGTTCAATGAATACCCAGAGTCTGAGTATGATGTGTAGAGAGCGGTTGTCTTGGCCTCCAGAGGCCCAGCGTAGTAACATGTCTAGTCTATATACTGCTTAGGAACAAAGGACTTGACCTCTAAAACCCAAGGGAAAAATGTCTGCATTGCCAATAACAATCAAATTAAAGCTGGGATTTTTTTTTCTATAACACTATAGAAGAACTGGATCAAAAGATCTGTCCTATTGTTATAGAAACAGCCAAGATTTATAAATTTAGAACCAACGCGTGAGCTTGTAAACTGCAAATCCTTACATACATTGCAGTTGTGAAAAAGCAAGTACATTGAGTTGAATGTGAACAATTAAAATGGGCCAGTCCACCAAAAACTGGCATTTCCATTTTCTGAAGGTGGCAGAAAGTTTGTGCACCCACTAGATTCTCTAATGTCCCTGGAACTGTTGTGGTGGGACTGCTTGTAGACTCAGTATTTCATTTTCTTAAAGCAGTTTTGTTTGACTGAACATAATATTTTGCTTTGATAACCTAATTATACAATTTCCATTTACTAAGCTGATGAAGTAACTAGTATGTCATCTTTATTATCGTACTTGGGTAGTTTTTATTTATAATGTATTTTAGGCAATATTGAATAATACTTGTATTATCTGGTATTCTTTTATTTTTTTGCCTAATACTCATGTTCTTGTCATGGTAAATGATTTGGCAAGATAGATTGAAGAATTAGGTGGTTATAAATGGTTTGCGTTTAATTATGGATTAAATCAACCAGCTATACACTGGTTGTTAAGGATGCCGGCGAGCCACTGGTTAAGGAAAAAACCACTGGAAGCTGTCAGCTTTTTTTTCTGCTGGCAAATTGCTCCCAATAACGCAAAAAAAAACCCCATTTTTTTCTGCTCCTAGAAGCTGAAGCTTTATAAGCTTCTAGCCTACAATAGTGCGCACTTAGGATAACACTAGTTGCTTCTAGGGGCAGACAAAAAAATGCTCAAAGTAGCTGCCAGGAGCTTAAAAATAAAGTAGTATGCATAGAGCCTCAAAGTAGCTGCTAGGGGCTTGAAAAAAAGCTAGTGTGCATGGAGCCTATATGTTCTGCCTAGTTTTTATACGTATACTTTGGATGAGCATTAATGCAATTTGAAGGTTTAGTAGGACTAAATTGGGGATTTTGAAGGTTTGGTACATTTCTTGGAAAATATAGTGCATTCATCCAGTCCACTATCATATACCGTTGCCCAGTACCAGAATTCCTTTGTTCTCTCTATTATCATAGTGCATTGTCATAATGAGGATTTTGTTGTGTACTCCATTGATGGAGTACAGTTCTAGGTATCAATGTTTGGTTGTTTGCAGGTGATCACATTACCTCTTGGACAATATCATTCCTCAGCTCTCACAATAAAAACACAGAGTCCTGTAGGAGGCTGATAATGAAGCAAGTGATCTTGTTACTACCATATTATTCATGTACACTACTAAAAGCTATTTATAGCAAGTGGAGTTCAGTAAAACTTGGTAGATACAAGCCAAAACAGGCAACCTGCAAAATATATAAGAATAGAAAAATAAGTTCTCAATTATTCAGTAGTAAAACTCCAGTATGTCTTGCTTTAGCATCTTTACTAAACTGTAAATAAATAATTTATCTAACATTTTTCAATACTTTATAGAGTATTTTATTCTACAAAAGTATACTTATTGCTAGAAATGCAAGTTTTATGGCAAATCTGATGGACTGTTAAATTGTCTCCCATCGTCTCCTAACTCCTATTCTAACCACCATGTAGAAGGAAAATGCTTATACTTAGCTATTCCTATGGCACTCCAGTCCATTTATGTGACCAGTTCCCAGCAGTGGTTTCAGGGGAGAAGGACAGCCAACAAGGGATGCCCTATATAAGCCTATGGGTGATGTCACCACGCAGACATTTCAGCTGTTGCCGGTGATCTCTCTTCTCCCCTGAAGCCGGCCACTGGGGAGATCATGTGACTGGACCGGAGCGTCATGAGAATAAGTAAGTATACACATCTTGCTTCTGCAGGGTAGTTAGAATAGGTATAAGAAGAGGGGTAGGAGCAGGTTTGGGCTTAGTTAATTAGAGCCTGGAATTCCAATTTAAACCTAAAACAAGATTCTTTTGTTTTCATTGAAGAGATACTGACATACTGACTACCATTATCTATACCTGCACAAACACATGAGCTATTTTATTTTATATATTTATCTTTGTTGTTCTGATTATGGTCCTGCTAGAGGAATAGATGTGAGGAAAGCAGATAAATTCCTGCACTCTGATTGGACAATGCAGGGAAACAGGGGTAGTGTGCACATAGCTTTGTTTACTGCTTGGATGTCTTGCCATATTAACAGCAAAGAGGAAAGTGCTAGATTGTTTACGTTTCAAGAATATATTCATACCATTTTGTTCAAAGAAGCTGAGTAACATATGACAAACCCCTCATGAGTACCTGCCAAACCCACTTACGTAACCTTCTAGACATCCAATAACTATGAATTCCCAGGAGACAGTCTCATTGCTTAGCCATAACAAGCTTACTTTCAGAAATATAATCCATTCCCCCAGAGTCTTTCTTGCTTGTTTCCACATAACTATACCTGTCTCACCTCCACACATTGTTTATTCACTCTCTACAACAGCCTTCCTCCACCAGGGTTCCACAAAATCCTAGGCTTTCTCCATAGGTTGCTAGGAGTTCCTTGAGCAATGAACAACCTGTTCCACTCAGATGAGCACCTATTGACCCAAATGATCTTTTAGCTATCTGTAGGCATACATTCTTCACAAGATCAGAACTGTAATTAACATTCTTTTCACTGACCATAATGCTAATGTACTGTGAGCTGTAGATTTTTTAGCAAGGGTTTCCCGAACCCAGAAAGGTATTTTATGGGTTCCTCCATGTTAAAACATTTGAGAAAGGCTGCTCTACAAGGTAGCAGGAGCTAAGGGGAGTAAGACTACAACACCAGATCTAAAAGTGATTCTAAAGGTTGAGGGTTTTTTACTTTCATGGATTCTATCCATGAAGGTAAAAAACCTTCAGTGGGAAACTCTCCCCTCAGCCCCCCCCCCCCTCATACTCACCTGAGTCCAATCCTGATCCAGTGATGTGCACAAGAGCAGATACTCTTCAGAGTCTCTCATTCCATTGGCTCCCGCTGCTGTCAATCACAGCCAGTGACGAGGGAGCAGGGGGCGGGGCATATAGGCACTTAGAGGCAGCTTGGAAGTGAGCATGCACGAATGCCCCCCATAGCAAGTGGCTTGCTATGGGGCACTCAGCAGGGGGGAGAGGCCCAGGGCTGCTCTGTGCAAAACCACTGCACAGAACAGGTAAGCATAACATGTTAGTTAGTTATTTTTTAAAGCATGAGCCTTTACAAACACTGCCATGTTCAGAATTCCCCAACAGATATGAGTCAGGAGTGAATATAGGGTGTATGTGCTATGCAAGGCCTAAAAAAGCAGAATGCCATATACCTGGTGCCCACTTCATGTTAAATCGATAGGGCTGTTGGTATACTGAAGCAACAGTTTGCCGGTGACATAGAGCTATGACAACTATCTTTTATGTGGTGTCAGCTCCCTACCACACCAGCAGGGTAGCTATGGGTAGCTATACCCTTCAATTATATGCTGAGCTGTGATGTGGAACTGTCAGTAGTTACTAGCTGACATGGCTTACAGTTATGGAACTGTAGTTGATAACAAGCACCCCAGAAGTCTAGACTGTCCTTTTGCATAGGCCTTGTATTGGCAGTGAGCTGTGGATGTTTGACCCATGTATTACACTGGCATTGTTATCATTTTTAGAATGCATCCTGCAGTACAGAGTTATACTATCAATCAAATATACTGTGTTGATTTAGACTGGCAGCAGCTGCGTGTGTCCAGTAAATATACAGCAGCTGATCACAATACCAATGGCTTGATGATCATTCCAAAGGGTGTAGCATATATCTCCATGTGCCTGAGAAGAGTACACTCTCTTGATTCAGTCTCTTAGTACTGCTGTAGAGGTTTCCTGGTTTTACCAGGTCTCAGCCTACATCAGTCATATTTGGGAAGTTACCTCACTTTCACTTCTGAGCTTCTTCAAGAGTGCTAGACCCTCACAGGTAGCTGAGCACAGCTGTGTAGACTTAACTGTTTACTGGTCTTCTTCATCCACATTGCTCCATTCCGTTATTCTGTTTCTAGGATGCCTTCATCTAACTGGAGCCACAACCAGGCCTGGGCCACCTCTTTCTAGCTCTTTAGGACCCAAACTTGTTCCAACAAAGGTATATTCTCCCAATAGCCCTTCTAGCATATTGCTTTATATAGTCTTCACTGAAACTTAGGCCCCATTCACACCTGAGCGTTTTATAGCTAGAAGCTCCAAGATGCTCAATGGTAACTTGAGTGGTCCGCGTTGACATCTGAGCCTTTTGTTGCCTGTAGCCAAAATGCTTATCGCTCAAAAAAGTACATGAGCTTCCTTCCAGGCAGATTGGAGCATTTTGGGCCCCGTAGCCTTCAATGGGAACACCTGAAAACGTGTGGCATGAGCGTTTTACGAGCATTTTGTTGCATGTTTTCCAGACAAACAGTAACTATTCTTCCTCCTAGAACGTTCTATTGGCTAAAACGAAAAAACCTGAAGCTTGAATACACATGTGGAATGCTTGTAATACACTTCTACAACTCTTGTATATGCTTGCAAAACTCTTAAATAAAAACGCCTGAACATTGCTGTGCTCTGGTGCGAAAGCAGCCTAATAGGTGAAGGATGAACAATCAGTCAGTTACGATGGCTGAGAGGTCACCAAACAGCTGTTCTGAGAAATGAATCAAATGGTAGCACTGCCATGTGTGCATACTATAAGTAAAGTCAAATTATTTTTAAAATTCTGTAGTACTTCTTATTCCAATTTTGTCCCCCCATGATTTCATACTCGTAAGACATGTTTATCATTTTTGGATGCCATACAGGAAATGCAAACATAGCTGTGTCTATGGAATTATATAGCATGCTACAATGTACATGGCAAAGACAGTTTTTTCTACTGTTCAGCAAACCCATTTTGATCATTTCCAGTCGAGCCCAGTGGATACTTCCAAACCTTTTACAGGTTTAAAGTGGTTGTCAACTTGTGACAACCACTTTAACCTACAGGTAAGCCTATAATAAGGCTTACCTGTAGGTGCCCTGCTTATCTCCCAAACCTGCACGGTTCAGGAGATGTACAGTTTCCTAGATGTGCCGACATCATTTCGGCACATGCGCAGTGAAGAAACGGCCTCCGTGCCGCTTCTTCACTGAGGTTGTGCCGTGACTGGCAGCTCCCGCGCGTATGTACGGGAGTGACGTCATGCGACTCCGGCCAGTCACAGAGCCGGAGATCTCGGCCCCGGAAGGAAGAGGGGCAGAAGATGGACGCTGCCAGCACAGGGGACAGCGTTGGACGTCGCAGGCTTCGTTTGCAGGTAAGTGGCATATAATGGGCTACTATGCGATGCATCTACTTTGCAGGGGAATACAGAGGAAGTAAACCCAGTCTGGGTTTACTTCCTCTTTAAAGGTGAAGAAAAATTGAAGAAATGCTTTATATGTTTATTATGGGGCCCTATATTGCTGTCAGTGCCTGTTATAGTCAGGCGATGAACAAAATGTATTAATTTGGGACACTGAATCATCAAAGTAACACTGTTGTTCAGGAGCTTTATGTTACAATGAACTGCAGCGGGGTACAAAGTTTTCTTGCAGATTGACTATTGAATACTTCTCGAGAACAACAGCATGTAGCTCCAGTCAATTATTTCCCTTGTTAGAACTATACATAGTCCAGCAATTCTCTTCCCTGATGGATATTTACTTGCAGGAAATAAAAGGCACATCTATTTCAGGATGCAGAAATGCATAACTCCTACAATAACGATAATAATAGCTCTATAATTTCAGCTCCTACCCACAGAGAGCGGGAAAGGCACATTATGTATCTCCATATACGATTGCTTTTACGTTTATTCGTTCCTGAATTTACCAACTGGACACGATCAGGGACCTGTTACATGATTTTTGTAAATGTTTGAGAATATTTTTATGAGCAATACATTTAAAATGAATTTCACTTGAGACATTTGTCATGTTTTTTTTAGGATGGATGCTCTTTTATACTTTGATCTAGGCTAAAACCCAAGAAAGTGGTGACCAGTATAGCACAATGTGAATGTATTAATTGGGTAGATGTTGGGTTTAAGTAACTGGAAAGAAGAAATGTGTGTTAATAGTACCAGATAGTTTTTTGTTTCTAACCTATACTAGCAAAATGGGATCTCATTGTTTCCATGTGTAATAAATTAATCATTTTTAATCTTCTGTCATGTCTTGTAAAATGAAAGCTTTTTTTGTACAAAGACTTTATTTAATAATTAAAGAGTTTATTAAGTTCAAGTTAGATTTTAGCATTTGCAATTTATAGCAGTTACACTCTGCATAAAGTCCCAAGACATTGACGAGTTACTAAGATCCAAGCAGCTACTACACCCTAATTCCAAAACGTGGGGACGCTGTGTAAAATTGACATTATTTATTCAATGGAGACATCAAGAAGTGCTTTACATCCTTAAAACCCAACTTCAGACACAGGATTTAGTTTTAGATGAGTATGGAGTAGAGCTGCACGATTAATAGTTAAAAATCGCGATCTCGATTCAACCCCCCTCACGATCTTAATCCAGTAGTTCCACGATTCATTCATGTAACAAGTACAGAGCCGTTCTCTGCTCACTTAGCTGTAGAAAAAAAAAAGCCGGCAAATGTTTATCAACATTGTCAGTGCTGGGAGATAACTATACTAAGTATCATTTGGTTTGTAAAGGCAGATTTTTTTTATCTTAATGCAGCCCACTCCCTCCCACCTCCTCCATGCCCACTAACCAGTTAAACACAATGGGGGGTGGGATATTACATATAGATTAATGGAGGCTTCACCTCCCTCTTATTCTGAGACACAGGCTGGAGGGGCGTGACACAGCCTGTGACTGACAGAACTCCACCCACACCATATTATTGTTAATAACAAAGATTTGATCTCAAATATATATTTGTATGAAAATTTAAAACTGTTTATTTACATTAATTATTTCATTTTACTCTGTATTACAAAGGCTTTTTATTTTATTTTAATTTGTGACATCTGACCAGCAGCAGAGGACTAAAAGCTCCTCCTGCTTGTTTCCCTGCTAGGGAAGAGCTAGGCCATGTGACAGCTGTATATCACATTGGAAAAAGGGTACATAGATGTTTTTTATTAAAATAATTACAGTGTCACCATCCATATAAAGAAAGAGAAGGGACAATGTAAGTTAAACAGGGTGTGTTTAGTATGACGTTTAATTCTCTTCTCTGTTGTAACCTTCATAAATACTGTTAAACAGACTACTTTAGTCTATATTTACCAGAGTTCTTCTAAACAATGGTGGCTGGTGGTTTTTGGTTTGGGGATGGCAGGCACCTCAAACCCCCCCATCCCACCCCCCCGCTGTCTGCCGGTCGATCCACCGGCACTTACCCCTTCTAGGTGGCGGGGATCAGGCATCCGAGGAGCACCGGGGATTGGGCATCCGAAGAGCGACGGGGATCGGGGCACCAGGCAGCGGCGGCATTGGCCAGCGGCTCTTCTCCTCCTTGCTCCTGCCGTGCATCTCCTCCAATAGGATCGTCTATCCTTTCAGCCAATCGGGTGAAGGGTATCAGACCCACTTCCCAATTGGCCGGGGGGAGGATCAGTGTTGCAACAGTAAATATTCATTCGCTGTTGAAACCCACCTGGGTGGGCTCCGGACACAATGCTCTGCGCCCTGAGCCCACCTTATTTTGAAGCCTATTATAGCCTCTGGCTCTGATCAATGCTTCCAAAAATACACCATCCAGAAAGGGGTTGGGCGCATGGATAGGGAGGGCGGCGGGGCATGGATGGGGGGGGTGGCACCCGTGCATCCACAATGGACGGGCAGCCCCTCCTTCAAAGCATTAAATGGACAGAGAAGTTCTCTCACTCTTTCCTTTTCCCTTCACCCTACCCATTATCTCCTTTCTTCTCCTGTTTGCTCTTATTTTCTCTTGGATGTCTTTCTGTATTCTAAACACTGCTGTCATATTTACCTGTCCACATTTTTACCAACCTACTTGTTTAAAAAAGTCCTTGTTTTACAGCCCCTTTCTGCTTAACTTTTTCCAGTAATAGTTGGGGTGCTGGGTAAAATCTACATAAAAATAGAATGCAATGATTTGCAAATCTCATAAACCCATATTTTAATCACAGTAGAAAACACCTCACATGTTTAAACTGAGAAAATGTACCATTTTAAGAAAAAAAAAAGAAGTTCTTATATATATATTTTCTTGCAAATTATAGACTAGCCTGTTCAAAGGTCTTTATGAAGGTTACAACAAAGAATATAATTTAGGAGTTTGTGTAGTCTGTTGCCTTTTACCACCATACTGTATATGTAGCACCATTCCTTCTGAATTATGTACTCTAAAACCGAGCAGTATGTGGGAATATATTTTAAAGTGATATTAAACCCAAAACCAAACATTAACCACTTCAAGACCGCCCGCCGTCATATGATGGCGGCAGTTTGAAGTGGAATACCGTTGTTATGGTAGCAGATAGCATAACCCCGGTATCTATTTTTTCTGCAGGCGATTCCGCGTCTGATAAAAGTGGTCTTAGCAGCGGATTCGCCGTGAGATCACTTTTATCAGCGGTGGGTGAGGTGCCCCCCCCCTCCCGCCGCTTTCCGGTAATCTCCACCACTTACCGGACCTGCCGGTAGCGGCGGAGATGATCAGGCCCCCCCCAGTGTCCTTGAGCCGAGTGAGCGGCTGAAGCCGTTCACCCGGCTCAATAACATGGCTGGGCGGAAGCGAAGTCACAAGTCACTTCCGCCTAATGGTCTTAAAGGGGGCATTTTTTTTTTTTTTTGCAATGTCATTTTTTTCAAATAATTTTTATTTTTTTTTTCATTTAAGTGTAAATATGAGATGTGAGGTCTTTTTGACCCCAGATCTCATATTTAAGAGGTCCTGTCATGCTTTTTTCTATTACAAGGAATGTTTACATTTCTTGTAATAGGACTAAAAGTGATCACATTTTTTTAAAAAAAAGAAAGGTGTAAAAATAAAAATGAAAACATAAAATAAATAATTAAAAAAAAAAAATTAAAGCGCTGCGTCCTTGCAAGCTTGCGCGCAGAAGCGAACGCATATGTAAGTCCTGCCCACATACGAAAACGGTGTGCAAACCACACATGTGAGGTATCGCCGTGATCGTTAGAGCAAGAGCAATAATTTTAGCACTAGACCTCCTCTGTAACTCAAAACTGCTAACCTGTAGAATTTTTTAAATGTCGCCAATGGAGATTTTTATGTTGCAAAGTTTGTCGCCATTCCGCGAGCGGACGCAATTTTGAAGTATGACATGTTGGGTATCATTTTACTCGGCGTAACTTTATCTTTCACAATATGGAAAAAAATTGGCCTAACTTTACTATTGTCTTATTTTTTAACTCAAAAAACTTGTAAGACCACTGCGCAAATAAGGTGTGACATAAATTTTTGCAACGGCCGCCGTTTTATTCTCTAGGGTGTTAGAAAAAAAATGTCTGGGGGTTCCAAGTAATTTTATAGCAAAAAACCCTGATTTTAACTTGTAACCACTGAACTCCAAAAAGAGGCCAGGTCTTAAAGTGGTTAAATATATTGCAGCTTACCAATCTTTAGATGTGATAGCTGCATTAGTTTTATTTTTTAGGCCTTTTTCCCTTTTGTTTTCACCTGGTGATCTGCCCAGTAATACACCTCCTATAATAGCGAGTCCCCATTCTGGATGAATGAGCACAGGGGGCACTTTTGGAGCAGCGTGGTCCATCTGGGGGGAAGGGGGGTGTTAGATGTATTAGCAGATTTAGATGCACTAACAAATTGAAGCCAAACACCAGCTCACACTTTATAACAAAAACAAGAAAAGGATAGGACTTTTAAGGTGCCCAATAGGAAATAAATTCTATTATATTGTATAAAAATATAAATTTTATTTTGATCAATTAAAAATTGATAAAAAAAATATATCAATAAATTCATACACATTTCATCATATATCTTAACGGCTGCACATGCTCTACATGTTTCGCCAGGGTTGGCTTCTTCAGGAGATTTATAAGTGCTGTATAAGATGAATACTATAAATGAGAGAATATAATGTAAGTAAATAATATAATATAATAATATAATATATACACTTTAATACATCACAATAGATAATGCATTTTTTTACACACATAAATATATTACAAATTTAATTTAGTTTACAAGATGGACCCACCGGATGAGTTTAAAAGGATCCAGAGCAGAAGTAGGTAATGGTTTTAAACTGGACTTCATAAGATTTAAGAACTTAAGCGGTATATATGACCATAGAGGAAAAATAGAATATCTGAAAATAAATGTATATATGCAAGAACCAATATTGTTGTCTGATATTATAGCCTAAAAATGTAGGCTGTATTATATATGTTGTTAACTGATCTTAGAAGCATTCAATAATAGGATTGATATAATGACCCACACATCAGTATGAGAGGGGTATATGAATAACCCTACACCAACGAAGAGAGGAAGTACCTATCAGTGCCCACCAGTGCCACCTATCAGTGCCCATCAGTGCTGCCAATCAGTGCCTTCTATCAGTGTCACCTATCAGTGCCACCTATCAGTGCCACCTATCAGTGCAGCCTCATCAGTGCCACCTCATCAGTGCCACCTATCAGGGCCGCCTATCAGTGCCCATCAGTGCAGCCTTATTAGCGCACATCAGTAAAGTAGAAAAATTACCTGTTTGCAAACTGTGAAACAATTTTTTTTCCAAAATTGTGTTTGTTTAGCAAAAAATAAAAAACCCAGCAGTGCTTAAATACCACCAAAAGAAAGTTCTATTTGTTTGAAAAAAAAATGATAAAATTGTCATATGGGTAAAAATACATAGGTTGCTGGACCCAAAGCAGCATGGCTTTACTGAGGACAGATCATGTCAGACAAATCTGATTGAATTCTTTGACTATATTACCAGTGTTTTGGACCAGGGTGGTGCTGTGGACATAGCGTATCTTGATTTCAGCAAGGCATTTGACACAGTTCCACATAATGATCTGATACAAACGTCGTACAAGCTGGGACTTAACCCTTGGGTGGTTCAGTGGATATGCAGTTGGCTAAAGGATAGATCCCAGAGTGTGGTTGTAAATGGGTTTCACTCAGAACAGAGACCAGTCACTAGTGGGGTACCACAAGGCTCTGTACTGGGTCCTGTTCTATTTAACCTATATGTAAGTGATATAACTAAAGGTTTGTTGGGAAAGGTATGTCTCTTTGCTGATGATACAAAGGTGTGTAATAGGGTTCATATCCCTGGAGGGGTCTGTAACATGGAACATGATTTGGCATTGCTGGAAGATTGGTCAAAGCAGTGGAGACTTCAGTTCAATATTTCTAAATGTAAAATAATGCATCTAGGGAAAAAGAATCCCATTAGAGAGTACAGCATTGGGGGTACAGTGTTGGCCAGAATTACAGAAGAAAAAGATTTGGGGGTGCTTATTTCAGATGATTGCAAAATTAGCAAACAGTGTGACCAGGCAGTGGGAAAAGCAAATAGAATTCTGGGATCTATCTCTAGAGCAGGGGTCTCAAACGGGCAGCCCTCCAGCTGTTGCGAAACTACAAGTCCCATCATGCCTCTGCCTGTGGGAGTCATGCTTGTAACTGTCAGCCTTACTATGCCTCATGGGACTTGTAGTTTCGCAGCAGCTGGAGGGTCGCCCGTTTGAGACCCCTGCACTAGAGGGATCACCAGCAGGAGGAAGGGGGTTCTGATTCCACTATATAGATCTTTAGTGAGACCTCACTTAGAATTTTGTGTCCAGTTCTGGAGACCACACTTACAAAAAGATATTGATAAGATAGAACGAGTTCAGAGACGGGTAACAATAATGGTGAAAGGTCTGGGGGATAAAACATATCAAGAGTGACTTCAGGAACTTAATATGTACAGTCTGGAGGAAAGAAGGGAGAGGGGAGACATGATTGAAACTTTTAAATACGTCAAGGGGGTGAATAAGGTTCAGGAGGGCAGTCTTTTCAATATGAAACCAAAATCAAGAACATGGGGACATGACCTCAAACTAACTGGGGGGAAGTTGTGAGACAGTCAACAGTAAATGGTTTCAAACTTGTTTGGGATAAACATAAATCTATAGTCAGAAAACAAGGTTAATGTGAAAACAAAAAAAAAAAAAAAAGAAAAAGGGCAGACTCGATGGTCTACTCAGACTTTTTCTGCCGTCACTTTTCTATGTTTCTATGTTTTCTATTTAGCAGTATTATGTAACTTGAATTCCTTAAATATGAAGAAATGACTAATACTGAAATGCTGTATATAGATGTACTGTATTGAAGGATCGTACAGGAGGAGGATCTATGATTAATCACCGTTATATCATTTTCCAGAACCATTACTAGGAGATGTGATGTCGATCTTGCCATGCAACTCTCTTCTAAAATGTGTCCTGCAATGTAACAGCAGTTTGGCAGGTGGTGAGAGTTCCCTGATGCAGTGAGCTGCTGATTACCGAAACACTGGCAAGACCTTCATCCTAGGGTGAGTAACTGCTTGGTGAAGAGTGCTAGTTCAAATGGCATTTGAAACTTTACTTGGTTGATAAATAGCATGTTTCCTGTAATTTTTTTTTTCATTCCTGCTCAAGATTTTTTTTTGAATTTGTTGAGTTGCTTATACTGAAATTAGGTTTCCCAAGGTAATGTGTGGTTTTATTTTCAACTAATATTGTGCTATTAGTGTTCGGTCTATCACCAAGCACCCAGGTGCCCTTTTGATTTTCCTGTTGCTTTGATAGTCAATGTTGATGAAGCTATCATCAAGAAATGCAGCTTTATTCACTATACTCCTCTTTGGCTCATTATATGCTTTAGCCACTTGTAAACAATGTTAAATAATAGAAACTTTAATGTATTGGTGGAGCTTATACAAAGTGATGTTAGATAGAAGAAGGAGAGGGTGGAGAAGACTCAGACACTAAACCATCTAGATCAGGGGTCTCCAAAATTTTTAAATGAAGGGCCAGTTTAGTGTCCTTCAAATTTTTGGGGGGCTGGACTGTGGCCAGTGGGAGTAAAAAATTACCTGGAGTTAGTGGGAGAAATACTGCCCATCATTGGTGTCAGTGGGAGGAATAGTGTCCAATTATTAGTTTCAGTGAGAGATTGGTGTCAGTAAGAGGAATGGAGTGGCAGGAACTACTGTGGCCTGCTGCTGACAGTGAAGGGGAAGGGCCAGATAAAAGCCAGCAAAGGGCCACATCCGGCCTTCGGGCCGCAGTTTGGAGACAGACCACTAATTTAGATGCATACCAACTGTATATATTATTTCAGTTCTTGAATAACAGGATGCCCCCTAATGGTTTCCCCAAAAAAGAAAACAGCATCTGTACCTTTTTGGTATTCTGTTAGTGGTCAGCCTTTCATCTAGTAGAGAGTGAGAGAGTGCCATTGGGGTTTATTTATTTATTTTATCTATTACAGGTACCTTTTATAGTGCCATTCATTTACGCAGAGCTTTTCATATATACTGTACATTGTACATATTAGTCCCTGCCTTTAGGAGCTTGATTTACTGTAGACAAATAGACTGTTTATTGTGCATTGGAAGTTGCACTTTGGAGGGTAATTTTTCCCACAGCCTAATGGTTGAGATAAAGCTTTGCTGACTTCCATCATCCAATCACCTGCAAGCAAAAAATGTATTTCTTTTTATTTTCTTTGCACGTGATCGAATATTCTTTGCAAAGTTCTGGAGAAAATTCCCCTGCAAAGTGAACAGCCTATTTGCCTTTAGTAAATCAACCCCACTGAGTCTCTGTTGGCACACATATATAAAGACCCATGTACAGCTATTAACCTCCCTGGCGGTATGATTATTTCAGATTTTTGGTGCTGAAAGCGGTACATTGTTTTGCATACAAATTTGGTGTTTTCTATTGTAGGCCTGTAATTCTTAGGAATAGCTCACTTAAATCTGTCCAAACAAGAGTCTAGTAGACATCCCGGGTATGATATATTTTGAAACACGAAATCGTAAATTATAATATAATAAATAACTATAAATAATTATTTAAAATAATAACATAATAGTAAACAAAAATATTCAATAATGTAATCAAATGAAAAACAATGAAATTTGCTCTGTTTCAGAATTGTCGCTGTCCTCACTTTCAGTGTCTGATGATAAATTTCCCCAAAAATCAGTATCACTCAATTCTACAAATGATTCTTATTTACTATCGCTGTTTTCTAGCCGATCAAAAACCACTTTTGACGTAAAGGGACGCTTTTTGGTTGCCATGGACATTCTCAAGTTTCTAGGTATAAAGAATGACATAAATAATATAAAAGTGCATGCAGGGCACTGAACAAAGCACTAGGGACAAAAGGGATGTGAAATGATTTCATACAGTAATGTATTCTTACAGATTACAGTGTACTGCATGTTTACTGTGTGTGTTTCACTATTTGAATTTGCCGCCGGTCTCTGCCCCTGTGCGATGCACCGCTCGCAGGGAACGGAGCCTGGCACACAGAGGCATCGGGCAGAGGACACAGCCCGCTGACACAATGGGGGGACATCGATGGATCCAGGGGACAAGGTGAGTAACGCTGCCTTGGATCCAGCATTGTGATCCCGAGTGTGGCTCTTGGTTACCGCTCTTGGTACAGAAAATTCACCCCGAGCCACACTCGGGAATACCACCAGGGGGGTCAAGTGAGGCTGGGCTAAGAAGTAAAATGTGCACTTAGAGCTTGAAGACTTTAACCCATCGAGAGCTCTACAAAGTCTCTGGGCTCTGGAACCCATCAGAACTGATTACCTTCTTAGAACTAAAAACAAAAAAAAAGTTAGTTCTCACCATAACAGATACAAACCCTGGAGACCCTAACTATGTGTAGTCAGAATCCTTTGTGACAAGTATACACCGTCCACAATCCTACCAGCCAATGCCTCCCTATATATTAATACATACAGTATCTCACAAAAGTGAGTACACCCCTCACATTTTTGTAAACATTCTATTCTATCTTTTCATGTGACAACACTGAAGAAATGACACTTTGCTACAATGTAAAGTAGTGAGTGTACAGCTTGTATAACAGTGTAAATTTGCTGTCCCCTCAAAATAACTCAACACACAGCCATTAATGTCTAAACCGCTGGCAACAAAAGTGAGTACACCCCTAAGTGAAAATGTCCAAATTGGGCCCAATCAGCCATTTTCCCTCACCAAATTTACACTGTTATACAAGTTGTACTCTCACTACTTTATATTGTAGCAACGTGTAATTTCTTCAGTGTTGTCACATGAAAAGATGTAATAAAATATTTACAAAAATGTGAGGGGTGTACTCACTTTCCTGAGATACTGTATATTATAATGGCTAACCAAAAGTCTGAGCTGCGTTGATTTTTATGGTTCTGATGAAGAGTGTGGGGAAGGGGTGGGGGGTCTAGTGAGGAACCAGGGAAAGCAAATGTATTCCTATAGAAAACCAGTGTGGTTAGTACCATCCGTTTATAATACATGCAGACCGTTCCAATGGGCATACACACACCTGGAAGAAATGTATACCTGTTCCCACATGCCTATATTTACAACTCATAACTTGATCCTTAGAAAGCTGTATTTAACTCTGGAAATATGTATATTGTGTAATGTGAGCAATGCTAAACAAGGCTATGAAAGATTATTAAATCTTTAGCTCTGGAAATTGATCTAATTTTTTGGCAGCTCAGACTGAGTAAGTAAATCTATACTGCTCAGTTGTATTCTATAAATCAGATGAACATTTCTCCTGAAAAAGGATAATATAATTGGCCTTTTTCCGTACATACGAATGTGTCAGAACCTTACTGACTCAAAGATTTGAGTTCTCCTGTAAAAAGGAGTACCAAAGTTTATTTTTAGGACAGATTAATGCCTAACTGAATAGTTTAAATCAGCTAAATACTTTCTTAGGCACATCAAAAAGTGTCTAAAGTCTTACAGTATGTTGTATTTAAAAATCAGCCACAGCAGAAGAAAAGTCTCTCTCCTGCCAGCCTGTTGTAATGAAAAACACTTGGAAACAGTAGTCTCTCTGCAAAGGTCCAACGCCCCCATGCTGAGCCATAGCTAGAGCTCTCCAATCACTATAGGGTATGAGCATTGCTGCTCATGGAGCTCTAGCTCTGATGCTGTTGGACCTCTGCCACTACTTCCACCCAGAGAGCAGGGGTGCTTATTATGGTGGCAGGGGCAGGCCTTTCTATTCAGACTGTGGTTGCTTTCTTATAAAAAGGAACTGTAAGACTTTGTGAGCCTTTAGTTTTTGAATGAACCTTATACTTAATTGATTAAAGCTGAAAGTTCTACTGGGCTTTGAGGTACTTGCATTAGTCGCACCTAACATTTTTTTTTTTTTAATTTGCTTCTTTTAATTTTGGATGAAGTAGGAAGGGGTTAAGCAACTGGACCATTTGTGAGGGTGAATCTCCACAGTGGAGATGCAGAGAGCAAAAAACATTTTTTAAAAAAGGTTTTAAAGATGAATTCCAGGTATGGATATTTTTACATAGCTTGGACCATTGTATCTATGTATATATCATACCTGTAGGATCCTTCTAGAAGCTGGAAATCAGTGTAGTAGGCACAGCTAATCCAGGAGGTTGGCTGCTTAGTACAAGCGCTGTTCAGAGATTGCTTTGCATTTTCTTAATGACTGCAAAGTGTTCTCCGACTGGAGTAGGTGAAGAGGTGGGGCAGTGATGTCTTGCTCTCCACCTCGTCCAATTGCATAATGCTTTGTATCCATTGAGAAAATGCAAAGCGACCTCTGAGCAGTGCTTGTGCTAAGCAGCCAATCTTCTGTGTTCTCAATGCAGCACGTCAGCCGCTCAGCATGGGACTGGAAAGCAAGTGGAGATCACTGGAGTAGTGGTATCTACAGGTTGGGCCATTTATATGGATACACCTTAATAAAATGGGAATGGTTGGTGATATTAACTTCCTGTTTGTGGCACATTAGTATATGTGAGGGGGGAAACTTTTCAAGATGGGTGGTGACCATAGCGGCCATTTTGAAGTCGGCCATTTTGAATCCAACTTTTGTTTTTTCAATAGGAAGAGGGTCATGTGACACATCAAACTTATTGGGAATTTCACAAGAAAAACAATGGTGTGCTTGGTTTTAACAAGTTTCTGACCACTTATAAAATGTGTTCAATGTGCTGCCCATTGTGTACTACAATGAATTCCAGCTTCCTGTGAGATCCTTCAGGTATGGCATATACATAGTTACATGTACAGGCTGGACCAATGTAACTATGTCAAAATATCCATACCTGGAATTTTTTTTTTAACATTTCCACACTCTAACCCAAACTAAGATAAAACTAATTGCCTTTATATACACTTGATTGCATGCTAATGAACACATATCTGCATTGAGTTTTGTTTTGTAAACAATAAGAATTTATATATATATACACAGTGGGTAAAATTATTATTTGATCCCCTGCAGATTTTGTAAGTTTACCCACTTACAAAGAAATAAAGGTTCTATAATTTTTATCATAGGTGTATTTTAAATGATAGAGACCGAATCAACCAAAAATCCAGAAAAAAACATAATACAAATGTTATAAATTGAGTTGCAGTTCAGTTAGTAAAATACGTTTTTGATCCCTAAGCAAAACATGACTTGGTGGAGAAACCCTTGTTGGCAAGCACAGAGGTAAGACGTTCCACTCTTTTTCACAGATCTTCTCTAAATCCTTATGGTTTCTTGGCTGTCGCTTGGCAACTTGAAGTTTCAACTCCCTCCATAAATTTTCTATAGGATTAAGGTCTGGAGACTGGGACTAGGCCACTCCATGACCTTAATGTGCTTCTTCTTGAGTCTCTCCTTTGTTGCCTTGGCGGTATGTTTTGGGTCATTGTCATGCTGAAAGGCCCATCCATGATCCATCTCCAGTGTTCTGGCTGAGGGAAGAAGGTTCTCATCCAAGATTTCACAATACATAGCCCTGTCCATTGGCCCCTCAATGCGGCAAAGTCGGTCTGTACCTTTAACGGAGAAACAGCCCCAAAGCATCATGTTTCCACTTCTGTGCTTGAATGTAGGGATGGTTTTCTTAGGGTCATAAACAGCACTTTTCTTCATCTAAACATGGTGAGTTCCCCTCCTCAAGAAGGCGCACATACAGTCATGCCAATGAACATCTAAATGATTCAGAGAAGGATTGTGAGAAAGTGCTGTGGTCAGATGAGGCCAAAATTTAGTTCTTTGGCATTAACCAAAATGAAAATATAGAAAATTTATAGAGGGAGCTGAAACTTTGAGCTGCCAAGAGACAGCCAAGATGCCTTAAAGATTTAGAGATCTTTAACCTCCCTGGCGGTATGATTATGTCAGATTTTTGCGTCTCAAAGCGGTACATTGTTTCGCATGGAAATGTGACATTTTATATTGTAAGCCTGTAATTCTTAGGAATAACTCACTTAAATCCGTCCAAACAAGAGTCTAGTAGACATCCCGGGTATGATAAAGTTTGAAACAACGAAATCATAAATTATAATATATATATGAAAAAAAAATATATATATATAATTTAATAAATATTTATAAATAATTATCAAAAAATAATAATATAACAATCATAACATTTATTCAAAAATGTAATGAAGTCAAAAACACTGAAATTTGCTCAGTTGCAGAATGTCGCTGTCGTCAATTTCAGTGTCTGATAAATTTCATCACGAATCAGTATCACTCATTTCTGCAAGTGAATCTTATTTACTATTGTTTTATAGCTGGCCCAAAACCGCTTTTGATGTAGAGGGACACTTTTTGGTTGCCATGGACATTCTCAAGTTTCCAGGCAGAAAGAATGACATTTATAATATAAAACTGCATGCAGGGCACTGGGCAAACCACTAGGGACAAAGGGGCTGTGAAATGATTGGATACAGTAATGTAATCTTACAGATTACAGTGTACTGTATGTTTACTGTGTGTTTCACTTTAACCACTTCCTTACTGGGCACTTAAACCCCCCTCCTGCCCAGACCAATTTTCGGCTTTCAGCGCTGTCACATTTTGAATGACAATTGCGCGGTCGTGTGGCGTTGTACCCAAACAAAATTTTTATCATTTTTTTCCCACAAATAGAGCTTTCTTCTGGTGGTATTTGATCACCTCTGCGGTTTTTATTTTTTGCGCTATAAATAAACAAAGAGCGATGATTTTGAAAAAAGAACAATATTTTATACTTTTTTGCTATATTAAATATCCCAAAAAAATATAAAAAAGAAAATTATTCATCAGTTTTGGCTGATATATCTTCTAATACATATTTTTGGTAAAAAAAAAATCGCAATTGGCGTATTTTGATTGGTATGCGCAAAAGTTATCGCGTCTACAAACTATGGGAATTGATTTATGGCGTTTTTACTATTTTTTTTTTTTTTACTAGTAATGGCGGCGATCTGCGATTTTTATCGGTACTGCGATATTGCAGGGGACATGTCGGACATTTTTTACACAGTTTTGAGACCAATGACATTTATACAGCGATCAGAAATTTAAATGTCCACTGATTACTATATAAATGTCATTGGCAGTGAAGGGGTTAACCTACAGGGGGCAGTGAGGGGGTTAACAATGTTCCCTCTGGGTGTGTTCTAACTGTGGGGGGGTGGGGCTGGTCGGGACATAACAGATCTAACTGATCCCAGTGACAGGGATCAGTAGATCTGTCTTGTCCCATTCACAGAACGGAGAACCGCCGTGTTTACATCGGCGGTTCCCCATTCTGAGGATGCTACAGGTGGACGTCCTGCGGGCATTTCAGAGCCGCGCTGTAGCCGTCTTTCGGCTATAGCGCGGTCCTGAACTGGTTAAGTCATGTTTTGCTTGGGGATCAAATACTTATTTTACTCACTGAAGTGCAACTTAGTTTATAGCATTTGTTTTTTTTCTGGAATTTTGGTTGATATATACAGATATTGTGAAGGATGTCACTCTCCTTATTGGATTGCAAAAAGAATGATATTCAACATTAACCACTTACCAACCGGAAGGTTTTCCAGCTTTAGGACCAGAGCACTTTTTGTGATTCGGCGCTGCGTCGCTTTAACCCTTCTTATATTTAGCCGGTTTTGGCCACTTTTTTTTACAGAAAAATATAAAAAAAAATAAACTTAAAATCGTTTTTCATTCTTTAAACCCAAAAAAACGTTTTACCAGCGAGAAGAAAACAAATATCGCCACTAGTCTTTACTGCGTCTCCGCTAGTTTATGGTGGTTTTCTTTCGAGATAAACACCCTTTTTTTCCTGCGTTTAAAACAAACCCACGTTGCAGCGTACTGGCACGTTAACAGTCAATTTCGCTGCGTCGCGGCTTAGTGTTTTTCACGAGACCAGGATTTCGACCTTTTGGAAGGCCAACCATTCACCAATT
>BLSH010245861.1:249690-281399 GCA_018402905.1 Glandirana rugosa | reverse complement strand
CATGAATGCCAATAAAAAGGGGGGGGGGGATTTTTGGGATACCTGCACGAACATGTATAATCTATACAATATAATTAAAAGGTTTAAGTGTTTATTAGAAATATTAAAAAATAATTAATGGAGGTGCTGATTAAAAAATATTAATGCAAAATAAAAATTAAAATTAAAATATAAAAATTAAAAAAAATATATAAAATGAAAAAAATGTAGATGAACCTGATGGTACCATAGAATAAATACACAAAACCATGAGTTGTATTATCTCAAGAGTTTTGTGTGACATACAACAAAATATGAAAATTCATGAATTTGGTGAAATATTTGAGTATTGGATACGGGGAAAAAACTAATATCAGGACATAAGGAACAATGATATTAAAGAACTGGATATGAGTCATTACAATAGATGTACTACAAGCACAACAGACCATGTTACTTCAGCTTCTCTGATGGATGTCGAAGAACTGGGTAGGTACATGGCCTAAATTATGATCTTGAACATATATAGTAAGGGCAACTAATTAATTGAGGATGTGAGGAATAGTCTATTGATAGTGAGGATAATATATAGGGAAATGGTACATTGGGGGTGTTACCAATTAGACAGAAAACAATTTATGTCCAGGTCGATGTTTAAACCCAGGGGAGCCAAAGTGGCCATTCTGTGGATCCACTGGGTTTCGTTCTGAGAAATAGCTTGTACTAGGTTACCACCCCTCCAGTGATTCTCTATCCTATCGATTCCACAAAAACTTAGTTGAGTGGGATCTCTGTGATGAACCAACCTAAAGTGATTGGACAAGCTGTGATATCTGAACCCTTTTATGATGTTTTGGACGTGTTCTCTGAGTCTAATCCTAAGTTTACGTGTTGTTCGTCCTATGTACTGTAAGCCACAAGTACAGGACAAAAGGTAAGTGACATGTGTGGTGTCACAAGAGATACATTTTTTGATGTTGTAGGTTGTTCCTGTGGCTGTGGAAGTGAAATTGGAGATATTTCGTTTTCTAAATTTAGAAGTTTTACACATTGTACATCTACCACAGCTGAAAAAACCTACTCTATCCAAAAAGGTGAATGTTTTGCGAGGGGGATCTACAACGTTGGGTGCCAATTTCAATCTTAAGGAAGGGGGTTTTTTATAAACAAACCTAGGCCTTGGTGGTAATAATTTGACTAATTCTCTATCTCTCATGAGTAGAGGCCAGTGAGTCTTTATGATCCGTTCAAATTGTCTGTATTCCTTAAAGAAACACGTCATAAATGATATACTAGGATCAAAAGACTTTCTTTTTTGTTGTTGTAGCAGGGATTTCCTGTCTAGGCCTCTAACTTCATTCCTTAGTTTTATAAGCTTGTTTTTATTATAACCCTTATCCACAAATCTTTGTAAAATGACTTCTGTTTGTTTATCATAATCGTCTATATTGTCACAATTTCTTCTGATTCTAATCATTTGTCCCCTGGGAATGCCATCTAGCCACTTAGGATGGTGGCAACTTCCCAGGGGAATATAACCGTTCTTATCTACTTCCTTAAAGTACGTCTTAGTACACAATTTGTTGTTATTTTTATAAATAGTAAGATCAAGGAAGTTGATGGTTTGATATCATATATGCTCTGAAAAAGAAATGCCCAATGGATTGTCACTCATTTTTTGTAAGAATTCCAAGAGGTGTTCTTTTGTACCAGACCATATAATCAGGATATCATCGATATATCTCCTGAACATTTTTAATTCTGGAGGGGGGTTTTTAAATATAGCTGTTTCTTCCCACCAGCTCATGACCAAATTGGCCACTGACGGGGCATACTTTGCCCCCATCGCCACACCCTTCTTTTGTTTGAAGAATCTTTTATCAAACCAAAAGAAATTGTGGCTCGTAGCCACTTCAAGAAGTTCAATTAAGAAAGACTTTTGTTCTTCTATTAATTCAGTATGATTTAAAGCCCATTTCACTGCGCGCAGCGCGTCATCCTGGCGAATGCTGGTGTAAAGAGAGTTTACATCCACACTCGCCAAAAGATGACTATCATCCACTTGTATGGTATCTAACATAGCTATCAAGTCCTTACTATCTTTTAAGAAAGCTGGATATTTGATGGTTAAAGGTTGCAAGAAACAATCAAGGTATTCACCTGTTCTTGCGAACAGGGAATCCACCCCACTAATAATAGGTCTCCCTGGGGGTTTTTTGAGATCTTTATGTATTTTAGGAAGCTGATAAATTACTGCTACCTTCGGAGCATCAGGAACTAGATAACGTGTTTCTTTTTTGTTTAGAATTCCTTTTTTGTGGGCTTTCTGTACAATTTTCTTTAATTTTGCCTTATATTTGTGGGTGGGGTTACTTTTTAGTTCTTCATATGTTTGTTTATCGCTCAACAGCCTCTGTATCTCTTGTATATAATCAGTTTTATTTAATATAACGAGTCCCCCTCCCTTATCGGCTGCTCTGATGATGATGTCCTTTTTGTTTTCTATTTCATGTAAACTTTTTTCTATGTCTTTCTTATGTCTTTTTCGATTGACCTCCAGATTATTTAAATCTTGTTCGACAGCTTGTTTAAAGCTGTCTACAAAGTGATTCCCGGTTAATTTGGGATTGAATAGTGAACGGTTTCTCAAATTAGTATGTTGGTAATCTCCTTCATCTTCACCTATTTTTGTAGGATTGAGTGAAAAATGTTTTTTAATATTAATTTTTCTTATAAATTTTTGCAAGTCGATATATGTCAAATTTGTTAATATGTTTATCGGGGGCATATTTCAACCCGAGATTGAGGAGACGATATTCTTCCTCTGTGAATTCTGCACTACTCAGATTGAAAATGCCTGATTTTAGTTCGCTCTTTTTCTTTTTCCTGTCCCCTCCTCTACATCCTCTGGTTCTTTTTGATTGTTGGGTCTGAAACTGGGTATTGTGGGCCCATCGGATGCCAGGGTCTCATTTCGTTTTCTTCCCAAGTGTACTCTTGGTTTCTGTTGTAATTGTTTCGACCCCTCCAGTTTCCCCTTCCTCTTCTGGGTGGGCCTCCAAAGCCCCGTCTCTGAAAATCCCCATATTGATTGGGGTAAGTGGAATGACCTCTACTTCCTCTGAAAGAGGGGTATGGGGCCTGGTAGCCATGATTTCTATGGGGAGTTCTATTATAATCATATGTATTGGAATAGTTTTCGCCCTGATAATAATAACGTTGTGGCATTGCATTTTGTGTGTATTGTTGCCCTGTCGAATTATGTTGTTCCTGTGCTAATGGGGCATATCTGTTTTTTATTGGTACATTATATTGTGGGGTTTTGGGGGTTTTGGCTCCCACTGGTCTATGTATGGAATGAGTCATATTAGTATTTGCTGGTTTATTACACTTGGGAGTTGTGGGAGCTAACGCCAATGTGGGATCTGTGGTATCCATGGCAGTTATAGGGTCAGAACCTTGCCCATTCTCAGGTGTCTGCCATTTGTATACCCTATTGTTATTATAGTCATTGGTATCCCTAATATACTTTTTCATTTTTTTCTTTTGTGTTTCTTTATCCAGTTTAGTAACAAACTCCTGTAGTTGTTTCATTTTTTCTTTATATTCTATGGTATCTGACAACGGTTCAATCTTAGATTTTATGGTATTAATGGAGACTTCCAAATTTTTTAGTTTGGCCTCTTTCCTACCTATTAGAATCTCCAAAAGTTTTTTCTCTACTCCATTAAAAAACTTGAACCAATTTTTTTCATGTTCTATTCCTTCCAGCCCATCATTAGGTGCTAGATCCCACCTTAGCCTTCTAGGCGTGATTCCATCTTTGACATATTTTGTCAGAGTGAAAATGTCCCACCAACCTCTGACCTGTTTATCTAAAGCACTTTTGAGCTGTTTGAAATCCTGATTAAGATCTAAATTGTTGATGGGCTGGGAGAAAAATTCATCTACATCTAGCTGACGGCTAGACATGAAATTAAAAATTTCCATAATTATAATGAAAAATAGGTCTGCTATTAGTATAAGAATTATTATAAAAACTATACTCCAGATGTATTGAAATTAAAAAATATTTATATAAAAAATGCTGAACGTGTCTATTTGGCCCTTGGGAGGTAAAGCATAAAAGTGGGTGATAATCTTAAATGTGTGCAAAAAAAGTGGATATGTTGCTGTGTTAAAGAACTAGGAATCAACACAACAAAACTGTAAAGACAAAAACAAAATATGATTGACAATAAGGGGGCAGCTGTACTCAGTAAAAATTCCTGCTGTTAGACTGTTAAATGAAAATCAGCGCCTAACCCTTCAACCAATTTAATTGTCAATCAGATTGTGCAATATAAGTGACAATATGTAAATATATAAGTATCTGTGAAAAAATATATATGAAAAAATATTTTTAGTTTCGTGCAACAATTAGTGTTAAAAGTGCACCTAGGGGGCTGCTGTACTCAGGAAATTCCTGCTGTGAAACTGTTATATGTAAATCAGCGCCTAACCCTAAATTGATAATATATCAAAACATGTGTACAAAGATATCAAATAAAACATACATTGGTCTGCATATTACAACTAGCAGCTAAGGATAATTGCATTCAAATATAGGCAGCCATAGTATGTATAACATAATAAAAAAACTCCAAACCAGGAAATCAAAAAAAAACTTAATGAAATACAGTCCAAATATAAAGTGATGCGTGCTTCATATAAAGTGCGAATCGGTGCTCATTAAACTTCAGGGTATTGTGCAAGTGACACACACTTCAGTGACCCCCTTTGTGCCCGCACTCACCAGAGATTATGGACCCACTGCTTTTCAGTCAGTGGGTCAAAAGAAGCAATATTCTGGTGGGGGCTTCGAATCCGGGACGTCGCTGCAGTTTCAAATGTGTGGACCTTTCCACTGGCTTAGTGTCCAAAGGCACTTAAATAATAAACATAAGACAGACCATAGTGTATACTGTGTATAGCAGGTGTTTAATGCGCAAAAGAGAATCCTACTTACAGGAAATCACTAGGTCTTCAGCATATCAAATACAGCAAATCTCGTCATACACCACGGATGGCAATGATAGCGTGCGTTCCACTCAGAGACCACCGCAAACCGGACGTTGACGTTGTTGAAGAGATTTAACAATCTCTTCTACTATGTCTACAGTCTCTGACCATCTTCTCTACTATGTCTGCAGTCTCTGACAGTCTTCTGTACCATGTCTGCAGTCTCTGACCATCTCTTGTACTATGTCTGCAGTCTCTGACGGTGATAATGACATTGTCAAAAAAGGGCAGAGCATGGGTTGGGACCTTTACTTTTTAATATCTTTATAAAATATATAGGGTCTGGGATTAAAAGTACCATTTCAGTGTTTGCAGATGAAACCAAACTATGTTTACAGGATGTCTCCAACTTACAAGCAGACCTCAATGCACAGTCTAATTGGGCGACTATGTGGCAAATGAGGTTTAATGTGGATAAATCTAAAGTTATGCACTTGGGGGCTAAGAATATGCATGCATTATTCATACTAGGGGAGTACAACTGGGGAAATCCATAGTGGAGAAGGATCCGGGGGCTTTGGTAGATCATAAGCTTAATAATGGCATGTAATGCCCAGCTGCTGCTTACAGCTGCTGTTTTTGGTTTCAGGTGTTTTTTTCTGCAGCCAGTAAACTCCCCAGCATATTATCCTATGTGTCCATGCACACATAGGCTGTTATCAGCATTTTTTGTTAGTGGCGCTTCTGGCTGAAAAAAAACTAGTGGGTTTTAAGAGGAGTTTTTCAGCTGTAAGACACTCTAACTCTGATAAAAGCTGAAAAACACAGAAAAAAAGCAGGCTATTCAGCTTTTATCAGGGGTTTGAGTCATAAGCTTTTGTAGGAGTATAGTTTTGCAAAAAAAAAAAAAAAAAAGCTAAAACAGTTGAAAAACACTACTGCAAAAACTCCTGCGTTTAACATCATACCCCTTCACAAACACACCAAGTTCACTTTTTTGTTTCAGTGTTCTGCCTGCAACATCCATTTTTTTCCTTTATCTTTTAACAACGTAGTGACCAGGCTTAATTTTATGGACATTATCACATAGCGGACACAAGGGAAAAAAAATTTACATGCACATATGAATGTAAATGTATGCGTTGGGGGCGCCTACAAACGTAAAAACATTGATTGCGCTACACGTGGAACATATTGCCATGCATGCTGGAGTGAGAACAATAATTCTAGCACTGGGGCTCCTGGGTAACTCTAAACTGATGACCCATAGGAGCTTTTAAAGCATCACCTTTGGAAAATATAGGGTACTGAAGTTTGTCACCATTTCACTGTTGCACACACTTTTAAGGCTTGACATGTTGGGTACAGTGTTAATTTCGTCGACTAAAACCAAAACAATTGAGATGACTAAAATACAACTAAAACTAAAATGGCATTTTAGTCAAAAGACTAAGACTAAATTGAAATTTGACGTCAAAATGAACAATGGTCCGTAGTGCATGTTCATACCTCAATACCATAAATAACATATTAGATTATTCACTCCAGCAGTATATAATGAGTGTGGAAATTGTAGAGAAATGCTTAAATAATGCATTACAATTTAGCTACACCCATTAGATGTTAGATGACTAAAATTCGTTTTAGTCGACTAAAATTATTTTAGTTGACTAAAATGTCCCGGAGATTTAGTCGACTAAATACGACTAAAACTTAAAAAAATTGCAGAAAACTAAAATGGGACTAAAACTAAAATGCCATTTTAGTCCCAAGACTAAGACTAAAACTAAATCAAAATTTGCTGCCAAAATGAACATTGGTTGGGTATCTATTTACTGGGAGTACTCTCATCTTTTATATTTTACCAAAAAAATGGGTAATTAATTGTGTTTTCGTGCCCTAAAATGAACTTAAGTCTATTTTTTACTAAAACGTTGCATTTCCTGAACCATTGCTCTAATATTATGTAATTTATTTTCTAGGGTGTCTGCTTTCAGAAAATATACAGTGCCTTGAAAAAGCATTCATACCCCTTGATATTTTCCACATTTTGTTGCGTTACAACCAAAAACGTAAATGTATTTTATTGGGATTTTATGCGATAGAGATAGACTAACACAAAGTGGTACATTGAAGGAAAATGATAAAGGTTTTCAAAATTTTTTATAATAAACATCTGAAAAGTGTGGCATGCATTTATATTCAGCCCCCCCCCTGAGTCAATACTTTGTAGAACCACCTTTCACTGCAATTACAGTTGCAAGTCTTTTTGGGGATGTCTCTACCAGCTTTGCGCATCTAGAGAGGACATTTTTGCCCATTCTTCTTTGCAAAATAGCTCAAGCTCTGTCAGACTGGATGGAGAGTGTGTGAACAGCAATTTTCAATCTCACTTGGATTTAGGTCTGGACTGTGACTGGGTCATTCTAACACTTGAATATACTTTGATCTAAACCATTGCATTGTAGCTCTCGCTGTATGTTTAGGGTTGTTGTCCTGCTGGAAGGTGAATCTTCACCCCAGTCTCAAATCTTTTGCAGACTCTAACATGTTTTCTTCTAAGATTGCCCTGTATTTGGCTCCATCCATCTTCCCATCAACTCTGACCAGCTTCTCTGCCCCTGCTGAAGAAAAGCATCCCCACACCATGATGCTGCCACCACCATGTTTCACGGATGGGGATGGTGTGTTCAGGGTGATGTGCAGTGTTAGTTTTCTGCCACACATAGCATTTTGCTTTTCAGCCAAAAAGTTCAATTTTGGTCTCATCTGACCAGAGCACCTTCTTCCATATGTTTGCCGTGTCCCCCGCATGGCATCTTGCAAATTGCAAACGGGACTTCTTATGGCTTTCTTTCAACAATGGCTTTCTTGTTGCCACTCTTTCATAAAGGCCAGATTTGTACAGTGCACAGCTAATATTTTCCCTGTGGACAGATTCTCCTACCTGAGCTGTAGATCTCTGCAGCTCCTTCAGAGTTACCATAGGCCTCTTGGCCTCTTGGCCGAGCTTATTTTTGACACCTGTTGTTTACAAGTTAAAATTAGGTTTTTTTTGTTAGAAAATTTCTTAGAACCCGCAAACATTATATATATTTTTTTCAGACACCCTAGAGAATAAAATGGCGGTCGTTGCAATACTATGTCACACCGTATTTGCGCAACGGTCTTACAAACACATTTTTTGGGAAAAAATACACTTTTTTGAATTACAAAATAAGAAAAATGTAAAGTTAGGCCATTGAAGCCCAACATGTCATGCTTCAAAATTGCACCCGCCCCTGGAATGGCGACAAACTTTAGCACTTAAAAATCTCCATAGGCGAAGCTTAAAAATTTCTACAGGTTACCTGTTTTGAGTTACAGAGAAGGTCTAGTGCTAAAAATATTGCTCTCACTCTAACGATCGCACCGATATCTCAAATCTGTGGTTTGAACACCGGTTTTATGTGTGGGTGCGACTTACATATGCGTTCGCTTCTGCGCACGAGCTCAGAGGGACGGGGCACTTTAAATTTTTTTTCTTATTTATTCTACTTTATAGCAAAATGACATAGTCAGCAAGCCATCCAGTAGCGCTAAAGTAGAAAATATGAAGATGTTAACAAGTCCGTTTCTATATACAAAGGTCATGAAAACAGGGTGTCCCAGTCTGCAGAGTCCCAAGAGATATATATATATGGAGGTCTATATTTCAAAGTCCATCACCGAACACCACGTGACCATCAAAGAGCGTCCCTCAGGACAGATCCTTACCAAAAGATGTGTGCTAGGCACTCTCATGCACTAGCAGAACTTGCGTGTTGTGCTTCTATATGCACCAGCTGGTCTCAACCTCCACTCAGACGGGTCTCCACACATAGGATAAAATATAAGAAAATCGCACCATAGTGTAAAATCCTTAAAGCTTTTTATTTGTAAAATATTTAAAACTGCAAGAAGTTAACACATATATAAAGCCTTAGAGGTAACCCCCCAATGTGCAGACTCTTACCAGATGCAGTAAATCAAAGAGCATATCCCACAGGCTGTATAACTCTGCAAGCACACACCGTCCCAGGACATCTTCACAGCCCTTCGGCGGCGTTCCTCCCCTCTACTCTAACCTCCCCGTCCAGCAGTGAGCACGAGCGATAAGAAGTCTCACAGGTGCCTGAGATGACTGACGGCCGTCCTAGCCAATCACGACGCGTTTCGTCGTATCCCGACTTCTGCTGGTGATCATGAATTATGGATTGAACAGTGCTCCATGAGACGTTCAAAACTTTAAGTCAGGGGTATCAGAGTAAAGGGGGCTGAATACAAATGCACAGCACACTTTTCACATATTTATTTGTAAAAAAAATTGAAAACCATTCACAATTACCTATAATTTTGTGTTGGTCTATCACATAAAATCCCAATTGAATACATTTACATTTTTGGTTGTAACGTGACAAAATGTGGAAAATTTCAAGGGGTTTGAAAAGTTTTTCAAAGCACTGTATAATCTTTTGGGGGTTTTATGTAATCTTCAGGCCTCAAATTATTGCTGGAACTGGATGTGAGTCCAGAGAAGAACAACAAAGATGATAAGGGGGCTGGAGGACCTCAGTTATGAGGAACGGCTACAAACATGAACACGGAACTACACTGCATCTGAGCACTAAAAAACAAAAAAGCTATTTAATTCATTTTTAATATCCAAAGCAAACTTGCCTATCCATCCATGTCTCCATACTTTATTTTGCTGAGAAATCACTTTGAAAAACACCTCCTTAGCATTTATGGCCATGGCCATCTTGAGTAAGGTCAAATGAGAAGGCTTCATGTACACTAGAACCTTTTAAACTTGAGTTTAGGAGCTTTTGCCATTTTTTTGCCAAAGCTCCTAAACTCAGCTCCATAAAAGCTTATAGGTCTCTTAAGAAGACACGCTGAATGAAGTTGGCCGGGAAGCGGTTTAACCTTAAACTGAGTTATTTATTATTGGAACGGTAAGGATGTAGAACTCCCTTCCAAAGTTGGTGGTGTCAGGGGGGAGTGTAGATAAATTCAAAAAACATTTACGTTTGAAAGTGTTTCTTGGTGAACACAATATACAGGGATACTGGAAATGGTAGTGACATAAACACACACATGTTAAACTGGATGGACTGGTGTCTTTATTCCAACCCTACCAATTAGTAACTTACTCCTGACCCCCTACATTCTCATTTGGTTGTCCACTCCTGACCCCATTACTCTGCATTGCTGTAAGACTCTCCCACTGTTAGTTCAGTTTGACCGCATCCACCATTTGATTATGGCACACTCTGGGGGTGCGGTTGAACTTTTGCATCTATTCTTTTAGAGAAAAAGCCCTAGTAGGGATACAGGGGTACATTAATGCCCCTTACCCATTCACAAAGAGTTAAATGTAAATAAATACACACGCCATGTAAAAAGTAATTTAATCACTTCAGCTCCGGAAGGTTTACCCCCCCTTCATCACCAGGCCTTTTTTTTGCGATACGGCATTGCTTTAAGTTAACTGACAATTGCGCGGCCGTGCGAAGCTGTAACCAAATAAAATTGATGTCCTTTTTCTCCCACAAATAGAGCTTTCTTTTGGTGGTATTTGATCACCTCTGCCGTTTTTGATTTCTGCTATATAAACAAAAAAAGACCGACAATTTTGAAAAACAAAACAATATTTTTTAAAACGCATCCAATAAAAAAAATGTAAAACATCTAATTTCTTCATCAATTTAGGCCAAATATGTATTCTGCTACATGTTTTTGGTAAAAAATAATCCCAATAAGCGTATATTGATTAGTTCGTACTAAAGTTATAGTGTCTACAGACTATGGGATATTTTTATGGAATTTTTATTTATTTATTTTTTTACTAGTAATCAGTGACTTATAGTGGGACTGCGACATTGCGGCGGACAAATTGGACACTAAGGACATTTTTTATACTTTTTTGGGGGACCAGTGACACCAATGCAGTGATCAGTGCTAAAAAATATGCACTGTCACTGTACTAATGACACTGGCAGGGAAGAGGTTTACATCAGGAGTGATTAAAGGGTTAAATGTGTCCCTAGGCAGTGCTTACTAACTGTGGGAAAGGTGCTTTAATAGTGGGAAGACAGAGATCCATGTATCTTCTTAGCAGAAACACAGGCTATACGTCTTCCCTACTAACAAAACGGTGATCTGCCTTGTTTACATAGTCAGACCACTGTTCTGCCTCTGTCGGGAATGATCGGCTGGTCGAATGATTGGCAGAAGTGCAGAATCATGTACCTCTATGAAATTCTGCACAGAGAAGCTGCCGCCCCTCAGTAAATGTACATGGGGCGGTTGGCAACAGGTTATCCACCTGCCAACCGCTGACAGTAAATATACTGCAAGCTGATGGCAAGGTACAGGCATAGTCGTACATGTATGTGACTGGCCTTCTTCGGGGTAATTGGACACAACATGAGTTTGGCAGCAGATTTCAGCCAATGATTTTGGCTGAAACCTGCTGATCGGCTGTGTCCAATCACAAAGCTCTGTGATTACAAAAACACAGAACTCTCTGTACAGTGAACAGCGATCTGGCTGTTTCTTCTCCCTGAAAAGCAGAGAGAAAAAGCAGCCAGATCAGAAAGTAAAAGCAGCACACATTATACATTGTTAGGCACACAGACAACCCATTGATTGCCCCTAGATTTAACCCCTACCCAGCCAGTGTCATTAGTACAGTTTTTAGTGTACTAATCACTGTATTAATAGTGTCACTAGCGACATTACATTATAGCATCTATAGCTGAATAAATTCCATAGTTTGTAGATACATTTTTGCCTAATGTAAAGTTATGAAGAAATTTTATTTTTTTTAATTTTTTTTATTGGATATGTTTTATAACAGAAAGTAGAAAATATCTGTTTTGCATGACCCCACAATTGCCAATTAAATTAGCGTTGAATAGCATAAAATGGCTTGATCATGAAGGGGGTATAAACCTAATTAATTACATCACAATAAAAACACAAATGTTTTTACTGTGCTATGTAAATCAATCATAAATCGATCTGAGAATTCAGGGGGGTGAACGGCTGCATTAGTTCTGAGGGTTCTTGAACCCTCATCACCCCAAATGTCATCCCTAGCTCAGAGATTCATTAAGGACAAACACATTTTGAGAAGTAACTTGAATTAGTGGCTGGAAATTTGTATGCACAGTCCAGTAAATAAGGGATAAAACTGCTCTATGTTATCAATAAAGAGATATTTGGGAAGAGCCTGGTCTATGCTAAGATTCATTTAGGTTCCATTTGCATCTGCTGTGCTGGCTTGACTTGTATTGTATTCCAGTTAAAATCCAATAAAGCATTTTCTGTACAGAGGCAGTCATAACTGCATTTGGTGGGTGCACATTTGGTACATCTTTTTGCTGTTTTATTGTTTCCTAGATTGTGTTAGATGTTGCATTATGTTCTCATATTATCTTCTTCAGAAAGGGAAAAAATAAGGGTTACGTGTACAATAAATACAGAGAATTTGGATGGCTGCCATTCAAATGAATATAAAATGACTTCTCAAGTGTGGAAAACAATTTAGGTTAAAGAATAATCAGGAAGAGCAGACAAATACAGAATGTTATATAAACAGCTGGCCCCGCACAGACAGTTCAATGAGGTTTCCTACCAGTGGGGAATGTTGGAGCTAATGCAGGTTGGATTTTATGATCTAAGGTAAGTTACATTATAACTTATCCTATTTATATGTCTTCTTTGTATTTATCACTGATGACAGCAACTATGACAAAATTCCAACTTTCTCCGGTTGTGTTGCTTATCAACATCAACACTCTTTAAGTTTTGAAGATATGCAAAAATGAAGTGAGATGTGGTGACATTTATAAAAATGCTATTGCAGTTTTCTGCTACTTTCTGGTGTTCTTTGAGTTTGTCAGTACTGTTTCAAGGAATGTAACGTACTGTCCCTAAGCCATGTATAATACCGCGCTGCTTTGAAAGAGGAAAGCTGTTAACCTTACCATAGACAGCTCAAATTTTGCCTGATTCCGGCTGAATTGTCCAAAATTTGAGCCACGGGTGGCCCTGCAAGCACAGCCTGCTTCAACAAAAGTCAATTTAAAATTAAATATAACATTTAAAAATGTAAAAGGCAAAATTGTTGGTTGGCGGTGGAAATTCCTTTATGCACGCTGTTCACTTGGATGGGGGAATCAATTGATTTTCTCCCGCTCAGCCAGCAGAACATTGAGCCGTGTATGGCTAGCTTTATGAAAGAAATGTCACTGCTGTTTTCCAGCAGACAGCTAAAGACATGGTGCCGGCATTTCATGGCAGCCCAATGGCTTCACCACTTTCTTCTCTGCATATCAGGAAGCAGAGTAATGTCAGAATTCCTTATTTGCATGCTTGTTAGTGTTGATGCCAGAGGGTCAGCATAACAGTCATGCTGCTAGCAGGGCAGCTCCCCTTTAATAATTCCTATCATTTTTTGTATTTTAGCAATCATTTTTTTATAGGTGGGGGAATTGTTATATGCTGGCCAAACTTGCATTAGGATGGAGCGCCATATGTTTAATATTACATTAAGGGGAATTTATGTATGCTGCATTTAAGTAGATTTACATCTTGATAATAATCCCATGATGTATATAAACTGATTAGTGCTGCTGCTCGTAGCAACCTATTCAAGTGAATGGAGCCAAGACACAATCACAAGCCAGACGCTTGTATTTACATACAAATCTGCATTTGGCTGTCAAAGAAAAGGCATTTAGGAGGCAACATTAACACCTCCTGTATGCCTGGCAGCCACTGTCTTACTGCTCTCTGAAAAACTATGCACAGGAAATAGATTTTCAGAGGGGGTGGCAAGGACTGCCACCCGTGTGAATGAGCCCTACGAGACATTTTGTTAACTACATTTGTAATGGTTTGTTAGCTGATTCATGGTTCTTAGCAAACTTTTAGAACTATAATTGTATTTTATCTACACTGTACCTTACAAGTAAGGGAGCCATTTACGCTTTGTATTATTACATAAAGCTACCTGTCACCTTATTTTCAGGTATTTATATAGCGTTTTACAGCAATATAGCGTTTTACAGCAATTGCAATTTACACAGCACTTTACATCTTTAATCTTTAGTCTTTAAACTGCAACCTAACTTCTAAAATCAATTACTAACCTAATGCAACTCTTAAACCTAAAATGATAAAGTCACGAAGGGCTATCACGGTGGAAATTGTACTATCCTGCCAATATTATTGAAGTAATACTGAAAAACATAGGTTCTAGAAAATAAGCACCAAACCTCTGTGTCTATTGTGGCATCATAAACAATTTATTTGTCTCAATATTAAAGTATAACTAAAGGCAAAACTTTTTTTACATTTTGGATAGAGTGGAGAGGGATTAGATTAGATTAGAATTCTTATTGCTCTTTTGAGATTGACTGTCTTTTTTTGTCCGTTTACCTTCACCGAAATTGAAAGCAAAAGAAAATCCCACCTTTTCGGTTGTCACTAGAATGGGAATATGGCGAAATTTCCCAATGGGCCACTAGTTCTGGTGACAACCAGAGATTCCTTTACTTTGGAGGGATTCCCCTCACTTCCTGTTTTGGATATGGGACATGAAGTGAAGGGAAGTCTCCACAATGGGACACAGATGACAAGAAAGAAAATGCACAGGGGTTATACCTTCCAAAACGATCAATATGAAAAATATAAAGTTTGCGTTTAGTTCCACTTTAAAGAGGAGATTTATGCAAGTCATTATGAATGATTTGCGAATAAAGTGCCCTATCAGGGTTTGTGTAGCAGATAGCAGTAACACTTCCTTTTATCTTTTATCTCAGTCCACTGAATTACCCTTCTGAGTATGACTAACTTTAGTCCAAAAACTGTCATTAACTGGAAGTCCAGCATGATAAATAGCTTTATATTATTGTTATGCTGACTGTAAAATGAAACATCACTATAGGCCTGAGGAATTGTCTGCTTAAAGCTGTACATTAGGGACTTGATTTACTAAAGATTTGAAATAAGGTAGCTAGTTATTTTCCTCACGTAGGATGGTTCTGTGAGCTTCAGGGGGCTGCTTGCCAGTGAGGCACTTTTGGAGTGAGTTGCTGTTTTGCAGGGCCTTGGCGGTTGCTGGGCTGTAGACCTGAGATTGTCCTGAATCCGAGTGCTGGCCTTCTCTACCAGGGGGATGAGTCTGCAGAAATAGTCGTTTTGGGATTCGTGAGTAAAGGATCCTGACTGACTCCCTGCAACTGTACAACACCCTAAAATGAGAGAGATTTGCCTCGTGGTTTCCAGCTGTGAGGCTTTTGACTGTTCCTAAAGCCATCTCATGGTCCCCAGCAATGAGAGTTTAAAATAATCTGAAGCTATGTCATGGTCCCCAGCTGTGAGAGCTAAACATTGCTAACTTTACTGAGAGAAGGGGGTCCTCTGCCTAATGTGCTGAGCATTTGGGAGTATCCCATATCCCAATCCCTCTCCTGTTGGCAAATCTTCTAGCAATACATTTGTTTGAGTGACTGACCCTCTCTGTACTGTTTCAGAAGGAACTAGTTAAATTCAGGGCCCCTACAGGAGTAGCCCTACATCTATGCTGGTAATATGCTAATTTTGACATACACTATAGTACCAAAAGTATTGGGACACCTGCCTTTACATGCACATGAACTTAATAGCATCCCAGTCTTAGCCCACAGGGTTCAATATTGAGTAGGCCCACCCTTTGCAACTATAACAGCTTCAACTCTTCTGGGCAGACTGTCCACAAGGTTTAGGAGTGTGTCTATTGGAATGTTTGACCATTCTTCCAGAAGCGCATTTGTGAGGTCAGGCACTGATATGGACGAGAAGAGCTGGTTTGCTGTCTCCGCTCTAACTCATCCCAAAGGTGTTCTCTAGGGTTGAGGTCAGGACTCTGTGCAGGTTATTCAAGTTCCTCCAGCCCAAGCTCGCTCATCCAAGTCTTTATGGACCTTGCTTTGTGCACTGGTATGCAGTCATGTTGGAACAGGAAGGGTCCATCCCACAAAGTTGGGAGCATGAAATTGTCCAAAATGTCTTGGTATGCTGACGCCCTCCAGTAAAGAGTTCCCTTCACTGGAACTAAGGGGCCAGCCCAACCTCTGAAAAACAACCCAACACCAATATCCCCCTCCACCAAATGATTTGGACCAGTGCACAAAGCAAGGTCTATAAAGACATGGATGAGTGAATTTGGGGTGGAGGAACTTGACTGGTCTGTCCTGACCACAACCCTATAGAACACCTTTGAGATGAATTAGAGCGGAGACTGCAAGCCAGGCCTTCTCGTCCACATCAGTGCCTGACCTCACAAATGCCCTTCTGGAAGAATGATCAAACATTCCCATTGACACACTCCTAAACCTTGTGGACGGCCTTCTCTGAAGAGTTGAAGCTGTTATAGCTACAAAGGATGGGCCAACTCAATATTGAACCCTACAGACTAAGACTGGGATTCTATTAAAGTTCATGTGCATGTAAAGGCAGGCATCCCAATACTTTTGGTAATATAGTGTATGTCAGAAAGATGGGTACCTGAGTGCATCTGAGTTCTGTGAGCTGCTCATATTGGTATGTCACCAAAAAAAGCAAACGTCACTGCACCTACTCTCCAGTCAATAATTATCCCATACATTTACATTATCTCTGTCTTGTCAAGTGCACAGATTTTACTTTGTACACCAGGACTTTCCTGAATCCCTGACTCTGCAGTGCTAAGCATGGGGTGATTTGGAAATCTGTGTTTATCACTCTCCTGCTGCTTTTTGCATGTGTGAACACTTACTTCTTTATACCTCCACTAATTGCACTTTGACTTTGTCCTATCTTGGTCTGGGAGATTGTGCAGCCATACCTTATTGCAGGTCATATTGATAACCGTGTGTATTTTTCTCTTCCGCACTATAGAGAAGAAAAGAACAGGGAAGTTTCAACCTCTAAGAAAGCTCTTTGGTAAGAAGAAAAAGAAAAGTTCTCTTCACCTTAAGGAAGGTAAACTGAAGCCCAGTCATTCTATCGGCAGTGTCTGCAGTAACACCGCGTCCTTGCTTTCCTCCGATGAAGAAGCATACGATGATCTGAGGTCAGCACTTCTCACAATTTGCTTTTACATTGTGCTTCTATTATTTTATTGTATATGAAGTTATTAACAAGTCTGATACAAGGTGGCTAATAACAAAAACATGTTGATTCTATCAGGAAAGGGGTAGATTGGATCCAATATGTGGAAAGAAAACAGCTTAGGACATCAATTTTATGTTTTTGGATGGGTGTTAGACTGCTTGCTGTTTTTCTTACAAACTATACTGATCTGCAGTTATGTATGCAAACAAAGTATACAAATAAAGACATTTTCAAGTGCAAGGATTTTTGTATATTGAGGCAAAGGTGCAATCAATTTTTTTTCAAGTCTTCTTACACATTTAAAACATTTTTGGCTTAATGTTTATTTATTTTTACAAAACTTTTATTGCTGTCACATAGAGGACTAATAGCCCCTATGTGATAGCATATAGGTGACAGGTTCTCTTTATGGAGGTACCCAGGGTCTATTAGACCCCGGATGTCTCCTCTCTGATCCACTGCAGCTGATGAAACACAGACCGTGTTCAGCTGCTTCCCCCAGTACTGATCCCAAGAATGACAGCTTCGGTCCAGGAAGTGACGCCATACACATCATTTCCTGGTCTGTGCACAGGAGGGAGGCTAAGCGGATGGAGGTCCTCCTACCACCCTTCCCAGTGACACCTGCCATGACAACACTGGGGCCCGCAGGTGGGACAGTGGAGCCCGGTGAACATGGCAGGGGAGGGGCAGCACATCATAGCGGTGGAGGAAGTTATAGGCGACTTCACAGATGCTTGTATCACTTCTACAGGAAAGCCGACAGTTGGCTTTACTGAAGTACACACACTCCTGGCCGCTATGTCTGCAGCATTGTAGAAATCTGAATCCCCAGCAAGTGGGAGGGAATATTGGCATTGATAAACACAAAACAGAAATGGGAATTTTTCAAAAATACTGTATGCAAACTCACTGCAAAGTATATTCCCGTGGGCAATACGTTTAAAAGGCTAAAAATAAAACCTATGTGGCTCACGGCCAAAGTTAAAAAAGTTATAAATGATAAGAAAAGAGCTTTTAAAAAATATAAAAATGGGGGAACACTATCATCTTTTAAATGTTACAAAGAATATAACAGAATATGTAAAAAGGAAATCAAGGATGCAAAAATTCAAAACAAACAACAGATTGCAAAAGATAGTAGGACAAACCCCCAAAAATTCATCAAATATATTAACCTCCCTGGCGGTATGATTATGTCAGATTTTTGCATCTCAAAGCGATACATTTTTTCGCATAGAAATTTGACATTTTATATTGTAGGCCTGTAATTCTTAGGAATAATTCACTTAAATTTGTCCAAACAAGTCTAGTAGACATCCCAGGGATGATAATGTTTGAAACAACGAAATCATAAATTATAATATAATAAATAACTATAAATAATTATCAAAAATATTAATATAATAATAATATAACAATAATAAAATGTATTCAATAATGTAATCAAATCAAAACACTGAAATTTGCTCAGTTGCAGAATTGTCGCTGTCGTCACTTTCAGTGTCTGATGATGAATTTTCCCATGAATCAGTATCGCTAAATTCTGCAAATGATTCTTATTTACTATTGCGGTTTTCTAGCTGGTCCAAAACCGCTTTTGACGTAAAGGGACGCTTTTTGGATGCCATGGACATTCTCAAGTTTCCAGGTAGAAAGAATGACATATATAATATAAAAGTGCATGCAGGGAACTGGACAAAGTGCTAGAGACAAAGGGGATGTGAAATGATTTGATACAGTAATGTAATCTTACAGATTACAGTGTACTGTATGTTTTATGTGTTTTTCACTTTTTGAATTTGCTGCCGGGCTCCGCCCAGCTGTGGGTGAAGGATTGTGTATATGGGATTATATGGTTATATATATTTTTTCTTTTTTTTTTTTGGTTGAACTAGATGGACTTGTGTGTTTTTTCAACCTGACTAACTATGTATCTATGTAACTATGTTCTGCCTCGCTCCGCCCCATCCTGGTGCCATAAGGCAGCTGCTTAAGTCACCTTAGGGTAGCGCCGACCCTGACTAAACCACCACAAAAACATGGTCATATAGGGGTTAATTTAGAGTGGAGAGTGCAAAATCTAGTGCAGCTGTGCATGGTAGCCAATCAGCTTCTAACTTCAGCTTGTTCAATTAAGCTTTGACAAAAAAAAACTGGAAGCTGATTGGTTGCTTTGCAGAACTGCACCAGATTTTGCACTCTCCAAATTTAGTAAATCAACGCTATACTGACTATACATAAAGCAGTTTTCTGGCTGTTTAACAGCTCTAAATCACAAATGACCAAGTATGTAAAGGGTGATCCACCACCATCAGTTTCTAAGTAAACCAGGCAGAATCATTCTTTGATCTTTTTATTTTATGTATTTAAAGTTAGTTGAAAATAGTTGAAATTGCTAGAAAATTGCTGTATATATGAGCTGCATCTGAAAAGATATTGTACAATAAGGCCTCATGCACACAGGGCGTTTTTTGACTGTTTTACAGCAGCTGTTTCCAGCTGCAGGTGTTTTTTTCTACAGTCAATAAACCCTCCATCATGTTATCCTATGTGTTCATGTGGACGTTTTAGATCAATTGGAAAAAAAAAAAACGCTGGCCCATTAAAAAAACAGGAAAAAAACGCCGGTAATATAACGCTGGTAAAAGCTGAAAAAAATCACTGATAAGCTACTGACGTTTTTTGAACGTTTTTTTAAAGTCCTGCGTACATGAAGCCTAAAAGAGACCCATGCAAAGGTGTAGATCTAACCCAGGAGTCCAACTCCTCAGTGATTTGGTGACAATAGTATTTATTGTTAGTGGTTTAAAAAAAACTCCGTGCATCTGAAGTCAAAACTTTTCTTCTAGTTTTGTTGAGGTGTTCCAACATCTGACAGATTTTTATTACAGTCTGTCCCTGCTAGGAAGATTCACCCTCTTTGTCTGCCTGTGTGACTTCTGTCAACAGGACTCGGGACACATTAACTCTGTTGCACTGCAGTAACACTTGTTTTAACAAATGTCTATTGACCCTTTTTTTTTTTTAATAGACCCCATCTCACTAAACCAATGCACTCCCAAAGGGCCTGCTTTGTAGCGCACCATAATGAACAGTAGCTCACTAGAAAAATTGTGAGAAAAAATAGTGCAGGTCCAATATTCGTTGCTTTTGTGGGACTTTGGTAGCCCATTAAAATTAATAGACTGCCTTAATGCAGCTTACATTAAAGTACAATTAAATGCAAATCTTTTTTAGTTACATTTTGAATAGATTAAGGGAGGGCTATAACCTATCAGTTTGATATTTCTATGTTCCGAAAGGGACATTTCCCTTCACGCCCTGCCCTATAGCCTAAAGAAATCAACTGAAATCCCTCCAAAGTGAGGGAATCCCTGGTTGTCCATAGGGTATAGGGTAGAACCAGTGTCCCCATTGGAAGATGCCCCTTCTTTTCCTGTTCTGGTGACAGCCCAAAACTTTTCTTTCACTTTCACTGTTGTCAATAATGGTAAACAGGACAAATAGAGAGGGTGAATCTTCTTAATGGGGGTATAGACAGAATAAAAACTCTATTATACTATAGCTGTACAGCTACTACAACTATATTATACTACAGCCCTACAGCTCACATGTGTGTGACATCAGATTTCCACCCCCTGCTTTCTACTGCTGAGAAAAATCCTTTGATTTGTGTGTCTTAGAAGGTTATGCAGGGGAAATGGCTGCCTGTAAACATGTACAACCTATGTAGGAGGATTTGCTTTATTTATTTATGCTTAAATACGGAAAAGCTTCTTCCCAGTAAGAACTGGAATAGACTCCCTCAAGAGGTGGTTCTGGCCAGCTCAGTAGGTTGTTTTAAGAAAGGCCTGGATTCTTTCCTAGATGCACATAATATAACTGGATACTAATATTGATAGGTAAAGTTGATCCATGGAATATCTGATTGCCCTCTTGGGGGATCAGGAAGGATTTTTTTTGACCTGCTGGAGCAAATCGGATCATGGTTGAACTAGATGGACTTGTGTCTCTTTTTAACCAGACTAATTATGTAACTACAGTACAGTCAGGTCTATAAATATTGGGACATCGACACAATTCTAATCTTTTTGGCTCTATACACCACCACAATGGATTTGAAATGAAACAAACAAGATGTGCTTTAACTGCAGACTTTCAGCTTTAATTTGAGGGTATTTACATCCAAATCCGGTGAACGGTGTAGGAATTACAACAGTTTGTATATGTGCCTCACACTTTTTAAGGGACCAAAAGTAATCGGACAATTGGCTGCTCAGCTGTTCCATGGCCAGGTGTGTGTTATTCCCTCATTATCCCATTTACAAGGAGCAGATAAAAGGTCCAGATTTAATTTCAAGTGTGCTATTTGCATTTGGAATCTGTTTCTGTCAACTCTCAATATGAGATCCAGAGAGCTGTCACTATCAGTGAAGCAAGCCATCGCTAGGCTGAAAAAACAAAACAAACCCATCAGAGAGAGAGCAAAAATATTAGGTGTGACCAAATCAACTGTTTGGAACATCCTTAAAAAGAAAGAACGCACTGGTGAGCTCAGCAACACCAAAAGACCCGGAAGACCACGAAAACAACTGTGGTGGATGACCGAAGAATTCTTTCCCTGGTGAAGAAAACACCCTTCACAACAGTTGGCCAGATCAAGAACACTCTCCAGGAGGTAGGTGTATGTGTGGCAAAGTCAACAATCAAGAGAAGACTTCACCAGTGAAGTGAATACAAAAGGTTCAGCACAAGATGTAAACCATTGGTGAGCCTCAAAAACAGGAAGGCCAGATTAGAGTTTGCCAAAAAACATCTAAAAAAGCCTTCACAGTTCTGGAACAACATCCTATGGACAGATGAGACCAAGATCAACTCTGCACTGCATACATTGACGGTGCTATATAAGTACCTGTAATAATAAATGTACTCACAGGGATGTTGCCACAAAGCAGCATTGAATAATAAAGGAAAATGAGCGAATTTTATGACTTTAGCACAGTTGCTGTTTTTACTAGATAGCATTAGTATCACACTATTGGTTTTATTTGTTAATTGTAATAACTTTTTAATAATGTATTGGAAGAGCACAGTCTATAGCAAGCCATGGCAACCAATGAAAAATCAGCTTTAGGCAGCTTGGAATGTGCAGATAAACTGTACCTATTTGTAACCCAACTCATGGTTCATTGCTCATGGTCCATCCTCATATAATGTAGTAAACATAACCAATCAGTATTTATTGTTCTATTGGCTCTAGAGAAAAGATGAAGTGGTTGGAATATCTTACTCTGTGAAATATCACTGCTCTATGGAATGCCTTTTTTAAATAAGCAAAAAGTTTTTACATTGGCCTTTAGTCCAGACATTGAAAACACTAAATGACTAATTTGGCACAAGTGGCCTTACAATCAGTGATAACATTGCTACTTTGTAAATACATGGCTAAGTGCTGAGCAATCTCTATATATAGTCATGCCAATTTTCTATTTGTACACTTTGGTGCATAGGACACACCTTCAGGCTGTGTAACTGTCCATTTATGGAAGTAAATAGGATAGTACTTTAGAGTCTGACCTGACTAGTGTTGCAAAGTAATGTAGCTTGCAAAAATTCTGTTGCTGAAACCATCCATGGTCCTGAATATTTTGATTTTCTTAATAAAACTTCCAAATTAAAGCGGAACTAAACTCTTTGATTGAACGGTTTCCCAAAACAGCCATGATAACTGTCAGAAGATCCTGTGCTCTCAGTCAAACTGTCAAGCTATCAAATGGTTGTTTTTATAACTGATCACATGTGCAGCACCGTGGCAACTGCAGATCAAACAGAGGCCAACATGGCAGCTTCCTAGTCTGTAAATGATAGGAGGGTTTAGTTCTACTTTAACCCTTTCAGACCCACGCTATAGCCAAAGTACGGCTCCAGCGCGGATCTGAATTGCCGGGTGGACGTCGCGTGGGCGTGCCTGCGGGTCGGGTGGACTCTATGTCCGCCCGAGATCCGCGATCCCCTGTTAGACCTGCAGAACGGGGAACCGCCGATGTAAACACGGCGGTTCTCCATTCTGTTGAAGGGGACACTGGGATCAGTTAGATCTGTTATGTCCCGACCAGCCCCGCCCCCCCCCACAGTTAGAACACACACAGGGAACACAGTTAACCCCTTCACTGCCCCCTGCAGGTTAACCCCTTCAATGCCAATGACATTTATACAGTAATCAGTGGAGATTTACATTTCTGATCGCTGTATAAATGTCATTGGTCCCAAAAAAGTGTCAAAAATGTCCGACATGTCTGCCCAAATATCGCAGTCCCGATAAAAATCGCAGATAGCCGCCATTACTAGTAAAAAATAAATAAATAATAAAAACGGCATAAATCAATTCCCATAGTTTGTAGACACGATAACTTTTGCGCAAACCAATCAATATACGCCGATTGCGATTTTTTTTTTACCAAAAATATGTAGAAGAATATATATCGGCCAAAACTGTTGAATAATTTTTTAAAATTTTTTCTTGTATATTTATTATAGCAAAAAGTAAAAAAGATTCTTCTTTTTTTCAAAATCATTGCTCTTTGTTTGTTTATAGCGGCGATCAGAAATGACGCAGAGGTGATCAAATACCACCAAAAGAAAACTTTATTTGTGGGAAAAAAACTATATAAATTTTGTTTGGGTACGACGTCGCACGACTGAAAGCCAAAAATTGGTCTGGGCGGGGGGGGGGGTTTAAGTGCCCAGTAAGCAAGTGGTTAACCAGTTGCCGACCGCCCGCCGTTTATTGACAGCGGCAATATGGCTTGATATTGCATATCGCCATCACTTGACGGCGGCTGCGAGATTCCCGATTGTGAGCACGTATATGGGAGCAGCGATCACTCTCCTCCCCAACTCAGCCCAGCCCCCACACAGTTACTAACACAAAGCAGGGAACACAGTTAACCCTTCGATCACCCCCTAATGTAAACCCCTTCCCTGCTAGTGACATTTACGCAATAATCAGTGCATTTTCATAACACTGATCGCTGTATAAATGCCAATGATCCCAAAAAAGTGTCAAAAGTGTCCGACATACCCGCTTCAATATCGCAGTACCGCTAAAAATCGCAGATCGCCACCATTACTAGTAAAAAATAAAAAAAGTATATATATCGGCCAAAACTGATGAATACATTTGTTTTTTTATATATATTTTTTTGGATATGTATTTTAGAAAAAAGCAAGAAATATTGGGTTTTTTTCAAAATTGTCGCTCTTTCTTTTCTTTATAGCGGTGATCAGAAGTGACACAGAGCTGATCAAATACCACCAAAAGAAAGCTCTATTTGTGGGAAAAAAAGGACGCCAATTTAGTTTGAGTACAACATCGCACGACCGTGCAATTGTTAGTTAAAGCAACGCAGTGCCAAATCGCAAAAAGTGCTCTGCTCATAAAGGGGGAAGTGGTTAAAGTGGAACTAAACCCTCCTATCCTTTTCAGCCAGGGAAGCGGCCAGGTTAGCCCCTGTTTCATTTCGCAACTGCCATGGTGCTGCACATGTGATCAGTTATGACACCAGCCATTTGATGGTTTGACAGTTTGGCTGAGAGCACAAGCAAATGTGGCAGTTAGCATTCCCAGCATTCCAGAAATGTAACTGTGTAAATGTACTAAATTTACACTGTTATACAAGCTGCACACTTACTACTTTACATTGTAGCAAAGTGTCATTTCTTCAGTGTTGTCACATGAAAAGATAGAATAAAATATTTACAAAAGTGTGAGGGGTGTACCCACTTTTGTAAGATACTGTATCCATGCACACGTCAGAATAATAATATCATTTTTTTCACTTTGGCAGCCAAATTGGAATAACACCTACTTTATATTTATTACGTGCCCCCATTCACATAGTATAACTAAAAAAATATATATATAAAAATTGCAGCTTACTTTTTTTTAATGCTCTATTCTGGACTCTCCAGCAAGAAAAATCCTACTTAGTCTACTTTATTTATGAGGGAGCTGGGCAGCTGTATGCCATATTTAACCCTGTCTGTCAGATCTCTATAAAATGGTGGCTAGGTTACTCCTTCAGAATCAGAATACTTTATTAATCCCAAAGGAAAAGATCACAATGAACAAGACGCAATGACACAAGAAAATTACCATTAAGAACAATTAGCACCATTAAAACATATTAAAACTATACTCTAATAAACCATCCATACACTTAAAATACAACATAGAATAAATAACACAGATTAAAAAATAATAGAAAATCAAACTTCCAAAATGCTAATAACACACCACTTTCTCTAGCATTACCCCAAATAATAATTAACATAATACCAACATACTATAAAAACTACATACAAATCCTGAGCATAAACCAGATTTAAATCTTCACCTTCAGCCCTCACAGATAAGAATTATTTAACTTGATGACCACAAGCAAAAATGATTTCCTGTGTCGCTCTGTGGTGCATCGTGGTTGTAACAATCTGTCACTGATGGTACTCCGCAGACTGACCAGCGTATGGTGGAGTGGGTGGGAGGAGCTGTCCAAGATTGAACCTAACTTGAACAACATTCTCCTCTCCAACACTGTTGTTAAAGACCCCAACTCCAATCCAACAACATCACTGGCCTCGCAAATCAGTTTGTTGAGTCTGTTGATGTCGGCCACCCTAAGCCTGCTTCCCCAGCATGCCACTCCATATAAGAGAGCGCTGGCCTCTACTGACTCATAAAACATCTTCAGCAGATGTTGAAAGACCTCAGTCTCCTCAAAGAATAGAGGTGGATCTGGCCCTTGCTACAGAGTACCTCAGTGTGCTTGCTTCAGTCCAGCTTATTATCTATGTGCACCCCTAGATACTTGCAACTCTACTACCTCCATATCCACTCCTTGGATGAAGATGGGGGTCACTGGTGCCTTTCTCCTTCTCGAATCCACAACCAGCTCCTTTGTCTTTGTCACATTTAGATACAGATGATTATCTTAACACCATGTGACAAAGTTCTCCACCACAGTCTTATACTCAGTCTCTTTTCCATCTCTGATATTTCCGCCTGCCGCAGAGTTATCAGAAAACATCTGAAGATGGCAAGACTCTGTCTGGTAACTAAATCAGTGGTAAAGACAGTAAAAAGAAAGGGAGAGAGAACTGTCCCCTGTGGAATCCCAATATTGCTGATCACCCTATCCGACATACAATCTTGCCTGTCTGCGCTCTTCCTGTCAGGTAGTCTACAATCCATGACACAAAGGAAACATCAAACTGCATTGCTGCTAGTTTCTTGCCCAAGAGATCTGACCTGATAGTATCAAAAGCATTTGAGAAGTCAAAAAACATGACCATCACAGTGCTTGCAGGCTATTCCAGGTGTGTATACATGCGATTTTGCAAGAAGATGATGATCCCTTTAAATTATTGGATCTTGTGACTTAGCTGAAAAAAATGCACTGCATTATTATTATATTATTATACAGGATTTATATAGCGCCAACAATTTACGCAGCGCTTTACAACTTAAGGGTAGACAGTACAAATACAATACACTTAAATACAGTAGGAATCAGAGGGCCTTGCTCGTTAGAGCTTACAATCTAAAAATGATTGCTTGTTCCTTATTACTGGTGTTGAACTTTGTGAATACAAGGATTCACATCTAACCCATAGCTACGAATCTTAATCTTATTCCTAGTTATCACTGCTAGCTACACTTTACCTACAAATAAATCTTCACTTTATTACATGCACCAGTTTTGCGTCATATGTTTATACCATCAATTAATCCTTTTGGAGCCCTAGCAAAACTCTGATAAATATCTTTGAATTTCTGGCTAGTTAGTGTACTTGGCTGCATCTGTGACTGTTCTAACTATACAAGATGCCATATGGCCCAGGTCATTTAATATTCTACAAAAAGGATACTGCATTTTGTATCAGAGAGCTGAAATACTTTAATTGATCAATGGAATTGTGCCACTACAAATCAAAGCAATTTTGTCAGTTAGAGACCAACCATCTTATATTGGAGACCACCACTGGTGCATGTTGGCAATTAAGGTAATTACTTACATTGTCATAGAAACAGACACTGCTGTATTAGCATAATTACATATTCCTCCTATTCAGAACAAATCATTTTTTTATCATTACTTGAGTAATCACCATGTATTAGCTGAGATGCGCAGAGAAAGATTGCATGGCAAGCAACCAAGAAATACAGTAGATAATTAATCTGTGTCATTCTATTCCTGGGCAATGCATTTTCCTGCTTGATTATCCCCTAGTTTTTTTTTTTTTTTTTTAACAAATAAAGACATCTCTTGGCATCTGTAACCGCCATGTGGACCCCTTCTTGAATAATTATTTAAACCATATGGTATTCTTTGGAAATCTTAAAATTGGATATAGTATGAACTGTGCCCCATTATTTGATGGGATTATAATAGAGTAGTTGTTTTTTGCTAGCTGTGCTGTGCTGTGCCTATGTATACCATGGTATCCTACTTATTTAATATAATTCATAAACCATAAAAGCATTATCAAACCCAAAATAGGAAATGTAGTATAATTCTGTTTACCAATCCGTAGATGTGGTGGCTGCAGTGTTTTTATTAGGTTTTATTTTTCTTTATTTTCACCCGGTGATCCAGCCAGCAGGGCTGGTACAAGGCAGGGGCGGATGCCCTGGACGGCACCATTTACTGGAGGAAGGGGGGCGCAGGAGATGTGCTGGCAGTGTGCCACTAAACCTGGCTGGACATATACACTGACTGTCTATACATGCCAGACAGCCAGGGACGTAGATAAGGGGGAGGTCTGAACCCCAGACAGCCAGGGACGTAGATAAGGGGGAGGTCTGAACCCCCCAGAGCAGTTTTTTAACTGTTATTGGGGACGACTGTAAAAAAAAACGCCCACTCTGCTCCTGTCTGAGTTCTGATATCGGTTGAGCTCAGGACACTGGCAGTCTTACACACTGCTGCTGTTTCCCTCTTCCTCCTCCCGGCAGATGGCTTTGGGGGAACGTCTCTCCTCTACATGCAGTAAATCATAGCAGGCAGCTACAGTGCGGGGCTCTGACTTTGTGAGAAGAACAGGGGTGAGTTTCACAGCAACTGGCTGTGTTTTAAAATATCAGCACAGGTATTCAGACAGGCATAAGTTACCATACATAACTTTATGGGAGGAGAGAGAGAACTTGGTCAGTGGGAGTGTAGGAAATCCATCATATTGCAGTAATTGATCCTCACTGACTCTGCACTGCACAGAAGTGCTGATAACTAATGTGAGTTTTACTGGATCCCCTCTGGTCTGCAATCATCTTCTGCAGCTCCCAGTATATTCACAGGGGCACACGGGGCAGATAGTCTGCTGCATTCAAAGCGTTCAGCTAAACAGCACCTCTGGATGCACAAACACTCTGTACTATCGCTGTGTATAAACTGGCTGATTAGTGGGGGTCAGCAGGGCCATCTTAATAGCTTCATGAGCCCCTGGGAAAAGTAATGCACTGGAGCCCCCTACCAGCCTGCCTCCATTTATTTTACTCTCAAGAATTAAAGTATAAATAGTTGATAGAATTGATTTTAAACAATAAGAAAACATGCCATAAATCAAAGACTAAATAGCACAAAGAGCACAGTACGGGGGAGGCAAAAGGGCACAGTATGGGGGGGGGGGGGGTAAGGAGGGCACAATACTGGATTCAGAAGGGCACAGTAAAGGAGGAGTCAGGAGGGCACAATACTGTATTCAGGAGGGCACAGTAAAGGAGGAGTCAGGAGGGCACAATACTGGGATCAGGAGGACAGAGTACAGGTCCCGGGACACTGCCTGGTTCATGGTCATCCTGGGACAGCTTAGTTAAAAGCGTGACTGTCCGGTCAAATCCGGGACAGCTGGCAAGTATGATGTAATGCAAGACTATCATGGGGCCCCCCTGCACCTGGGGCCCCTGGGCACTGCCCAGGGGTGCTCTTGCATTAAGACAGCCCTGGGGGTCAGTTTGTGTCCAGCCCCTGTTCACTTCTAGTGATTTGTGTTAATTAACCCCTTTATGCTGCAGCATCAATGGGTTAATTAACACTTACACTTGTGCCACTAATGCAGTGCAAAGGGGTTAATGAACTACCACTGGTCACCAACGCAGGCAGCAGTGACAGTACATTAACCCCCTTCATGCTGCATATTACAAATACCATTGCTAATTAACCACTTGCCAAACCGGTGCCACAGGTAGCAGCTACAGACACCGGGATGTACCCGTACTTCATTGCTTGTTTCAGGGTTTCGGATGCATTCCCCCACCCACCTACTCCCCTGTCATTGTACACAGCAGGAGTCTGTCAGCAGATCCCAGCCAATGACTCAAGGCTGGGACCTGCTGACCTGTCAAATCACAGCCCAGAGCTCTCTGTTGACAATCAACACAGCGCTCTGTACAGAGGGAAGGATCTTTTTTTTTTTTTCATTTCTATGCAAAGCAGAGATAAGAGACAAATCGATCAGTAGTAAAAAGCAGTACACATTATACACATTACACACTGTTAGGCACACAGCTAACCCCTTGATTGCCCCTAGATGTTAACCCCTTCCCAGCCAGTGTCATTAGCACAGTGATAGTGTATATTATTAGGACTGATCGCTGTATTAGTGTCACTGGTGATGTCAGTGTTAGTTAGTTCCCACAAAGTGTCAGTTAGTGTCACTATTACAGTCCCACTATAAGTCACTGATCACCACCAATACTAGCATAAAAAAGATTCCAGTATATATCCCAACGTTTGTAGACGCTATAGCTTTCAAACAAACCAATTAATATATACTTACTGCTAGCAACATTGCTGGGGATTATTGTTTCGGAAACTGACGCAAATGCTTTGGGTTATTACTGCATATTAAATTATCAAATTAAACCTCATTTAATTTGTTTTCCATCTTCGCCCGGGGCACTGGATGACCTTGTCCTGGCACTACCAGCCAGTAACACATTTCTTGCCTTAGTGTGTCTCCACCCTAGATGAAGAAGCAGTGGAGTCCCCATTGGGCAGCGGCATTGTCAGTCTGGGGAGAGGGCACTGAATTTGATTAACAAATTGAAGCTGAATGGCAGCTTACCCATTTTATACAGTTAAAGCAGTAGTTTATTTTTCCTTTTGGGATAAGGCTAGGTTCACACTTGTGCAACCCTCGTTCTGCAAGTAGGGCAGTCCATTCATTTCAATAGGCTGCCCCACCCATAGAAGCGTAGGTAAAGAAGTCCCGTGCCCTTTCATTTATATCTCACCACACAACTATTTTCTGGCAGTCTTTTTCTTCCCTGTGCTTTCTCTCTTTTCTCCCTTTTTTGTGTTGATATATTATATAGATGAATCCACTCTTAAAAGTAACTACACTATTGGGGTCCCTTTTCTTTCATATTTTGGTATCTGTAATTGATTGGACAAGCCGAATAAGGAGGGGGATAATCTTTAGTGAGACGTTTACCAGCATTGCTGTGAGGTGTTATACACCCATATGTCCGTTTGACCTTCCATAATCAGAGGGTCCACCCGTTCTGGTAAGTACCCATTTTGTTCATATGTTGGTGAATCACTGGATGGAGGATCTTTACTTCTAGATCTAGTCTGCACAGGCGTTTCTCACGGACAGAAGCAAAGTAGGTTTTGTTATTTCTTTGCTTTCTGACAGAGCCTTGGCCTGGGCAAGCCCTCTATGGGAGACACAAAAACCCATTGTCCAGAGTTACCCAGAGTTTGTGGCCTCCTTTAAAAGGGTATTTGATGTTCCTGCATGCTCCACTTCTGCTGCCAAAAGCCTTATGCCCATCAAGCAGTATACGAGAACTGTTGCCGATTAGGCCATTGAGTTCCGTACTCTGGCAGCAGAGGTTGCTTGGAACAATGAGGCTCTTGTGGCTGCTTTTTCTCATGGTCTCTTGGATAACAGATGAGATAGCAGCCCGAGACATACCCACTGAGCTGGAGAGGTTGATCACGTTTGCCATTCTCACTCGCGACTCCGAGAGAGACCTTCCTTTAAGGAGCGCTTGCGGAAGCCCCCTGTATGTGCCATTTGTGCCTCCCTCACCTTCCATACCTCCTGGTACTGAGCCTGCCAGTGAAGTAGAGCCCATGCAGTTGGGCCTCACATGTCTCTCTGCGGAGAAGAGAGCCTTTAGGAGGAGGTTCACGGATCTGTGTTTCCGTGGTAGATACTTGTCCGGACGTTGGGGTCTCAGATAATCTCGGACATAGAGTTACCTGCTGAGTCTGGTTCTTTCTCATTGGCCTTGGTCCCCGAATAGGAAGTCCTGTTGACCCCTACATTGTTGCAGTGGATTCCAGACAGGGGCTGTCCTGGAGTCCACGTTCACAAAGGGCCTACCCATCCTGTTCTGAAGTATTTCACTGGACGGACCGGTGTGATTTCCGTGTTAGAGAGGGAGGAGGATTTCCGAGAGAAGAGGCGTCTCTCTGTACACTCCGGGTTGACGTACCCGAGATGAAGTGACCGTCCGAGTCATGGTCCTCCATACCTTCCACTCCCTCCGT
>BLSH010245861.1:212119-240921 GCA_018402905.1 Glandirana rugosa | reverse complement strand
TACTACAGGAGATGATCAGAGACTGCAGGCGTACTACAACAGATGGTCAGAGACTGCAAACATAATACAGGAGATGGTCAGAGACTGCAGGCATACTGGAGGAGATGGTCAGAGACTGCAGTTGTACTACAGGAGATGGCCAGAGACCATCCATGTACTGTCTTATCTCCGCTCCACTGTGTCTATGATCTGTCCGCCGGCAACCCAGCACAGCCTGGTCATAACAGCGTGATGTATGTGCCTGTGATGGTGTGCCTTACACCCGACCTGCTACATCCACTTCACCCGCAATACTGACTGCTGTGCTCCGCTGTTTGTTGTTGCGGTGCTGGCGCCATGAGAGACAACAGGGCAGAGACACTTTTTATTTTTGGCAGGATGCTCTGGGGGGGGTTTGAACACCCCAAACCCCCCCCTTATCTACAGCCCTGGATACAATCTATCATTGACTCCCATAGGTTCCATGGGCGCATACAATACCTGGTTCATTGGAAAGTGTATGGTCCGGAGGAGTGCGCTTGGGTTTCATCCTCGGACGTACATGCTCCTGTTCTCCTCCGGGCTTTCCATAGACATTTTCCCCTCAAACCTGGTGGTCTCCGAGGTGGGGGGTTGTTGAGGAGGTGCTACTGTTAGGGCTGGGCTCAGCCCTCCGTTCTTGCCAGTGCTCAGATCTCCTACACCTTTGCCTTGGTCAACATATCCGAATTCGCTCTACTCTGTTTTCCTGTTAAAGACTTTGCCTGGCCAAGGACCCTTCTGGTTCCTGTTATTTTTCCCACTGACACCAATGATGGGACATTATCCCTTCTACTGCCACCAACTGTTGGGCCCTATACTTCCCAATGACACCAATAATGGGGGATTATTGCTTGTCCTGATACCAACAATTGGGCACTATTCCTCCCAATGACACCAATGATGGGACATTATTTCTCCCCCTAATAACAACAATTGGGGCAATATTCCTCCTACTATTACCAATAATGGGGCATTATTTACTCCTATTGACGTCAGGGCATTCTCAACTTCCACCGGCCACAGTCCGGCCCCCTCAAAGTCTGAAGTACAGCAAACTGGCCCTTTGTTCAGAAAGTTTGGAGACCCCTGCTTTAGATGTTGAAGGGATTATCCTTGAATAAATTCATGCTAAGTTGAATCATTGCACTTTGAATTTATTGCAGCATTTCTGTATAATCCTCAGTGTTTTGCCACATATGAGTTCCGGCCGATTTATGGCTATCATATATGCAATTCAATTGGGTTGTGATTTACTGTACGTGTGATTACATAGCATTGGGGCTGGGTGTGTCTGCAAGGTATTGACTGATTCATGTAACTGGATACAGCCATATTATCGTTCCAGAACAGGTGACACTGGAAACGTGTCATATCAGTGCTTGGATTAGAGCAGCTGTGTTTGCGTCATAATGTCCTTTGAATGGTGTTTCACGGTCACATGGCAGAGTACTGCATAGAACTGGTTATTCCATCTCAAAGTATATGATAAGTCTATATAAGAAATACTTGAATTTTATTGTATTACTTATGATGTAAATATACAATAAAGCAGTAATAAACCAAAAGCCTAAAATGTAATAGTGGTTGTATTATGTAGCCCTCTTTTGGGGGAATTATGAGAAATGACCACTGACCCAAATAGGATATTGCACTAAACCTGTAGGTAAATAAGAAAACCAGAACCTTCGCTAATTGGAAGAGTGGGTTTGATAATAAAGCTGGCAGCGCCTCCATTCAGGACAGGGCCTTTGGGCTCAATTCAAGAATATCTCATGAGATAATTGAATCATGTAATACATATTTTCCAATTATCTCATGAGATGCTGAAAATGTCAATTCACTATCACCATATGAATTATTTACTTCAAAAACAAAAACATGAGGTAAATAAAATGGTGTTAAAGTCAATTCAATAAGGGAAATAAATAAATAAATGCATGAGTTAAATATGTAGTGATCCAGGCATGAGGTATTTAACCACTTGCTTACTGTGCACTTTTACCCCCTTCCTGCCCAGGCCAATTTTCAGCTTTCAGCCCTGTCACACTTTGAAGGACAATTGCGCAGTCTTGCAAATTACATTTTTATCATTTTTTTCACACAAATAGAGCTTTCTTTTGGTGGTATTTAATCACCACTGGGTTTTTATTTTTTGCTGAACAAATGAAAAACTACCAAAAATTTTGAAAAAAAAAAGAACATTTTTCTTAGTTTCTGTTATAAAATGTTGCAAACAGGTAATTTTTCTCCTTCAGTGATGTGCGCTGATGAGGCTGCACTGATGGGCACTGATAGGCTGCATTGATGGGCACTGATGAGGCAGCACTGATAGGCTGCACTGATGAGGGGGCACTGATTAGGCAGCACTGGTGGTTACTGATTTGCATTGATAGGCGGCACTGATGGGCACTGATAGGTGGCACTAATAGGCAGCACTGAAGGGCACTAATAGGCGGCACTGAAGGCCACTGATAGGCGGCACTGATGAGGTGGCACTGATGGGCACTGATTGGCAGCACTAATGGGCTCTGATTGGCAGCACTGATGGACACTGATTGTCAGCACTGATTGGTACTGATAGGCAGCACTGATGGGCACTGTTGGGACTGCACTGATTATCAATGTAGATGTCCCCTTTCACACTTGCCGGTTACCCGCCCTCCTCTCCTCACGCTGTGACAGCACATCAAGTGATATATATATATATATATATATATATATATGCAAAATAGATGTGCAAATATTAAAGTCCATATGAAGTCCAACTATAAGATGGTGCAAAATAGACTCTTCCAAAGAAACAGACAGATAGACGAAATGACCACACACCAGATCCCAATGCTGTCTCGATTAAGAGAACAGCAAATGCGCTTAAAGCGGTTGTCCAACCCCTAAAGGCATTTTTACCTACAGGTAAGGCTATAATAAGGCTTACCTGTAGGTAAAATGAATATCTCCTAAACCTGTACGGTTTATATAATGTAATATAATAATATATGTATATATATGTAATATATAACTTGAGGTATATAACCTCATCCTATCCCTAAAATCTTTCTCAGGGAAAACCCAGCCTGATAGGTTGCAATTAACCTGCTGAATGAAACACACAACCATTTTCTTAATTATAAATGAAGAATGGGATGGGATAACTTTATTCTCACCAATAACGCGCACAGGTGTTTGGTCAATAACCATAAATTCAAAAGTGTTATGATTCAAGAGGCCTCTAGTTCACAAAGATGAGGACTACCTACAAAGCAAGGTTGGTCTTCTCCAGAGCCACTAGTGGTGTGCATGCTATGCTTCTAATGGCCAGGGCATGACACCTACTGTTGATGATCCAGCAATGACAGCTGACTGCCAGACAAGCCAAGCACAGTATCAAATCACTAGATAGAAAGGTGGTCAGACAGGCATATTGTCATGGCAGTTGACTGATAGAATCAGGGTCAAAAACACAGTTCAAGGTCAAATTCCATAAAGAAGTAGTATAAATGCAGTAAAGCCAGACAGGAAACCGATTAAAGCTGTAGTGATGAAAACATTTTGAAGGATGGAACATTTTTCTTAAATGAAATTGTAATGTGAATGTGGTTTTCATTTGGGAAGAATCATAAATATTGCAATGTGCATGTGCTATGCACAAACAAAGCTTGTTAATTTGTCTGTGATTTCATTCAAGTCCAATCCAATCACTTTCCAAAGCCTGCCGCCTCAACCTTCGCAACATCTCTAAACTGCGTCCCTTTCTAACCAATGAAACCACATAGCTCCTTATTCCCTCCCTGGTCATCTCTCACCTGGACTACTGCAACTCCCTCCTCATTGGCTTGCCTTTAAATAGACTATCCCCCCTTCAATCCATCATGAATGCTGCTGCCAGACTCAACCACCTGACAAACCGCTCAGCGTCCACTACCCCTCTCTGCCAATCCCTCGATTGGCTGCCACTTGCCCAACAAATTAAATTCAAAATACTAACAATAAATTACAAAGCCACCCACAACTCTACCCCCAGCTACATCACTAACCTAATCTAAAAATACCAACCTAATCGTCCTTTTCGTTCCTCCCAAGACCTCCTGCTCTCCAGCTCCCTCATCACCTCCTCCCATATTAGCCTCCAGGATTTCTCCTGAGTCCCTCCCATCCTCTGGAATTCCCTACCCAATCTGTCAGACTGTATCCAAACCTATCCACTTTCAGACGATCCCTGAAAACTTTTCTCTTCAGGGAAGCCTATCCTGCCTCCACCTAACAACTGCACTTTTATTTTCTTCATCAGCTCATCCCCCACAGTTATTGCCCTTTCGTATCACTTGACCTTCCCTTCTAGATTGTAAGCTCTAACGAGCAGGGCCCCTGATTCCTCCTGTATTGAATTGTATTGTAATTGTACTGCCCTAATGTTGTAAAGTGCTGCGCAAACTGCGGCGCTATATAAATCCTGTATAATATAGCCATGTGCTCCCTTGAGAGTGGCTAGTAGTAGTGGTTCACCTTATAGCTGCCCTCAGTCACACCATATTTCAAGACACTGGCCAGGCCGGCTCTTGTTTTTGGCTGTGGGATGCCCGAAGAATTATAATACATAAACTCCATTTACAGTCCTGTATATGCACACTTCCCTGCAGACCGTCCCTCTGCAGACTGTTACTCCTCACAACTCTCTAGCATTTAACTTGCTGACTGTTTCTCCTACTGTTTTCTCTTCAGCACTGAACTTAGTAAATCATCACTCCATTACTTCTCTCCAGCATTGCACTTGGTTTCCAGCTTGAAAGGAAATGTATCAAGTTTCTCCATTCCTTTCTCTTCACCGTGGCTAGCACATGGCGAGGCCTACTCTCAGCAGAACCTCCGGAACACTCATTACAGGCCAGGGATCACGGGTCCCTAAATGTGTAGCAAAAAGTACTTGAGTGCTAGCCGAGCCTTTGATGGACTACAACTCCCAGCCCATCCTTCTTCCAGATCCCACCGACCTGCTTTTCCTCAGTGACTCTCCTTTCCCTGAACTGACTCCCAAGGCTCCCACAGACTCTCCACTATTCCTCTCCCAGCCTACTCCGGCACATTCTTTTGCAGTTCCCAGGGACTGTCACTCACCAAACCGGTGGATCACTTTAAAGTATTTCACTGTGTAGCACCTCTGCTGTTCTCCTGCTCCTTGTGCGACTCCAGGAATCATCACCTTCCTGGCTGCACCCAAACCTCCAGGCCTCAAGGTCACCCTCCCCAGACTGGGGCGACCTCCCAGCTAGGGGCCTCCACAGCGCCTCTGCTACATCTCCAGACGTCCACCCAACACTTCTCCTCCCAGATTGGGCTGAGTATTTAAGGAGGCCTGCCCCCTGCCAATCCTGCTTGGTCAGAGCTCCCTAGAATACTCCAGATGCCTCCACCTATCTCCCAGCTCTCTGACCAGAAACCTTCCCCAAGTTTCTAGAAAGAAGTGGGAGGTTCTGGTGACCTCATCTGGTAAGTCCACTCAATCCTCCCTGACCCTCTCCTCCCAGCCCAGATCAAAACATTCAGGTCTGCTTTTACACTCAGGCCTGACTAAATTTTACCTTACCTAGCAAACCCTGCAACCCTGCTAGAAAAACACACTTACGCTATGGGGGAGCTACAATAATAATAATAATAATAATAAAAATTTGCAGGTCTGGGTGAAATTTTAAGGGCTTTTGAATGAAATTATCTGGCTCAATGATGGAAAGATTGAATTCTCTGTCAATGTTTTTGTCAATTTTATACAAAATCCCATTCCAGAGTTCCATTATATAAATAATTAATGAGGGTCAGGTGTGACTGTCCATAGATGGCAATGGAGATCATATTCTAGAAACTCAAAATCTCCCACACACGCTAAGGGCCGGTTCACACCAGAGCGTGTTGCGGGAAACCCACATTCCATGTGTGTTTCCCACGGTGTGTTAAAAATGCACTGGGTGTGTGATTTGCTGGAGGTGTCAATATATTTTTAATGATACCCCAAAACACTTTCCTGCACCAGATCACATGGTACTGCAATGCCATGCAATTTGGCGCAGTGCATTTTTGAAAAGTAGTTAAATGCACTACTTTTTGTGCGAGTACAGTCCAGTACAACTTCAGCCTTTTCAAATGAATGAGCTGAAAATCGCAGTGCACAGGAGCGTGGACCATGTTTATGTGCAATTCAGGTTCGAACCAGCCCTAAAGCTGATACATATAGTTTTTCTTTGTTAAACAGATTCCTGCATCCACACGAGTGAGGTCGATGCAGGAATCTCTTAAAAAGACAATAGTGTGCAGTGTCGGCTTGCCTACTTAATCACCCCTTTTGGGCTGCTGCAGTTAATGCTATCAATACCACCTATGATTTGACCCTGGGGTTACATCCAGCAATATTTCTACAGGGTGTATTTGACAGTACGGCAATGGGTAGATACAGTACGTTGTTTATCTTTTATGCCTCTTTCTATGCAAGGAGGGAAATCCTTCTACACTTAAAGTCCTCTGCCCCACCCACTCTATCTACAACATGGCATGGAAATGCCTGAGGAAGTTTGATATAATCTGGGATGCTTGGATTGATGCCTGTGGTACTTGTTAAGGGTCCTGTTTTCAATCCTATGATTCTAATTTTTTTGTCTCCTCCCGCTTTTCTCGCTCTCATACTTTTCCCCCCTTCCCTTCACCCACCTCCATTTCCACAATACTTTTGCAAAAGATATTAACTAACCCAATTCATTGATGATTTTTGTGCCTTCATTCAATCCTTGTATGAATACAGTATTTATTCCTCATCCTTGTGGTTGACAAAGAACTTTTTTTTTATTATCTAACTAATTTCCTTTTTGTTTCTTTTTCCAACAGATGTCATTATATAGCCATTAGGCAACTAATTGAGATGTGTTATATAGTATCTGATGACTATAGGCTTTTGCCCGGGTGTAATAATGTTTGGTCCATGCAACCATATTAACCATAGCTTTGTACTCCATTCCTTGCCCACCGCCTTCACGGAACGTGGGAAGGATGGTAGTTGCAATATTGTCGTACCTACTCATTACCACCCCTCTTTGGGGCGTTTTGCAAGGGTTGGACTGCAATTTAGTCAGTGTCTGAAATGCAGTTTTGGTAATTCTTTTTTTTCTTACACACTTTTTGGATATATTATATTTACTGGAAACCATGTTATTCATTCCATTCCTTTCTGAAATATTGACTGTTTTACATGCTAATGTTGGAGCATTGTACACTCCTTTGAAACACTTAATAAAAATTATTGGGAAAAAAAGACAATAGTGCTTTGCAAACAAACACAGTGTCGTGTACATCCTGACCTAAGGACTATTTTACACCACAAAAATGCACTCCAGATCCATTACGGATGTGTTTCTGCATGCGCGTTTTTGGCACATTCCAGTGTGTTTTTGATGCATTTCCGGGTGCATTCCAGGTGGGTTTTTTCTGCTTTTTTTCTTGTTCTTTTTTTTCATTGTACTGGGGTCTGGTGCATTTTTGATGCGTTCCAGTGCATTCCGGTGCATTTTAGATGCGTTTTACTGCGTTCCAGTGCAGGAAAAATGCAGCATGCTCTACTTTTTTTTTCTGGAACTGGAAAGCCCTGGAACTGACTGCAGTATTGTGAACTATGCCAATGGAAACCATATTACCTACTTTTCTTTCTGGAACTCACTGCACTGGTATGAACTATGCCATTGGAAAGCATATAACCTACTTTCCATGCTTTTTTGATGCAGAAAAAAATGCACTGGACTGCATGTGGTGTGAACTGGCCCTAAATGTTTATTTATTAAATGTACATTTTTACAAAAAAATCATTGTAAAAGGATTTGAATTAAAATAAAACTTGCGAAAGCAAATATAGTTCCCCTTACAAGCAGACCTCAATGCACTATTTAATTGGGCGACTATGTGGAAAATGAGGTTTAATGTGGATAAATGTAAAGTTATGCACTTGGGGGCTTAGACTATACATGCATCATACATACTAGGGGGAGTACAACTGGGGGAATCCATAGTGGAGAAGGATCTGGGGGTTTTGGTAGATCATAAGCTTAATAATAGCATGCAATGCCAAGCTGCGGTTTCCAAAGCGAGCAAAATCCTTTCTTGTGTTAAGAGAGGTATGGACTCCAGAGATAGAGACATCATTTTGCTCCTGTGCAAATAATTAGTAAGACTTCATCTGGAATATGCAGTTCAGTTTTTGGCACCAGTTCTCAAAAAGGATATCAGGGAACTGGAGAAAGTGCAGAGAAGGGCAACCAAACCGATAAGAGGCATGGATGAGCTCAGCTATGAGGAAAGATTACAGTACCTGAATTTATTCTCTCTTGAGAAGAGGAGATTAAGAGGGGATATGATCAACATGTACAAATACATAAGTGGTCCATATAGTGAACTTGGTGTTGAATTATTCACTTTAAGGTCATCACAGAGGACAAGGAGGCACTCTTTACGCCTAGAGGAAAAAAAGATTTCATCTCCAAAAAATGGAAAGGTTTCTTCACAGTTAGAGTTGTGAAAATGTGGAGTAGAACCCCTGCAGAGGTGGTTTTGGCCAGCATGGTTGATTGCTTTAAAAAAGGCCTAGATTCTTTCCTTAAAGTACATAATATAACTGGCTACTAACATTTATAAGTAAAGTTGATCCAGGGAAAATCCGATTGCCTCTTGGGGGATCAGGAAGGATTCCGCCCCCGCTATAACAAATTGGATAAGGCTTTGCTGGAGTTTTTTTTTGCCTTCCTCTGGATCAACTGTGGGTGAAGGATTGTGTATATGGTGTCACATGATTATATATAATTTTTTCTTTTTTTTTATTAGTTGAACTAGATGGCCTTGTGTCTTTTTTCAACCTGACTATATAACTATGCATTTACATTAATTTGTGTGTTGCATTCCTGTGTATTCCCAGTATGTTTAAGACAAAAAAAATTGCAGCATGCTGTACTTTTTGTTAGACGCACATGAAAGCACCGCACTAGTGTAAACTAGGCTAATTTAAATGCGTTCATTTTCCTTGCATTTGCACTTTTAAAAACAGGTTCTGGTGTGAATGTAATGGTTCTAGTTCACTATTTTAGGTATGTGTCATAGGTAATGTTGGCAAAACAAAACACAGGAAAGGCACATCCTGCAAGAAGTACAAGAAAATTGAATCCTGACCCAACTTTTGTCTGCCATAGAGGCAGAGATAAGCAGAGAGAATCAATGGAGTGACAGACAATTATTGTGACACAGTTACAAGAATGACATTGTGCTGTATTGACTTTATAGGCAGTGAAAAGGGATGGTTCCCTAGGGCTATGGATTCAACAATGTCAGCCTTATCAGTAAAAAAGGGGTTTTTAATGAGAAAGTTATGAGGTAATGAATGCGTCAAGTGACTAAACCACAGCAAAATCCATGTAAACACGGTTTCCTTAGTGGATGAATCAGAGGTGGAGCAGGCCTCCATTGTTTACCTTCTGTCAGTGTGGTGGGGCTGCATTTATCAGGCAATAGTCTGGGTTGTAATAAATGTTACTTGGGGCACACGACAACCGGAAAAACTGCAGGACATTACAGAACCGTGTATATAAAGTGCTTATAGAAGGAGGCAATATAACTAAGTCAGGGGAAGTTATCTAAAGTCTATGAGCCCCTTTGGATTGTAAACTTGTTCTACCGTTTTCTATATTTGTACTGAAGTTTACAGTTTATATCTCTTTTTTTATTTGGGATTCGGCACTGCAAAACACTAGCCCTTCATAAAGGATTATAATAATAATAATAATAACTACACAGCTATTATCAAAAGTATTTGCTCATGAAAAAAATGACAAGTACAAACATATTCCTCACAATTGGCAAAAAAAGGGAAAAAGCAACGTGATTGTGTAAAAACCTCTCTGTACTTATCACACAATTCTTTTTAAAAGCTGACCGTACACAAGAAATTCAGGCTCAATCTCAGGTAAAAACATCATTCCATATGTTATTGAAACCAAGACTGTGTGCACTATATGTCCAGGCATGTCATTATAAATTGTACATTAACCACTTTAAGACCGAGCCTCTTTTTGGAGTTTGGTGCTTACGACTTAAAACCAGGTTTTTTTGTTATAAAGTTACTTAGAACCCCCTAAAAATATATATATATTTCTAACACCCTAGAAAATAAAATGGTGGCCGTTGCAAAACTTTATGTCACACTGTATTTGCGCAGCGGTCTTACAAGCGCAATTTGTTTTAAAAAAAATTCAGTTTTTTGAGTTAAAAAAAATGACATCATTAAATTTTTTTCCATATTGTGAAAGATAATGTTACACCGAGTAAAATGATACTGAACATGTCATGCTTCAAAATTGCGTCCGCTCGCGGAATGGCGACAAACTTTGCATGAAAATCTCCTTTGGCGACGTTTAAAAAATTCTACAGGTTAGCAGTTTTCAGTTACAGAGGAGGTCTAGTGCTAAAATTATTGCTCTCGTTCTAACAATCATGGCGATACCTCACATGTGTGGTTTGAACACCATTTTCATATGTGGGTGGGACTTGCGTATGCGTTCACTTCTGCGTGCAAGCTCGCGGGGACGTGGCGCTTTAAATTTTTGGGTTTTTTTTAATTATTTATTTTGCTTTTTAATTTTTATTTTTACACTGTTCTTTTTTTGTTTTTAAATGTGGATCACTTTTAGTCCTATTACAAGAAATGTAAACATTCCTTGTAATAGATAAAGCATGACAGGACCTCTTAAATATGAGATCTGGGGTCAAAAACGTCCGCCGTATAATGACGGCGGGCGGTCCTGAAATGGTTAAACAAAACTCTATTTGGTAGTCATGGACTTTATGTGGACTACAGTATATAGAAACAAACTGAGTATCATAAAAACAAGTCTTTATTTAAATCTCATAAAAATAAATCTAATAAAAACAATACAACATGTTAAAAAACGCGATTAAAGCGGTTGTCTACCCAATTTTTTTACTTTTTCCTACAGGTAAGCCTATAATAAGGCTTACCTGAAGGTAAAATGAATATCTCCTAAACCTGCATGGTTTAGGAGATAGTCGCCCTTAATGCAGCCGCTAACGTCACGCCGCATGTGCCGTGAGGTCCCGGCGCATGAGCCCTCAGGTCCCGGTGAAGGACCGGCGCATAGCACTGGACCTTCCCGGAAAGACGGGCTCCAGTGCGCATACGTGGGAGTGACGTCTCGCAGCTCCGGACACTCACAGCGCCAGAGCCACGTACCCTGTAGGATCCCCCGAGGGAACATGTCTGCTCCCTCTGCAGGGATCGAGCAGACCCATCGGCGCTTCGTTCTAAGGGTAAGCATTTCATAATGAGCTAGTATGCGGTGCATACTAGCTCATTATGCCTTTCTCTTACAGGTTTTTTTTTATTTATTTATTTTTTTTATATGGGTATACAACTGCTTTAACATCATGTACAGATTCCAACATAATTCACATGTACACTTGATGTGTTTCAAAAGTCTTGTTCAGGAGCACATGTGAAAGGATCAATACACTGGAACCCACTGTTGATCTTTAAAAACAATAAGAAACAATGCAGTCTGCTGGAATTCACATCATATAAACGTTTCCCATGGAGTTATATCCCGATACACTAAGGTGGAAGCCACTGTTTATTAGGCAGAGACACCTACATAAGGCCAAAGGTCAGCAGATGATCTAACAAGCATAATCCTTCAATTGGTGCCCAAATTCAAACAATATAGGAGTAATTCAATGGGATTATTTGATGGCCAATGTGTCAAGATGGTAATCAAAACTTGCATATCCTAATATTAACAGGAGCCATGCCCATCAAAAAAATCATAGGGACAGATATAAAGGTCCTGTGTTTTCTACATCATTCTAGCATGTTATTATTTGGGATATGGCACTGCACAACACTAGCCCTTCATAAAGGACAATAATAATAATCACTGCACTACTATTAGCGAAAGTATGGCATTGGAAATAAATGACAAGTACAAACAAATATTCCTCACAAATGGCAAAAAATAAAGAAAAAAACAACGTGATTGTGTGAAAACCTCTCTGTACTTATCTCACATTCTTTTTAAAAGCTCACCATACACAAGAAAGTCAGGCTCAATCTCAACATCATTAACAGTTTAGTCTGTAGTGAAAGCTAACTAAATCTAACTATCTAAATCTTAGACCCCTTTCACACGGAGGGAGTTTTCAGGCGTTTTAGCGCTAGAAATAGCGCCTGTAAAGCACCTGAAAACTGCCTCCATGCCGCACGCGTGCTTGTGGGACGTTAGGAAAAGTCCTGCAAGCAGCACCTTTGGGGCAGGTTGGCAGCGTTTATGAAGCGCCTGAATAGTGCTTCCGAAGCGCCGCAACACGGGAGTTTTTAACTCCTTCTTTGTGCAGCTTAACCACTTGCCGACTGGTGTCTGATGGCGACAAAGCGGCTTGATATCGAAAACCGACGGGGGCTGCGATATCCCACACTGTGAGCGCGCACGCACCACCGGAGGCGCGCTCGTGCACTCACTGTGTTTAGGGGGGCCAGGGAGCGGGTAGGGCGGACTTGATTGCCGCCGGCTACCCGCGATGCCCCCCCTGCAGTGAAAGAACGGAGGTCCGTGTAAGTAAACGCGGATCTCCGTTCTGTTAGAGGGGGAAGGGCTGTGATCACAGACTTCCTGTATATGGAAGCCGTGATCACTCCCTTCCCCCAGCCAGCCCACACACAGTTAGAACATGCCCTGGGAAAACAGTTAACCCTTAGAGCGCCCCCTCCAGGTTAACCCCTTCACTGCCAATGGAATTTACACAGTAATCAGTGCATTTTTATAGCACTGATCGCTGTATAAATGCCAATGGTCAAAAAAAGTGTCAAAATGGTCCGATATGTCCGCTGCAATATTGCAGTACCGCTAAAAATCACAGATCGCCGCCATTACTAGTAAAAAAAATAAATAAATAAATAAAACCCCCAGAAATTAATTCTCATCATCCATAAACGTGGCAACTTTTGTGCAAACCAATCATCGCAACCGCAGATTGCGATTTTTTTTTTCCAAAAATACGAGGAAGAATATAAATCGGCCAAAACCAGTGGAAAAAAATGTTTTTTTTTAATTTTTTTTGGATTTGTATTTTAGCAAAAAGTAAGAAATGTGTTTTTTTTTTCCAAAATTGTCGCTCTTCTTTTGTTTATAGTGGTGATCAGAAATGACGCAGAGGTGATCAAATACCACTAAAAGAAAGCTCTATTTGTGGGGAAAAAAGGACACAAATTTTGTTTGGGTACAATGTCGCACACCCGCGCAATTGTCAGTTAAAGCGACGCAGTGCCGAAACGCAAAAAGTGCTCTGGTCCTAAAGTGGGAAATCCTTCTGGGGCTAAAGTGGTTAAACAGCGGTAATGCGCGGCTAAAATGAGCGGCACTTTACCGCCAACGCGGTCGCGGCCGCAGTGTGAAAGGGGTCTTGGTGTTCCAACCGATCACCACTCACGTTGATCTTCTAGATCAGGGATCTCCAAACTAGGGCCTTCCAGCTGCTGTGGAACTACACATCCCATGAGGAATTGTTGAATTCTGACATTCACAGACATGACTAAGCATGATGGAAATTGAACAACTGGAGGGTCATAGTTTGGAGACCCCTGTTCTAGATTATGTTGGGAAAAAGAAAAAAAACATACCAGCATTTCGGGGGCATGTGTTCTTTGCGCTGTTTGATTTTCTATTGTCAGGGATACCACATGCAGGCATCCAGCAGGGGTGATCAGATCAGTTGGCTGCACCTAAAGGAATCAGGACTACATGAGTAAGTGAAAATATATTTTTATTAAGACAATGACACACTTCCATGCTGTGCATGCTGTGTGAGTGTGGTCGCGTGTTGGGCAGACTCGATGTCCGCCGGCGACCCGCGATCACCTAATACAGAGGAAGAACGGGCGGCATGACAGTGATCTACTGATCCCTGTCATCGGGATCAGTTAGATCTGTCATGTCCCTGCCAGCCCAGCCCCCACACAGTTAGAACACAGTGAGGAAACACAGTTAACCCCTTAGTGTTAACCCCTTCCCTGACATGGGTATTTACACAGTAATAAGTGGCTATTTTTAGCTCTGATCGCTGTATAAATGTCAATGGTCCCAAAAAAGTGTCAAAAGTGTCCGATCTGTCTGCTGCAATATCGCAGTCCCGATAAAAATTGCAGCTCGCCGCCATTACCGGTAAAAAAATAATAATAATAAAAATCCCATAAATCAATTCTCATAGTTTGTAGACGCAATAACTTTTGTGCAAACCAATCAATAAATGTTTATTGCAATTTTATTTACCAAAAATATGTAGAAGAATACATTTTGGCCTAAACTGATGAATAAATTTGTATTTATATATATATATATTTTTTTGGATATGTATGATAGCAAAAAGTAAAAAATATTGTTTTTTTTTTCAAAATTGTCGCACTTTTTTGTTTATAACGCAAAAAATAAAAAACTCAGAGGTGATCAAATACCACCAAAAGAAAGCTCTATTTGTGGGGAAAAAGGGACGTCAATTTTGTTTGGGTACAACATCGCACGACCGCGCAATTGTCAGTTAAAGTGACGCAGTGCCGAATCGCAAAAAGGTCTCTGGTCAGAAAGGGGGCAAATCCTTCAGGGGCTAAAGTGGTAAATGGGCAGCAGGCACTGGGTCATGAGTCACCAGATCAGCGGGCATCCGGTCATCAGGCTGTGTGGCAAGTTACTGTGCATTACTGCAAGTTTAATGCCATATAGTTCTGTGCATTACTGCAAGTTTAACGGCATATAGTTCATTGCGTTATTGCACGTTTAACGCATATAATTCTGTGCGTTACTGCAAGTTTAACGTATATTTCATTGCGCTACTACAAGTTTAACGCCATATATTTCATTGCATTACTGTAAGTTTAACGTTCTATATTTCATTGCGTTACTGCAAGTTTAACGCCATGTGTGCTATTGTGATTCTATTGTCAGAATATTAGTTTAGTGTCAATCTAGGGATAGTCAGTGTGAGTGTAGTGATGACCATCATTCATTTTTGCATTAGTGTGCAACTAGGAACAGTTCAGTTAGTGTCAGTGCAAGTGTAGTGATGAGTCATTCATTGTTACATTAGTGTGTATCTAGAGTAGGGGCAGTTCAGATAGTGTGATTGTAGTGTATTGACCACCATTCAACTTTACATTAGTGTACATCTAGGGACAGTTCAGATGTTCAAGTTTCAGTGTAGTGACCGTTTAACACTGTATATTCATTGTGTTACTGCAATTTTAATGCCATATATTTCATTGCATTACTGCAAGTTTAACGCCATATAGTTGTGTGCATTATTGCACATTTAACACCATATATTTCATTGCGTTACTGCAAGTTTAACGCCATATATTTCATTGCGTTACTGCAAGTTTAATGCTATATATTTCATTGCGTTAATGCAAGTTTAACGGCATGTATTTCATTGCATTACTGCAAATTTAACGCCATATAGTTATGTGCGTTACTGCACGTTTGACGCGGTATTTCGCAGTATATTGTAGTGTATCCATGGAGTGCGTCTGTGTAGTGAGTACTCAAATTAAAGTGCACCAAACACCACTTTCCACTGATTAAAGTACATCCACGTGCACATTTACACATCTTTATAACATTTGGTTAATAAGCACCCCCCATCATGTCTGGGAGGACAACAAGGAGAGGCAGACGTTCCCATGGCACTCTAATGGGTCCAGCAGCATATGTGTCCACAGGCAAAGGTGTACGCGGTCAGTCCTCAGGCAGGGCATTATCTCCTCTGTTTAGTGATGCTGCCCATTCTGTCCAGCCAGAACATGCAGAGGAGGCGGTGAACTGGCTTACTAAACCGTCCTCATCCTCCGTCACCCAAGCAGAGACTAGTACGCTGTCCCCTGCAGTTGTCAGAGTGGCTAAGCCTGCCTCCTTGTGAGGCACAACCCCAACGAGGCAGCCATAATGGAAGACCAGAGAGCAGCCACCCTATTCCATCACATTGTGGAGCTGTTATATTTCGGCCCACTTCCCGCAGCTCAGCTGTCTGGGCCTTTTTTTAGTACATGTGCAGCCGATTGCACTGTTACTATTTGCAAAGTCTGTCTCAAGCACATCAAGTGTGGCAAAAACACCACCCATTTGGGTACCACATGCTTGACAAGCCATTTAACCTCCCACCACTCAGCCCGTTGGCAAGAGCACCTAAGAGCCACACACAAGGGGCACAGATCTGTCCCTCCTCCCCCTTACTCACCTCAGTCTGCTCCTGCTGTACCTCATGACCTCTCAGCAGCCTCCACTGACACGAATGATGGTATAGCACAGGGTGTCCCAGGTCCTTGCAGCATATCTGCTGCAGCACACCACCAGCTGTAGACTATAGCCGGCAAATTTCCCTGCCCCATCTGCTGCAGGGGGAAAAAAAATACAGTCCTTGCCACCCACATGCCTAGCGTCTAAATGCAAGCTTGTCAAATCTGCTGGCTCTCCAACTTCTGCCTTTCCACCTGGTGGATTCTGCCCCCTTCTGTGAAATTGCAGAATGTGCTGTACCACAATGGCAGGTTCTCGGTCGCTATTTCTTTTCACGTGAGGCCATTCCATCTCTCTACCACCACGTAGAAGGCAATGTTGTGGCATCGTTGGGCAAGGCAGTCACCTGCAAAGTCCAAGTTACTGTTGACACATGGTTCAGCAAGCATGGGCAGGGACGATATATTTTGTTCACAGCAAGGATGCAGGACAGGGCTCAGTGGTGCAGCTTGTTGTGCCCCCATGTCTCCATACAGCTGATGATGATGTGAGATTTGTTAGCTCTACCCTCTTCTTCTCCTCCTCCATGCCCTCCTCTGCTGAATTGTCCTATGAACCTCAAGTACCCCCTAAGCGTTCAAAGAGCTATTCAATGAGTCAGGCCAAAAGGTGCCATGCATTGCTCCGATGTGGTTGCTGTGCCATAGACACACTAGCTGAAGCAATGATTCTTGAAGCTCTGCAGGGACAGGGCCAGAAGTGGTTCACGCCATGCCAGCTAGAGCCAGGAATGGTGATGTGCGATAATGGCACAGACCTCCTCTCCGCCCTTAGACAGGGAAAGTTGACACATGTGCCATGCCTGGCACATGTCCTCAATTTGTGACCTGAAAAGGATATGTGTGCTGCTCAGGCTCGGTAAAGAGGGGATATATGAATGGTGCATCCGCAACTGCTGTTAGAGTGCTGACAGGGAATGGAGCCTGTCCTGGCTCCTACAATAGTTCAAGGAAGAAAGGGGTAGCCCTGGAAGTCGCACATCTAAAATGTCTTAGAGAAGTGAATAGATTGGCAACCTCAACCTGGACTCCAACCAAGCCATGCCCCCGACGAGTTTCACTCTGCCCCCTGGGGATTCATGTCCTCAATTTGGTGGTGCAGCATTTCCTAAATAGGTAACCAGATTTTGCAGATCTACTAAAGCATCCCCAGAACCCTTGGGAGTAGTACGTGGCTGGAAGGAGGCAGTTCCAGATACTATAATCCTCAGTGACCCCAAGGAGTCTGCTTCTCAGGCCTCTGCAAATTTGCAGTTCGTGGGCTCCTTCATGCTTGAAAACCTGTGAAAGGACCCAAGAATACGTGGCATAAAGGAGAAGGATCACTATTGGTTGGCAAACCTCCTTGACCACCGTTATAAGGGTAAAGTTTTATAACTCAGCCCGTCCCCACAGAGAGGGCAGAATATGAAATCTCTTGAGGACACCTTAAAGAGGAGTTTATCAAACGCTTTTCCCAACTCTGGTAGGATACAGTGTTGTGGAAAATGTAGTTTTGAAGCTTATGTTGGTCAAGAGAGGAGCAGTGGAGAAAGCGACCTGATGCCTGATGCATTTCTCCATTTTTGTAGTCTTTGTCATCTAGGATTCTCAGCTCCCACTTCCCATAATAAGTGTCTGCATCACATGGTGGACAATTTTCTAGGGGAAAAAACAGAGATGGAGAGCTTTCCAGTCGACGATCCACTGGCTTAATGGGTCATGAGACTAGACCACTGGCCAGAACTTGCTCAGTATGCTATTGAGCTGCTGGGCTGCCCTGCATCCAGCATGCTTTCCAAACAGGCATTTGGTGCTGCTGGAGGTTTTGTTACTGATCATAGAACGCGTCTGTCCACAGACTCCGTGGACCGTCTGACTTTTATCAAAATGAATCAGTCCTGGATTACCAGAAGCTATAAAGCCCCTAAAGCCAATGTTGCCAATTAAGTGCTTTTGGGATGTGGAATCTCTGCAGGACTTCTAGGCTGTGGGTGTTGATTTCATCTGGAAGAATGTTTTTGGTGTAGGTTTCATGGGCACATTTAACACCCAATTTTTTCGCACCTGTTTTACAGGTGCATATCATTGCAATTTTTCACAGCGAGGCCAATTCTTGCTTTCATCAAGAGTATCTCTTATAAGGTTATGGTGTGAAGGCACCACCTACACTCAAAGACCAATTTTTCCGCACCTGTTTTACAGGTGCTTATCATTGCAATTTTTCACAGCAAGGCCAATTCTTGCTTTCATCAAAAGTATCTCTGTAGGATTATGGTGTGAAGGCATCACCGACACCTAAAAAACTATTTTTCAGCCCCTATTTGACAGGTGCATATCATTACAATTTTTCACAGAGCGGTCAATTCTTGCTTTCATCAAGAGTACCTCTATAGGGTTATGGTGTGAAGGCGCCACCGACACCCAAAACCAATTTTTCAGCACCTGTTTGACAGCTACATCAAATTAATTTTTTTTACAGCAAGGCCAATTCTTGCTTTAATCAAGAGTACCTCTTATAGGGTTTTAGTGTGGTGACGCCCCCTCCCCCCCCCCCCCCCGACACCCAAAGACCAATTTCTCCTCACCCGTTGACAGGTGTATATCATTGCAATTTTTGACAGCAAGGCCAATTCTTGCTTTCATCAAGGAGTACCCCTTATAGGGTTATGGTGTGAAGGCGCCACTGACACCCAAAGCCCAATTTTTCTGCACCAACTAATTCTATCCAAAATCTGCGGAAGAGACACCAGAATTTATCCAAAAAATCTCTAATCTTGTTCCCAGTGCACTACATTGTGGCCTCATCATACAGACTGGCTCCCCAAGCTGTTGCTTACAAAATAAAGGAAGCTTGCAGGACAAATGCCATTTTTTTGGCTTTATAAATGCAATTATTGCCGCAGCAGATTCTATACACGGTACAGATGTGCCACTTTACAGGTAGACTAAGGGAACCCCCTCAGGTACTATATTGAAAGGAATTTTTCATTTTTATGCTTTCACTTTAAGCATCAATAAATCATTTAAAAATCATTTAACAAACTTGTTTTCATTGATACATGTCCCCCAGGACAGTACCTGGACCCCCATAACCATTGTATGCCCAATTACTTGCATATAAACCTTCAAAATGGGCCATTTTCATTTTTCACGTTCGGGTCCCATAGACTTCAATGGGGTTCGTTATTCGGTTCTAAACTTTCCCGATGTTCGAAAGTTCTGGTGCGAATCGAACAGGGGGTTGTTCGGCCAATCCCTAGTTAGGGATACTAGGGATTCTAGACAAAACCAAATCTGCACAGATTTGAATGAGTGGCTGAATTTCTTCAAACAAAAATTTGCCCTCATCAACAAAAGTGTGAGTCAGACAGATACATTCCAAAAATTGCTCCCTACTCTGCTCTTTCAAACGTTGGCGGCAATATTTCCTGTCTTCTGTTACAAGCAGTGAAAAATACAGAACCTCCTCAGAATGCATCTTGCAGCAATTAGCAAATGCTAAGGCCTAATTCCCAGGTGCAGCTGATCTGATTGTATGGCTTCAGTATTATGTCAAGGATACCACATGCAGGCATCCAGCAGAGGAGATCAGAAAGTCAGTAGTGGGAGCAGGAAGCAGGTTCCGGGGACAGGTCTCCGGATCGGGGTTCAGGATCAGGAACGAATCAGACTCAGGCAGAGACATGGCTTGCAGGGAAAATACTGAAGCACTGGACCTCAATGCAAGGCAGCTTATATACCCCCAGCAGTCCTATCAGGTGCAGCTTAATTACCTGTATGGTTCATCTGCTGGGAGACACCCGCTGGTAGCCACCAGAACTACACCCTTTGGGTGTGCCACCAGCAAGTGACTCAAGCAATGACACAGGTCCTAACATCTATCCAGATTGGTCTCTAAACAGATAACAAGTCAGCTCGAGAACCTGGCTATCCCACAAACTTCAGTCAGTTTTAAATGTAGTGTACAGTCCGTTTTAAATGTAGTGTAGTGTACAATGATGACATTTTAGGAGTGCCTACATCCCATATGGGGAATACCATCATCCCTATTATAGAGCCACAATTAAATCTAGAAAGACAAGACTTTACCAAATACAGCTACAGTGTCAGAAAGGCCATATGTTTATTTAATAGCATAAAATATTTCCATAAAACCTATAAGGATGGCACATACAACAACATCCGTGGGCTACCATATACCCTTTAAAAGTTGCCCCATCATATATTATTACATAAACGCTCTAGTTCCATGTTGGTCCAGATATCTTCAAGGTAAACATTAATGGGGACAAGGTTAATGGGGTAAATGGGCACAAGGTCTCAATTAGTTTCATGGGCATTTGTAGCCACTTCATCAAGAGACTGAGAGAGCATACATCTATAAAATAGCAAAAGTGGTTAAATACATACATACATCATACCCATTGATGTCACAATTACTGTATGTCATATATAATTTTTTGAAACCCACCATAGGGATAACAGCAGACACATTAAAAATGATATAATATCTGTCAAAGCTGTGCACATCCAACTATGTAGGGCCAAACAATAAAGCCTCAAGGGACAACAGAGTGGCTATTTTTCAGAAAATCTGTTTAGACATGAGCAACTATAGAATTAAACTTTCATTTTATTGTCCTTGTGTCTTACAAATGTGAATATTACGCTATACAATCTATCATTAAGGCCTGCCACTGCCATAATGGAAAACTTTCAATGCATTTCCCAAGATTCAAAAGAACCTCAAAGGTTAGTATAGTGTTAGGCAAATGCTTATGCATCTTAGACCTCACATGCTGAGCATACTCTTTTTCTTAATCAGCTATGTCACAGTGAGTTTGGTTAGGTATAAAGTTGAGGATTTTGTAATAAAGACATGTAAATAATAATGATGATTTTGACAAGCGCAGAACATTTTTAATGTTTAATGTGAATGCATATGATTTGTGTGACTTTACATTTCTGTTAGCTGTGTGTTATAACTGGCTGTTGTACACCCAGTTGATCAGTTAGTGGTTTAGATAGGGTCTCTGGGCATGCCACAGACCTCTCCCTCTGATATCCAACTACTGCTCAGGACATCCTGGACTTAGGTAAAGGTTGCCCCATTGGCACCAAACCCTTGTGTGATTACATCATCAGCATGTCAACGCCACGTATGCGGTGTGATGACATCACAAAGGCAGCATTCTTGGGTTGGATGAATCCACATGGCACACATGGCAGGGGACATGAGGAGGGGTAACATCTCTCCCCATTTCTATGCCTGTCTACTGTGTAGACATTTTCACCCACCAAGTTCTTTACATCTGGCAAATCCCTTGATAAAAAAGGCACAAGTCCATCCACTTCAACCAATATAGAAAATAAACACACACAAATAGAACATTTCCATATACACAATCCTATACCCACAGTTTATCCAGAGGAAGGCAAAAAAGACCCAATAAAGCATGATCCAATTTGCTCCAGCATAGGGGGAGGATTCCTTCCTGATCCCCCAAGAGGCAATTGGCATATAGGTGATGGACTGCCTAATACATTTAATGGACTACCATTTTTTTTATTATAGGAGAATTGGAGTTCTGAGGATCTGTGACCCTTGTCAATAGTGTTAACAGCACTGAATTGAACCTCTATAGGGAACTATAGGTATATAGAATATAGCCTTAGGTACCATTTATTTGAGTACTAACTGTTAGGTGACTCACAGACACTTTGGGACATACACCACTATGAGGATGTTAGAGATTTGTAGCAGGATCACAAGTAGGGTCTGGTTTGTACCCATAAATCTTTTCATTTGTGACTTTTGGGTAGTTTGACACCTTCATTTTGGTAATTATTGTAAAACTTTTGATAAAGTATATCCTAATTTGCAGTGACTCCACTTATCTCCGCCGCTTGCCTACTCCATGGATGGTTAATATTCGAACATATTAAAACATAAGAATGTTGCCTTGTCAAGAGGTCAGGCCCATAAGGTTTATAGGTAGATTCATGGTACTCCTACCTCAATGTGGAACATCTGTTCTCCTTCCTCTTCTCTAGTCTAAAATTTTCACCAGTGTATTTCATTATATTTAATATCATACAATCATAGTATGATGTTATTATGCTGAAGTTTGAAGCGAAGTTCCCCCTTAAATCCAGCTTTTTCACATGAGCGATTGGAAATCTATCCTCTAGCGGTATTAGATGTGGGTCACTACAAATCTGCCATGTTACATGTAAAGTAGGTCTTTAGTAAAGCGTGAATAATTGTGATATTTTGCTCATATGCTGTACTTCCCAGTTATATGTTAATGCAGTATTGGTTTAACTGTCATGCCCTTGTGTATTTTACTTAACCTCAAACATTGCTAATCTTTACTGTCTCATTTATATAGATTCCATTTTTCACTTATAGCCTCTAAATGACTAATTATCTGTGGCAATTTGCTTGTGGCTGCTGAAATCGTACTTGAATTTGCAAAGCAGAGCTACCATAGAAAGGCTTTTAAATAAGCAACTGCAGTTTACTTTCTGCATAAATAATCATTAGCATTCCTACTTAAAGTAAAACTAAAGGTAAAACTTTTTTTTTTTCATTTTAGACTAATAAAATCCATAATAGATCCATAAGAGTAATGGAGGGTTATAAGCCCTGTCATTTTTTTGGACATCTGTGTTCCATTGGGGAGATTTCCCTTTACTTCCTGTCCCGTAGCCAAAACAGAAAGTGAGAGGAAATCCATCCAAAGTTAGGGGATCCCTGGTTGTCACCTGAACTAGTGTCTATATTGGAATATTTCCCCTCTATTTCTATTCTGGTGACAAGGAAAATACTGTATTTTCTTTCACTTTACACCCCTCATTGCAATCTCAGTTTGTTCAAACAAGGAGGCTCAGCAGCACATCTAGGCAACAATACGTTGAAATCAAATTACATGAATGTATGTATGTGTCTTTAACTTAAAATACTTGATTTTATGATTCTTGATGTATACTTGATATATGATTTTTTAATAAATACATAATTACATTCATTGGTGTATTTTGAATATCTAGCTGAAGTTCAGATACAAATCTTGAAATTATATATTGTTATTATATATAAGGCAGTTTAGGTTTATTTGTCCTTTATAACTTTATTAGCATTTTTTGCTTGTATTTATGCATCATAAGTGTCAAAACATTCTCATTCCAGGTTCCTTGTTAGTAGCATGGGAACAAGGGCATTTTCCCATGACAGTATCTTCATACCTGATGAGCAAGCTGAAGATGACCAGGAAGCTCAGGCCTCATCGCAAGACTGTGTTGTAGGAAAAGTTAAATCTCTCCAGGTAAAAGTAGATATCCATTCTTAAACTGTATCCAAAGACAAAACATTGTTTTTAAAGTGTGTAGAAGTGTTAAAGCTAGCCTCACTGGTGCCCAAAAGTACTGGGACAGTAAATACCAATACAACAGATGTCACTAGAACAGAGATAGGGAGGAAATATACCAATAGGGACACCTGCTTCAGTTAAAACTGTCTAATCTAGGATTTTCCCTCCCCTTTGAGTGATTTCCTCTCACTTTCTCTGGAGTCTCCAAGATAGGAAGTGAAGGGAAAGCTTCCCAATAGGACGTGTAGAGCAAAAAAAAAAAAAAACCTGACAGTGGTTTAAAGTATTTGTAACCCTAAAAAAAAAAAAGGTCACATGACCACACATTGGTGCAGTAAAATAAGGTATTTCGCTGCATCATTTTTAAAAAACACAGATACTGCACCTTATATATTCCTGTAACAGGGGATTCCAGAATTTGTGTTTAGTGACTTTACAACCACTTTAAAAGAAAACCAGAGTCACGTGTGATTTTCAGGCCAGTGGTTGGGAACATGATTGTAGGCATTGTTTTACAGCTATTGAGTCAAACGTAACAAGTGGCATTGATTGACATTAAATATAGTTTAAAAATATTATTTGTGGGAGGCTGGTGGCTGACGTGAGGAATATCAAAGGAGTCTGAGTCACTTATGGTTTGATAATCACAATCTGAGGAAAAATGTTTTTTTTTATGAACAGTTTTGTTCTATATTCATTCGAAGCAAAGTATTACATTTAATTAAAATGTGCTATTTTATCTCTAAATAAAATGTATACCTTTGTTTATGTATGTCAGCAACAACTGGGCAAAAACATCCGTTTTGGACAACCGCCACCAATTGGTACTCCAGTCAAGAAAATGCAAGATTTGGGAGCAGGCATAGAGAAAATGGAGGAAACATACCTCAACCCCATGGACGCTTCAGGGGAACGTGACATGGGCCTTATAACTGATGGACACAGGGTAAGATTGACACATGTGAATCTGGGGAGATGGAAGGAGAAGTGGTAATATTGTGTGAATTAAATGAGAAGCTTGTGAAAAATGCAATGGACAAACTAAGACTATCAATATGATCATAGACAGCAAAAAATGGTTGGACATGTAAGAACAACCTGACCACCTCACAATGTTTTCTTTCAAATCTTCAGTCCTAAATAATTAGTTTCAACTAGAGACTGCGCTGGACCAGTAGAATGATTCTTGATAGACATTAGGCGGCTGCCACCTTACTGGTGCAAAAGAGCTGTTGCTTCAGCTGAAAAGATACTTGAGTAGGGAAAGAGGAGCACCTGGTATCCAGAATAAGGAATCTCTTATTCTGGACACTGGGTGCTCCTCTCTCCCTACTCAAGTATCAGTCCTAAATAGGAAGTCTGTAATGACTGAACTGAAGTCATTTCTTCCCTGGAAACAATTATGCAGGACTGCCTGGGGTTATCTCACAGACTTCCTTTTTATGCAGGCCTGGGCAAAAATTGCCAAAAATAGCCATATTGGTAGATAGTCCATTGACAGTTTAAGAATGGAAGCTTGTGTTCTTATTTGTAATATGCAAAACCCAATTAACAATACCCTTTAAAAAAAAAAAGAATGAAAGGTGAAATGGTTTGAATGAAGGGTAAATAGGGAGGAATTCCCTAAGAAGAATGAAAATGGGGACTTCTTATAGCAAATGAATTGATTAAAAAAGTTGGGTAATTAAAATGAGGATGAAGTGTAACACACAAGCACATCCAGATCAGTAGACAAAAGCATTGGTGGATTTTAACAGTGACAGTCGGGACTGCTCACTATTATTTATGAAGGGGTATCATTTATAATGTCCAGCATTACTAACTTGACTAATAAAAAAATGGATCCTTAAAGCATGCATAACAGCATAGTGTTTTTCTGCTGTGTAATTTGACCCCTTGTATAATCTAAAATACCTGTCTGGTCCTGCCTGGTTTTGCCCCCCCCCACTGACCACATTTATCATGGCTGCTTAGCCCTGACACCGTGGTGAGTGTACACTCCGTCATCCGCAGCTCTCCTCTATCCTTCTCTCATCCTCCCTCTCTGCCTGTCAGCTCGTGCCAGTGCCACTCTGCTCCCTGCCCCTTCCCTTCCTGCTGCTATAAAAACAATATTATGATCATACAATAGCCTCTGTTAGATAATGACGTGACCCACTGTATGTGCTTTATAAAAAATATGCCTATTTCGACCTTATTTCAGAGCACCTCCCAGCGCTCACGTGACTGCCCACCACTCTCTTTCTCTCCTCATGGCTGACATCAGCAGGAGTTCTCGGCCCCTCCCGCAGTAGCTGTCAGACTGGGAGAGTAGAGCGGCGAGCAGTTACGTGAATGCCGGGAGGCACTCGGAAATAAGGTAGAAATTTGCATATTTTTTATAAAGCACATACAGTGGGGCACATATCTTTATCTAACAGACACTATTATATGATCATAACATAGTGGCTTTACAACCACTTTAGGCTGAATGGTTGTATAGGATGTTTTCTTACCATTTTGAGATGGTTGTAGGAAACATTTACCTTGGTCTTATTTTTCTCTGTGCTTTACGAGTGTCCTAGAAACTGTAAGGCATCTGATGTACATACCTGCTTGAAGAGCTACTATTAGAAATCACCGCCCCCTCCCTCAAAAACATCACAATTATATTTTAGCTAACAATGCACTAAAATCATTATTAGCTGACACAAACACAACATAACTTACAAATTCCAGCAAAATATAAAAGATAAAATTGTGATGATGGCATAGGGGAGCCTGGGCAGCAGAGGAAAGAAGATGATGCACAGGGAGGTGATCGGTGTGGCAGAGGGGCAATTACTGGAACCGATCCTCTTCTCCTCCTCTCCCCCTCTCTCCCCAGCCAGCTTTCAGCTGCTGCACAGTCAGCCATACAGAGGATCAGTTCCAGATATTGCCCCCCACCACACGGATCACCCTCCCAGCCCATAGTCCATTCCCCCCTACTGCCCAGGCCAACCTGCTGTCCAGGCCCTCCTGCTGACCTGGGCCCCTGCACAGGAGGACCGTTGGTACCCCCTTATCAGAATCCCTGCCAGCTGGACTCAATGTCTTCAGTGGCAGGATGCATTAATGAAGATTTCTATGTTATAGAGCATTTATGTAATTACTGAAGATACAAATCAAAAATTGTTGGAAGAAGGCAACACAGGGGGCTGGCTCCTGGCATTTGTAGGCTGCTCCACCAATAGACTCTCAAAGAGAAAGGGAAGATGTTCCCCATTTAAAAGTCTTGATATCATTTTATTAACATTTCCAGTGTACAGACTGTGCCGCCTGGTATGTACAGTCACTAACGCATTTCATTCCAATCAGAGCTTACTCATAGGGTAGATTAGGCACCAGTGCTTATGCCTGCCAATAACCTTTCAATCTGTTGTTGAAAACTGCCCAAGGGATCTCCAGAACAGGAGGGGGGGTTCTGTAGTATGCCACTGGCTTGTTTAAGGTAGCCAGTGCTGAGGAACACCGAAGAAAGCCAATCCCAAAGTACAATATGGGCACCTCTTAATAAGATACTACTGCCCCATGTTGTACAATTGGTCTTGCAGTAACTACTCTGCAAATTTCATTTTAGATGCTGCATTCTGGGGTGGTGACAGGTGTGCTTTAAGATTATGTTATATTCTGCCTGTTATACATCTTAAAAATGTTTAAGTGTAATGTAAGAAAACATTGCATTCTATTAAATCAAATTATTCTGTCATTTTCCTTTTTACTTAAGTCATCAGAAACATTTAACATGCACTGTAGGTACAGTATATCACTTGAGCAGTAGCTTCTAAACACTGTGAAGTCTTCTGTGTGTTAGCCAGTTAGCAAACCAATATTTGAAAGTAAATTGTGATCAGGAACATGGCCTTGTGTGGTGGTCCATTGCCAATGGATTATTAGATATACATTGTGGTTAATAAGTGACTGAATTTTGGAGCTCATTTAGAAGAATGATTTGGTTTGCAACTTTTTTTTTTTAAATATTCTGAATTAGATAGATTCTTTGACTATATAATTCTGAAAACACTGTCACATATTGTGACAACCAATTCCAAGCTAAATGAACAGACCATCTGGATTAACATTGGAAGTAATCATTAAAGAATCTTTGGGCATATGTCAGCACTTATTCTGGATTTTATTAACACACGTTGCCTGCTGGTAATAGGATTTTCTTTCCACTTAAGGAACTATAATAATATAGTTGTGCTTGTTATAATATCACATGTATGTGCCTGGTTTGTTCGGATCTACAATTAAATTATTGGTATTTGAAAAAAAAAAAAATTTTTTTTTAAATCACATATGGCATAATTATATAAGATTTATGGCACACTAAATTCTGGATCATTTAGGTTTCTACATAAGGAAAAGAGGTTTGGACAGCTGTACTCCAAAAAACACCCATCTTTATTGTAACTTATAAAATCACTGCAATACAGTATGACACAGAAGGTCCGAGGTTGACATGTTTCGCACTGTCATGATTTGATTTTAATGGCAGGCTTGCTTGGATTAGCTGCATATTCATTATACTACACATAGGCGTGCACAGGGGGTGTGCTAGGTGTGCACACCCTAATCACTGCATGCGGTGCTGATACCCTCTATTGTCTGGGCTCCCTCGGTCGTCGTGACGCCCCTTCCCCCTCCACGTTGTGCCCCCCCCCCCCTCGGGTCTGTTATCTCCCATAGTCGTGGCGTACGTCACTAATCCCACACGTGTGGATCGTGTGGGGGACACGTGCGGATACACATCATATTACTTATACGTCGATTAGGTTCGTTCGGACGGTAATTTTAGTTTAGTACTGTCACGCTTTGTACAGTTGGAGCCTGGAAGACACAGTATGACATAACGTCACTAAAATATTCAATGTTATTTCTACCCACAAAAAACCTCATGTCGACAGGTTTGGAGAAAAGGAATACATCTTTGGATTTACTAGGTCTTAAATCACACGGTATTTAGAATATATTAATACGGTATACACTAAATTTTTTTTTAAAAAAAAAAAAAGTTTATGGTTATTAAATTAACA
>BLSH010245861.1:175937-192980 GCA_018402905.1 Glandirana rugosa | reverse complement strand
AACTTTATACTAACAGGATATAATTATGTGATATAGTACCCAAAATAAGTCTAATTATAATATTATAAAAAGTTTATCTATTGGGATAAAATTATCCCCCCTTTTTTCAAGATAAAAAAGTGGATTAATATATTACAAAGTATAAGTATTGAGCATAGTATATGGAGGTGATAATGGGATATAAACATATCAATATTATTTCAATAGTACATCCTCCCATGCTCGCCCCGGGGAACACCAGACCATAGGCCTTGATGGAGTGGCTTGAACACACAGGTAGGTGGCAGTGTTGGTGTGGGCCACACATATACAGTGAACAGTGTTGCATATAAGACAAATGTAACTAAATGTGATGATTCTGTCAAAAATGTACTAATATCTATTGTCTATTATAGCAATACACAGCTAATACCGTGCATTCTCCTGAAGAAGAAACTGGTCGGGAAGCACTAGTAGAATGACTGTGAAAAAATAACATTTAACTATTACCTACTACATGGGATGGTGATGTAATGAATGTGTAAAAAAATTTCTTTTTTATATATATGTATGTACTGAATAAATATTTGTTTTTATACAAACAACTAGTTTGTGAGTCCATTTTGGTACCATGTAAAATCCCATAGCCCCCTTCTCTCTCCCCTAGTGGGTGAGTCGTCCTATTCTCACATAGGACAAATATTTCTATATTGAACAGGGATGTAGGTACTTTATCTTAATATAAAACAACGATATACTGAGCTTCACACACAAATAATGTAGAAACAGTGGGAGCCCTGGGCATGTCACTTGCCACGTCACCTGCCATCAGGTGCAGCTTGTCACTTGCCACCACCACCTGTCACCAGATTCGGATTGTCACTTGCCACCAGATGCAGTTTGTTACTTGCCACGTCGCCTGCCACCAGATACGGATTGTCACTTGCCACGTCGCCTGCCACCAGATACGGATTGTCACTTGCCATGTTGCTTGCCACCATTTGCGGATTGTCACTTGCCATGTCGCCTGCCACCATTTGCAGATTATCAGTTGCCATGTCGCCTGCCACCAGATGCGGATGATCGATTGTCATGTCGCCTGCCACCAGATGCGGATAATCGATTGTCACGTCGCCTGCCACCAGATGCAGATGATCGATTGTCACGTCGTCTGATACCAGATGCAGATCATCGTGTCAGGGCTGGGCTCACCTCTCCCTTCTCAGAACAAGCTGCTCAGCTGAGGGTTAATTGCCAGTCACAGCTTTCACTCTGTCTCACTTGATGACCATATCCTGCCTCTTTAATCCAGCTCTGTCACTATATAAACTGTATGGATCAGATGCCTTCACCTTGGTCAACATCTCTGGAGAAATCTCTGCTATCTGTTCCTGTGAAAGACTTTGCCTGTTTGACGTTCCCTTCTGGTTCCTGGATTCAAGACCCCGCTCAGCTGACTTTCTTCCTGGCTCCTGACCCTGCATTCCATTTGTTTGGCCTTGCTGATCTCTGGACTCCTGTTTCACTGGCTTGCTCTGACTATCCGCTCTGGTTACCAAACCCTGACTATGTTTGCTCTGTTTATAACATTTTACCTTGTTATTAAAAAATGTGATTTTACTGCACTTCTGTCTTTGTCTGATTCATGGTTCCTGATAGTAGGTGAAGGCCATGAATTCAGAAAATGGCTGCTTTTTCTCATGGTCTCTTGGATAACATCAAAAGATGAGATAGCAGCCCGAGACACCCACTGAGCTGAAGAGGTTGATCACGTTTGCCATCCTCATTGACTTCAGAGTCCGAGAGAGACATTTTAAGAAGCGCTTGCGGAAGCCTCCTGTATGTTTGGCTCCAAGCTTTGTAGTCCCACCCTCGCCTCCCATACCTCCTGGTTCTGAGCCTGCCAGTGAAGTAGAACCCATGCAGTTGGGCTTTACATGTCTCTCTGCGGTTGAGAGAGCCTTTAGGAGGAGGGAGAGATTGTGCCTTTATTGTGGCCAGGCAGGTCACTTTTTGAAGTTTTGTCCTACCCGTCCGGGGGAATGCTCGCACCTGGCGTTGTATCGTCCCCAGTTATCCAGAAGGATAAGCCCCTGGTTCCGGTTACCCTTTCTTGGTCTGAGTCGTCCATCGAGATACAAGTTCTAATAGACTCTGGGGCTTCAGGCCTGTTCACAGATATTGCCTTTGTGTCTAAGCACTCGATCCCGCTGCAGCTTTAGGCTTCTCCACTTGCCATTGAGGCTTTTATGGGACACCTCTACGGCCTGCCCATGTGACTCATGAGACTGCTCCATTGACCATGGCCGTAGGGGCTCTTCACCATGAGATAATCCAATTCCATTTCCTCTCATTTTTCCGGTGGTTATTAGGTATACTTTGTTACAGAGGCACAACCCCTCTTTTGATTGGCTTCATGCTGAGGTTCTTTCCTGGTCGCCACAATGCAGTAAGACATGTTTTCAGAAAGTGGCTAAGGTCTTGTGTACCTCTTCACTCTCCTCCCTGCTGGAGGAGTACCGCAAATTTAGCAATGTCTTTGACAAAGGTCAAGCTGGTAGTATGCCTTCATATCGGTCTTACGATTGCACAATTGACCTTCAACCTGGTGCCATACCCCCTTGTGGCTGGGTTGACCTTTGTCTGTCTCGCAGGATAACGCCATGGAGGAATATGTCACAGACGCACTTTCTAGAGGGTTCATCTGCAAATCCTCATCTCCTGCTGGTGCTGGCTTCTTCTTTGTGAAAGAGTGGTGAACTGAGACCTTGTATTGATTTATAGGGGTCTCAATCGCTTCACGATGAAGAATGCTTATCCAATTCCATTGATTACGGAGTTATTTGACAGCCTCAAGGGAGCAACGGTTTTCACAAAGCTTGATCTGAGAGGGGCATAAAATCTCGTGAGGATCAAGGAGGGCGATGAGTGGAAAACTGCGCTTAATACCAAGACAGGCCATTATGAATACTTCGTAATGCCGTTTGGTCTTTTCAACGCTCCGGGAGTCTTTCAGGAAGTCATCACTGATGTCCTCTGAGATATTTTGCAGCAATGTGTGGTGATGTATCTCGACGATATCCTCATATATTCCAAGTCCCTAGAGAGTCAGCACACAGATGTCTGTCATGTGCTTCAGATGCTGAGAGATAATAACCTGTATTGTAATTTGGAGACGTGCGAGTACCATTGTGAACAGGTTAAATTCCTGGGTTATGTCATTTCCACTGCTGGTTTTTTGATGGACTCAGAGAAGCTATCGGCAGTTCTACAGTGGCTCTGGCCCATGGGTTTACGTCCACTAAAATGTTTTCTTGGCTTTGCCAATTATTATCAGTAGTTTATTTGTAACTTCTCGTCCCTGGTCAAGCCCCTGACTGATATGATCAGAAAGAACGGTAACCCACAGAATTGGTCTCTGGAGTCCATTAATGCCTTTGAAAGTCTCAAGGCTGCCTTTGTTTCTGCTCTTGTGTTGGCACATCTGGATCCTACGTTACCCTTCATACTTGAGGCTCATGCATCTGAGACTGGAGTTGGTGCCCTTCTGTCCCAGCGTCCCACCTCCAAGAGCGTTATGCATCCTTGTGGCTACTTTTCCAAGAAGTTGTCTCCTGTGGAATGCAATTACAAGATTGGGGACAGAGTGTTGTTAGCGATCATTTTAGCCCTGAAAGAATGGAGGCATCTCCTCGAGGGTACCACTGTTCCGGTTGACATTTTGACTGACCAGAAGAATCTCACATTCTTGTCTGAGGTGACAGCTTTCCTCCGCTTCCAAGGTGGAGTCTGTTCCTGTTCCTGTGATACCTCCTGATTGTATTCTGGCTACGATTTGTACCAGTCTCACTTCACCTTTGGGTGACAAGATCCTTTCTGCTCAGATCCATGCTCCTCCTGACAAACCTTGTGATCGCTGCTTTGTCCCAGAGAATCTCCGTACTGCTGTGCTCCAGACTTACCATTCTCCCAAGGCTGCTAGCCACCCAGGGAAGAATCAACTCATTTGGGCTATTTCCCAACAGTTCTGGTGGCCCAGTCTCCATGCTGATTTAGCTGCCTGTTACATGTGTGCTCAGAACAAAACACCACAACATCTTTCAGTAGGTCTTGTACAACCCATACCCATTGGAGAGTGGCCTTGGACCCACCTGTCTATGGATTTTATTGTGGAGTTACCTAACTCTCAGGGTAACACAGTTATCTTTATGGTGGTTGACCGATTCTCAAAGATGTCACATTGTATTCCACTTAAGAAATTGCCAACGTCCAAGGAACTGGCATCTATTTTTGCTTGGGAGATCTTTCGCTTGCATAGGCTTCCCCAAGATGATCGTCTCAGACAGGGGTAGCTAGTTTGTGTCCAGGTTTTTAGCGGGCCTTTAGTGCACAGTTGGGAATTCAGCTTTCCTTCTCTTCTACTTATCACCCCCAGTCCAATGGGGCCGCAGAACGAGCCAACCAGTCCTTGGAACAGTTTTACACTGCTATATTTCTGACCACCATAACAAATGGTCTGACCTGTTACCTTGGGCAGAGTTTGCTCACACTAGTGCCATCAATGCTGCTTCCTGATTGTCTCTGTTTATGGCGAATCATGGTTTCCAACCAGCCACATTGCCTGAATCATTTATTCCTTAGAGCATTCCTGCGTTCGAGGAGTATCTCTGTGGTATTTGTTCCACTTGGGTACAGGTCCAGGAGTCCTTGCAACGTGCCAATGATAGGTACAGGCGCCATGCTGACCACAGACACCTACCTGCGTCTTCTTACCGAGCTGGTCAGAGGGTCTGGCTGTCTCCATCAACCTCCGACTTTGTGTTCCCTCACTGAAGCTGGCACCATGGTTTATTGGGCCTTTTTGTATTCTCTGCAAGACCAACTCAGTGGCTTACGCTTTAGACCTGCCTTCTAATATGCAAATGTATTCCATGTCTCCTCGCTAAAACCTTTGGTATGCAACCGCTTCATTACCTCCGTTACAACTTCCTCATCCTGTTCACGTTGAGAACCAAGAGGAGTATGAAATACAATCTATCATTGACCCCCGTAGGTTCTATGGGAGTATACAGTACCTCGTTAATTGGAAAGGGTACGGTTTGGAGGATGGTTCTTGGGTCTCATCCTCGGACGTACATGCTCCTTTCCTCCTCCATGATTTCCATAGACGTTTTCCCCTCAAACCTGGTGGCCTCCCGGGGGGGGGGGTCCTGAGGAGGGAGTACTGCCAGGGCTGCACTCAGCTCTCCCTTCTCAGAGCAAGCTACTCAGCTGAGGGTTAATTGCCAGTCTCCGCTTCCAGTCTGTCTCACTTGATGAACATATCCTGCCTCGTTAAGCCAGCTCTGCTGCTATATAAATTGCCTGGATCAGATCGCAGATGCCTTTGCCTTGGTCAACATCTCTGGAGAAATCTTTGCTGTGTGTTCCTGTGAAAGACTTTGCCTGTTTGACGTTCATTTCTGGTTCCTGTATTCAAGACCCTGCTCAGCTAACTCTCCTCCTGGCTCCTGACCCTGCATTCTGTTTGTTTGACCTCGCTGATCTCTGGACTCCTGTTTCACTGGCTTGCTCTGACTATCCGCTCTGGTTACCGAACCCTGGCTATATTTTTACCACGTTTACTCTTTTTTATTTTACCTTTTTATTAAAAAGTTTAATTTTACTGCACTTCTGTCTTTGTCTGATTCATGGTTCCTGACAGATCGATTGCCATGCCAGGCAGTGCCACCAAATGTGCATTATCGCTGCATTGGTGGCAGCATTGGTCCATTTAGCACAGAGGCAGGTGCAGTGGTCGGTTCTGAGTGAGGGCAGGAGAGCAGTGATGTGGGGCTGGCAGTAAGATGATGCCATCTCTCTGCTCCCCGCCACACCTCCGACATTGCAGAGGCCTGACTGTGAGGGCGGAAGAGCAGTAATGCGGGGTGGGCAGAGAGAGTTGATGTCATCTCTGCTCGCTCGCCCGCTTCTTTCATCCACCCGCCCGCGGATCTCTCATGCAGCCCACTCACGGCTCTCTCATGCAGCCCGCTCGTGGCTCTCTAATGCAGCCCCCACAGTTAGAGACCCCTGCAGTAAGAGACTTTGGGTTTTGGGCCCCAGATGCAGGGCTATAGCCCCAGAAGCCACCCCACAGCAAAGCCCCTGGTATTGGGATACCTACCTTTAAACGCACATGAATTTTAATGGCATCCCAGTCTTAGTCCGTATTGGGACACCTGCCTTTACATGCACGTGAACTTTAATGACATCCCCGTCTTAGTCCGTAGGGGTCAATATTGAGTTGGCCCACCCTTTGCAGCTAAAACAGCTTCAAGTCTTCTGGGAAGGCTGTCCACAAGGTTTAGGAGTGTGTCTATAGGAATGTTTGACCATTTTTCCAGAAGCAAATTTGTGAGGTCATGCACTGATGTTGGACAAGAAGGCCTGGCTTGCAGTCTCCGCTATAATTCATGCTTTGTGCACTGGTCCAAATCATTTGGTGCAGGGGGATTATATCGTGGGGTTGTTTTTCAGAGGTTGGGCATTCCAGTGAAGGGTACACTTAAGGTGTTAACATACCAAGACATTTTGAACAATTTCATGCTCCTAACTTTGTGGGAACAGTTTTGGGATGGCCCCTTGCTGTTCCAACATGACTGCACACCAGTGCACAAAGCAAGGTCCATAAAGACATGCATGAGCGAGTTTGGGGTGGAGGAACTTGATTGGCCTGCACAGAGTCCTGACCTCAACCAGATAGGACACCTTTGGGATGAATTAGAGCGGAGACTGCGAGCCAGGCCTTCTTGTCCAACATCAGTGCCTGACCTCACAAATGCGCTTCTGGAAGAATGGTCAAACATTCCCATAGACACACTCCTAAACCTTGTGGAAAGCCTTCCCAGAAAAGTTAAAGCTGAACCCTATGGAATAAGACGGGCAAGCCATTAAAGTTCACGTGCATGTAAAGGCTGGTGTCCCAATACTTTTGACAATATAGTGTAGATTACGTTCTAGTTAACTGAGAGTAGTGTGCCTGCCCCAATGATGACAACAAGGGACTTGCACAAAACATGGACAAGCTAAACAGCAAGACCTACCAAAAGAAAGATATTGACAAGTTAACTACACATCAGTAGATATACAGTATGTAGATTGAAATACTGCTTCCCACATAGGTTTCTCTAGTTATCTTTTACCCCAGATAAATTGTTTGAGGATAAAGTGCTTCTTTAAAGGAAATACATTCTAGTTAGTGTATCTTTATGAAAGGATACACATACCCCAGTGTAAGTCTTCTTAGACGAAACGCGTTGGTTGACTGTGTGCCCACACCTTCTCCATTGCGCCTTTGAGAGTTTGGAATTCCTTACCTTTTTAACTGTTCACATGAAATGTAAGTGCAATCCTTTTTAATAAATCCCTACTATACAGTATCATGCTATTTTGGGGTTTTTATTATCTTTTATGTGGACGGATTGCTGCTGGGTATGTGTTATTGAGGAGCGTTCTGGCATCCTGGTTTATTACCATCGTTGAGTGCCTTGACTGATTGGTTTTATATGCTGCAAATCAGTGGAGTTCTTTGGTATACTACTGATACTATTAGTCTGAGCATCGTCCAGGATTGATCCTATATGCTGGTTGATTTCTTGCCTCTGGTAAGAGTATTTATTATTTCACGGTGATGGATACACTTATTGTGGTGAAACACTAAGAAGCACTTACCGATTGTTTTAGCACTACATTATTTGCACCGGATTTATTTATGGTGAACTTTTTAAGGACACCCTTTCTTTCATCGTTTGGGACACATTTCTTCCTTCACTGAATTAATGAACTGTTCTGGACTTTTTTTTAATATGCTTTTTTGATCACTTTAATTGAACATTTATGTATATGGAATAGCGCTGCACTTTTATTTTCTGTTTGATTTACACAATTTTGTTGATATTGTGGTGCTGGCAGCTTATGAGGTTCACCTTGGATGCGCAGTATTAACCTTCACTCCATGTCACCAGGGGCGGCCCATCCATTAGGGCTATGCATGAATCTATCCATGGCTGCCCGTGACCACCCCCCCATTCATGCGGCTGGCCCCTTTGAGGCGCCAGACACATGAATTACCATGGCGGGGGGGTTTCTATGAAGCATCTCATTAAAACGGTAGGCCGCCACAAGCCCTTACTTTCTAACACTGAACGGCTCTCAGCCAATCAGGAAGCGTCGGTATGTTAACGGTTTCCTGATTGGCGGAGCAGACAGGCGATCATATTAGACGCCTTTCTCAGAGGAGAAGGAGGATGCCGCTGGAGCACACACAGCACGCTCCCCGCTCTCTGGACACTGCATGCTGCCTGCTGCCAGCTCATAGATGGGGTAAGTGCGGGACTTTGATGTCCCGACTGCCCTGGGGGGGTCTGTCAGTGCCGCGATACCCCACCCGTGTTACTGGCTGCATACCTGTGTTACTGTCTGCAAAATACCCCACCTGTGTTACTGGCTGCAATATACCCCACCTGTGTTACTGGCTGCATACCTGTGTTCCTGGCTGCATATCTGTGTTACTGGCTGCATACCTGTGTTACTGGCTGCATATCTGTGTTACTGGCTGCATATCTGTGTTACTGGCTGCATATCTGTGTTACTGGTTGCATATCTGTGTTACTGGCTGCATACCTGTGTTACTGTCTGCATATCTGTGTTACTGGCTACATACCTGTGTTACTGGCTGCAAAACACCCCACCTGTGTTATTGGCTGCATACCTGTGTTACTGTCTGCAAAATACCCCACCAGTGTTACTGGCTGCATATCTGTGTTACTGGCTGCAAAATACCTCACCTGTATTACTGGCTGCATACCAGTGTTACTGGTTACATATGTGTTACTGGCTGCATATCAGTGTTACTGGCTGCAAAATAACCCACCTGTGTTACCGGCTGCATACCTGTGTTACTGGCTGCATACCTGTGTTACTGGCTTCAAAAAAACCCACCTGTGTTACTGGCTGCATACCTGTGTTACTGGCTGCAAAACACCTCACCTGTGTTACTGGCTGCATACCTGTGTTACTAGCTGCAATATACCCCACCTGTGTTACTGGCTGCAATAAACCCCATCTGTGTTACTGGCTGCAATATACCCCTACCTGTGTTACTGGCTGCAATATACCCCACCTGTGTTACTGGCTGCAATATACTCCATCTGTGATACTGGCTGCAATATACCCCACCTGTGATGCTGAGCTGTATACTCTGACCTGTCATGCTGAGCTGTATACTCTGACCTGTCATGCTGAGCTGTATACTGTGTCCTGTGATGCTGAGCTGTATACTCTGACCTGTCATGCTGAGCTGTATACTCTGACCTGTCATGCTGAGCTGTATACTGTGTCCTGTGATGCTGAGCTGTATACTCTGTCCTGTGATGCCGAGCTGTATACTTCTGACACAATATGTGGAATACAGGGGACGGAGTGCGTGGGTTCTATAAGGGGTGGGGCTTATGAGAAGTAGGAGGGGTCAAACAGGAAGGGTGGGGCCTGACACCCCCCATCCTAAAACTTCACCAGCCGCCACTGCATGTCACCTTAGCTCCCAACTGTCCCTGATTTCAAGGGACTGTCCCTAATTTGGAATGAAGCCCCTCTGTCCCTCGTTCTTCCCCATTTGTCCCTCATTTTGGTCTGATCTATATAGTTGTATATAAAATGCACTTTTTATCTTTCAAAAAGTGTTTCCCAGTGCTAAACCTTTCATCCAATTTCTAAATTGCTGCATTTGTAAATTTGAAAAGTCAGATTAAATGAATAGTAGTGTTAACAGAAACACTTGTAGGTTTAACTAATCATTTTTTGTATAAATCTTCTTTAAGGGGCATGTCCTATGCTTACATACCTTTGCTAAACGTTCCCATCTCAAAAAGTTGGGAGGTAGAACTCTTTTTGGAGCTGAAACTCAATATGTGAATATTGAGCACCCCACTTTCAGGGACTCATTAATTAAGATGCCTGTTTTCTACCCAACTCTTTATGCCAACTGATTACTTTAATTATAAAACAGATTTATTGTAACATAGAAAATGACAATAACCCAATGAAATATGTCCCATGTTATTTCCTTTAACAGACAGGCCTGTTCTCCAGAGTCGACATTCTTTAGATGGCTCCAGGTTGATGGAGAAAGTTGAGCCTGCTCAGCCTCAATGGATTACACTCGCTCTACAGAAACAGAAAGGATTTCGGGAGCAGCAGGCATCCAGGGAAGAGAGGCGGCAAGCCAGAGAGGTTAAACAAGTGGACAAATTGGCAAAAGAAAATGTAAGTGAATGCATTTGGTTGAAAAATATACAGTATACCAAACTACAGCCATAAATAGTTTTGTGTATAAAAGGGAGCCGTTATTATCTCTGTCATGAAGGGGATATTTCTATACACAGTTTGTAGTTCTGCAGCATCCTATGTTACCTGAATCGCTGTGAATGCGTATTACCAGACTGGTGAGATTCTCCTCCTCTACCTTTCTGTATGCTGCCTACACCCTCTCCCTCCCACTTCCTCTACTGCTTGAAATATGTTGATTAGCACCACGGAGCAAGGCAATGGAGGTTGGCATTGTGTGGTGCATCACCCCGGACTGTGTCAGAAAGAGGGTGCTAATAGGCTTAATGGAGGAGGAAAGATCAGGCAACACAGGAACCTGCAAGTTCTGAATATTAGTGTAACTGTCTGCCTGAATAGTGTGTTGGGTGTGTGAATGAAAAGAATGGCTATAAGGAGTATAGGTTATGAGTACAAATCAGAACAATGCAAACTCGGAAGCAAGGCAGCAAAATGGCTTTCATTTGAGATCTATTCAAGGTTAGATTTCCATCTGTTTTGAGATTCATCTCCACTGACTTGTATGGAGAAATAAAAGCAAGTTCAAATTCAGGTGAACACTGCTCTTATAAGATCCAATTCAAAATGCAGGTACCACATTTGAGATTTCTTGGATTAGTTTAATCAATTTAATTGTTCAACAGTAGTTCCCATGCATGAATTTTACCTATAGGTGAGCCTATAATAAGGCTTACCTATAGGTACTGTAAATATCACCTAAACATGCACTGTGTAGATGCTGCTGGTGAAGTCACTGGCGCATGTGCTCTGAAGGAACGGCATGCTTGTACCGTTCCTTCAGGGTCCTGTGCCATAAAGAGCAGCTCCCGCGCACATGTGCAGGAGTGACATAACACAGCTCCGGCCACTCACACAGCCGGAGTCCACGAACCCCGAAGGAAGACCAAGTGAAGATGGAAGCACCTTCAGTGGTGACAGTGTGCCGCTGGAGGGCTTTGTTCATGCAATGCATACTAGCACAATATGAAATTGCCTTGCAGGTTAAAAAGAAAGCCAGTGGTTTACTACCAGTATTTTTTATATTTTAAAAATAAGTTGCCCAGCATAGTTAAATAAAAAACACAGCTTTTGCTGCAATTGTTACCTCTTTTCCTGGTCTGAACCCAACTAGTAATGTTCCTCTTCCAGGTTGAATGATGCCATTTAACCCACTTCCTGTGAACCCAGATCATCATAGAAACACATCCTGGGCTCAAAATATTGCTGAACAGAACAGCGCTCAGACAAATGGAGATAAAACCAATGATGTCAGGCAACTGTCTAGAATATCCATTTAAATTACGTATAAAGGAGTTTTCTTGAAACATAGATTCAGGGAGCTTTAGGGAGAGGTGGTGGACTCAGAATTGGCCTATATGGGCTAGGGGTGTTTGTGGCATCTGACAACCATTCCTGAATAAAACTACAAATGTACAGTTATAAGAAGAGCCTGTTGTTTAAGAAGTAGGGCTGAAGTAACATTCCTAAAATAAAGCACAAGCCTCATAACATTGTCATGAACTGGAAGCCATTGTAGTATCATATTTCCTAGTAATGTAATTCATTTCTTGTGAATTGAATGACATTACTGTCAACATTCACACAAATATTATTTTTGAGCACAAAATAGCTTCTTCCAGTACACTGATGACATGTATACCTTTAATTCATTGTTTTTATTCATCATTTAATGGCAGCCATCCACTGTTCACACTGGAGAATACCGGGGCAGAAGTGGCTCTCTCCAGAAACCTCTACCACAGGAAGAGAAGAAAGGTGACACAGTGGTGACCAGACTACAGCGCAGAGAACAGCTGCAGAAATCCAACACTCTTCCAACATCTGTCACAGGTACAACTCAGGGAAGACAGACACAAGGAATGGAGAGGCAACTCCAGCATTACCCAAAGAGTTATTTCTACTGATGAAAATATGCAGTATATACAGAATTTGACATTTGTGTGTTTTGTAGTGTTACAACCTGGAATGAAAATCGATTGAATTAGATTGGATTTTTCACCATTTGATTTACACAACACATTAATGTCAGCTGTTTTCTCTTTCTATGACCCTATTGGAAAGATTTGTCCTTGCTTCCTATTGTGTTACCAAGACAGGAAGCAATGAGATTCTGCTGATTAGACAGCATGCATAAAGTGTGTAAAAGGGCTAGAACCTATAGGGTTTTTATTGCCTTTATCCCCACTGGGATTTCCTTTCTTTCTGTTTTGTCACCAGGACAGGAAGTGAAAGGAAACACTGGCAAATGAGGACATATAAAGCAATAAAAAAAACTTGACAGAGATTCTAAGCCTTCAATATTTTACTCAGATTTGGGGGAAATCTCCCCAAAGAGGACACCGACTACAAAAAGAAGTTCTATCTTTTACCTTCTCCACCCAAATAACATAAGGCTTGGATAGGGTCAGGCATTTTAGAAAGGTGACAACTGAAGTCCTGCCTTGGATGGTATGAAAGAACAGAAACTTACTGCAACTCATTAGCATTCTGTTTTCATTATTCTTAAATTTTTCAAAACTCCCCTTGAGTTTTACACATTGAGGTTGATTTACTAAAGGCAAATATACTGTGAACTGCAAGTGCAGTTGCTCTAGATCTGAAGTTCTGAAGATCTGATCTCTAAGTTCTGAAATGAAGGGAAGTTCTGCTGATTTCTATCATCCAATCATGTCTAAGCAAAAATGCTGTGTTTTTATTTTCCTTGCATGTGATTGTGAAGTGAAGCTTTACCTCATTCACTAAGCTCTGGAGCAAATGCACTTGCAGTGCACGATATATTTGCCTTTAATAATTCAACCGTATTAAGTGTACCGTCTATTGCCTCCTTTACAACAGTGGAAACTTAGTACCCTGTAGGTTGTAGTTCATGGCACACCACCAGAAAGTACAGTAGTTCCAAAAAGCAATTTGAGTGGAGATCAATGGTGTAACACAGCAGTAGATGAAGGGGCAGGAGAAATTTGAAATGTTCTATCTTTGAGAACTTCTGAGAACAGGAGACCTCTCTGCGTAGATTTTCAAAAAACAGGTCTTTTTCCCACAAACCCTGTATAAACATTTACTGTTTTTCAAATATTTAGGTTGCCATTGGTGACCTCTTTTTAGAAATGCTGATTTTCAGGTTTATCTAAGGACCTTATTCATTTTTGTGCCTGTAAGTCACTAGCTTGGAACCTGAATGAAGAATATGTGATCTCACCTCATTTGCTGGCATGTGATATACAGAGAAAAATTGGAGAGAGACGTAAATATGTCTCATCTGACAACAAATAGGTTGTGCGGATGTCTCCAAAAAGGCTCTTTTGCCTCCTGAACAGCCCTATGTAGTAGAATTAGACCTCTTAGTAGACCTAAGTACCTCTTAGTAGACATCTTATCAGTCAATCCCCAGGTCCCAATAGTGCCACCTACTGCCATATTTGCTTTTTGACCCTGAAGCTTCTGTACTGCACATCTAATGTTATACTATAGACTTATTTGATGAGCCCAGTGGTACACTGCAACATGGGGATCCATGTATTGGCTGTTAAAAATGACTCTTCTGCTAAGGCTGCTCAGGAGGGGGCAAGCAGGTCTTTGGGCAACAGGGGCATGGAAGTGCATCTGTCCTTAAAACTGTAATAAAAAAATAAAGTAGGCGACTCTTGCTTATTTATATATGTACAAATCCAATAAATGTTAACTCATTTCATTGTTCTCTTCAACAGTAGAGATTACAGAGACGGTCCCAGTAACTCTTGCGAAGGACCTCCCGAAAAGATTTTCCACTCCTGATGCCTCTCCAGTGTCCTCTGAGCCAGCATGGTTGGCACTAGCCAAGAGGAAATCAAAAGCATGGAGCGACTGTCCACAAATTATCAAGTAGATCACCTGTACTAGATGCAAAGACTCTTAGATGTCCTTATATCTTCTCTGTGTTCCACTATATGGTTGATAGACATGCACAGTGATGGAAGTTCTTTGAAGTCTTACTCAAGAACTATTAATATAGTATTTATTATTTTGGTTAAATGTGAACAAGTGAATAACCCAGAACTGAGTTTATGATATTGGTAAGTGGAGAGAATTATCTTCTATAGGGCTATGAAATAATATCCTGAGCAAATAACCATATTTGTTCTTTGGAATTAATGAACAGATCTCACTATGCCTCTGACTATACTGCCTTCAGGTACCCTTTTGGCTTGTGTATATTGCTGAATATAGGAAAATGATACAGCTTAGTTTGTATCATTGCTGACAAATAGGTGTAAACGACTGCACAAAATGATGTCTTCTATGGACCAATATGGCCAATACAGTTTTGCACTTTTTCTTTATACTGCATTTATATTTTGCACAGAATGGTTTTATGTGCCTCTCCTACATTGCTGTTGACTATATGGTGGGTTTATGATATTATTTCCAGTCACTGTTGGACTGACCATTAAACCTACCAAAAGATGTGGGCTTAACCCTAAGGGAACCCTTCAGCATGTCTGACACCACTAAAAGAGAAAACCAGATTAAAAGCCTTCCAATGTCCAGTAATACTAATTAATGCATTTGTAAATAACACATCATTATGTATTTGTGATATTAATTTATTTTGCAAAACACATTTATATGTTTTTTTTATCTTCTTTTGTGCATACTTTCCAGTTGTCTTACATCCCTGTATCATCTGTAAAAAGTTAGAGGACCCCAAGGTCTATGCTGGCTATACTTCAAATTTTCAGCTCATTAGATGAAGATGCCAATAAATTTGCACTTCATCAGTTGTAAAATTAAAGGGACAATCCCATTTTTCGGGGAAAAAAAAAATCCTTAAAGTAAACCTGTTAAGGTAGAAATATGGGATCCACCATTGCTCTCTGTCACATCTTGGCTTCACTACCTAGTTAGCCCCAGACCTGGAATTTGTTGGGCCTTTTCAGACTTCCATGGCAGCATGCTTGTTTCAGGTAAGTGACACACTAGTTCTCACTAGTTCTTGATGCCAGGAAGCCCACAGCCTTCACTTTTTAAAAGCAGGTCAGAATGGCAGCTCCAGTTAACGTTTAGATTAATACATACCCTAGATATGCAGCAATAGTTGGTAATGCATACATTCGAGGTATGAACAGTCTGCATGAACAAACCAATGGCAAGAGTAAATACTTTCCTTTTTCAATTTCTTTGTGGTATGCACTGACATGAGACTGATTTAAAGTGTTAACTGCTGTTGGGACTTCCATCATGGAAAACAACAGTGGTCATCATATGCTATTATATTTAGAGAGTATTTTGTGTACAAGCGTGTGTGTAAAATGGCTGTTTGTTTTACAGGTGTGCCTTCGGTCTGGCTGTTCAGGGCAGTCAAATAGCAGGGCTATCTTTAATTTCTCAGGATAATATAAGCGACTGTACAGTCCCAGCACAGAACACAAGCAGGAGCTACTGCATTTTGTTTCAGTGTAATACTAGTTGATTGGATAAACCTCTTGTCCAATCATTTTTCAGCTTCACTGTAAATAAGTCTGGCTGAAATATGTAACACAATGCTTAATGGCCTTAGAAATCAAGGATATGCATAGTAACAAAGCATGGCTGTATCATATTATATACAATGAAACAAAATACTCCAGATTTGGGATACTCCCCCAACTTCAAGGTACCCTTGTGAAGAACATTTTACTACTTTAAAAACATGCTAATGTAATGAATTACATTCAGTAGTAATTTATAATGAAAATAAATATAGCTGTAGACATTTTAGGAACAGATTTTTGCTGTTCCTGATACAGTTACCATATGGATCAGGATCCCAGAACACACCAATCCCATTTTCCCCCATTGCTCCTTGGATGTATTAGAGCACCAGTACAGGACTGTTTTCCCTCGATTAAGCCTTATGCTATCAGTGTATGCAAAAAGCACAGAGGATTCACAGCATGCAATAAAATAGCATACAGCAGATGGTACAATACTTTAGTGGTTTACTTTCACCTTCATCAGACAGAGGCAGGTAAGAACAGTGGGGCTACTCCCCTACTACAACTAATGGCTGATCTGAGGTACTCAGGTACCCAGCTTGTTTACTTAGAACTTTGAAGTTGCTATTTTTATAATAAATCTGGAATGGAGTATTTTGCTGCAATTAACACAGAACATACAAGTTTAATGAATGGTGCACTTTGTCCTGCCATGGGCTTTGTTTTTTATCTAAGCAGTTCCCTACATAAGAATGAAGTTACTGTACAGGGAGTGCAGAATTATTAGGCAAGTTGTATTTTTGAGGAATAATTTTATTATTGAACAACAACCATGTTCTCAATGATTCCAAAAACTCATTAATATCAAATGATGAAGGTTTTTATAAGTCGAAACTATAATTACTCAAAAACCTTAGTAACTCTTGTACCAACAACAAGTTATTATTTTAATAAGGAGTTTTTATGTTGAACGGATTATTAAGACGTGAGGGACATGTCATTGAAGTAAGAATACATCCCTTGACGAATCTATTTTTTGTTTCGGGTACCGTCCTGTTTCACGTGGTAAGTAATTTGAACATACAAGACACAATTAACGTCGTTTTATGAGGTAAGGTCTAAATAATATTTTTATCGTTGAAGTTTCAAGATTCATTTGTTCGACCCATGGACTCATGGAGTCTAGTCGGTAATCAACATCATCCCCTCATCGGGGTGACAAGAA
>BLSH010245861.1:153907-168885 GCA_018402905.1 Glandirana rugosa | reverse complement strand
AAAAAATGCGTTTTAATTTTTTTTCCCACATTTTCCAAAAACTACTGGAACAAAAAAGAACCGTTCAAAAGACTCATTATGCCTCAATGATTATTCGTTGGGGTGTTTGCTTTCCAGAATGGGGTCATTTTGTGGGTAATTCCATTGTCCTGGTGCTCCAGGGCCTTCAAAAATGTGATAGGTCGTCATGACATTAGATGTGTAATTTATGTCCCTAGAATACCTGACGGCGCTCCCTGCATGTTGAGCCTCTGTATGTGGCCAGGCTGTGAAAAAGTCTCAGACATGTGATATCGCCATACTCAGGAGGAGCAGAAGAATTTGTTTTGGGGTGTAATTTGGGGTATGCATATGCTGTGTGTGAGAAATAACCTGTTACAATGACAATTTTGTGAAAAAAAAAAAGAAAAAAAAATCTTCATTTTGCAAAGAATGGTGGGAAAAAATTACAGCTTCAAAAAATTCACCATGCCTCTTACTAAATACCTAGGAATGTCTACTTTCCAAAAAGGGGTCATTTGGGGGGTAATTTTACTTTCCTGGCTTGTTAGGGTCTCAAGAAATGAGATAGGCTGTCAGTATATCAGGTGTGATCAGATCTGATCAATTTTCAATGATTGGCACCATAGCTTGTAGACTCTATAACTTTCACAAGGACCAAATAATATACACTTATTTGGGTTATTTTTACCTAAGATAGGTAGCAGTATAAATTTTGGCCAAAATTTACAAAGAAAAATTACTAATTTGCAAAATTTTATGACTGAAACAAAGAAAAAGGCATTTTTCAAAAAAATTTCAATCTTTTTTTATTTATAGCACAAAAAATAAACCTCCTCCTAGTGATTAAATACCACCAAAAGAAAGCTCTATTTGTGTGAAAAAAAGGACGCAAATTTCATATGGGTACCGTGTTGCATGACTGAGTAATTGTCATTCAAAGTGTGATAGCGCTGAAAGCTGAAAAATGGCCTGGACAGGAAGGGGGTTTTCGTGCCAGGTACCGATGTGGTTAAACTGAGAAAATGTACCATTTTAAAAGAAATATAAGTTAATTTTGAAACTGATGGCAGCAACACATCTCAAAAAATTTGGGACAAGGCTATGTTTACCATAGTAAACAATGTCTCGGATAAAGATATACCCAAAAGAAGCTATCAAGGAGGTAATAAAAACAGAGCACTTTATTGAGTTGCTTAAAATGTAGTCAAATGTTACCGTATGCTACAAAAAATACAAAATGGTTAAACCACCTCCAGAATCAAATTTGGACAACGTTGTCTCAAGCACATACACACATAGACAAATCGAGGACAAACCACAATCTACACTAATTTGCATAGGAGGTAGCTCAACCAAGTTAGAGATAACGGTGCGGGGCTGATGAGCCCTGTCAGGTTAAAGTTCCATATTGGTGAGCCTTAAACTATGTGCAACACAGGACCCAACGTATGAGAGAAGGACAAGAGCTAGTGATCAAGGTTCCGACGATTGGGTTGGTTTGGGTAGACACCTTGGGGGGGGGGGGGCCAATGATGCTGACCTGGCGTGTAAATCAATGATTATTGTCCTGGGTCTCATTCATGTAAGAGAATAGGCAGCGGTTGATGGTGAAATAAAGCAACAGTTCATGACAGGCAGAGGATTAAGTACAGTAAAGCCGTATGTGCGGGATACTCATGCTTGATCAGATCGCCCAGCGGTATAGAGGCATAACAAGTCCCTGCAGAGGAGTCCGTCTCTGGGCAGGAGCGCTGATTACACGGTGGGTAGTGAGCTGGCTATGGAGGTCCAAGCCAATCCGAACGCTGCGGCCACAAGCCGCAGTGTGTAATCCACCGAGCGCTGGCTCACGGTCACATGAGGAAGGTCTATGCAGGGATTGGAGGGTTCTGCCAGCTGCTTCCTGTGGAGTCACAGACTGGTTACACTGCAGCGTGTCCCCACATAGCACATATCCAGGCATTCAATGGTAGTAATGGTGTGCTGGGGAATCACCAGTATAAAAGTGCAGCCAGGAGGCAGCACTTGTGTAGGGTGATGACCGCTGCTGATAGCAAAGTTTGAGCCGCGCAATGGTTCCACCAAACCGCTGAAAGGTCCAAGAGTAGATGTGAATACATCCCAAAAGGGGTATAGATAGCAATTACGTCATGCTGTGCTGATGCGTTTCGTTCGTCTGATGTGAACTTCCTCTGAGCTGAGGGACATGGGTAAACAAGTCTCATTTAAATATCATTTATGCAAAATTTGTAAATTGAAAGCTATCATTTAAAGGACCACATCCCCATACCTAAATAACATAAACTGTTTACCATAGTGTAGCATCCCCTCTTCTTTTAACAACACTCTGTAAACATCTGGGCCATCTACGTCATATTTTTTGTTTCAAGATGCTACAAATATTTTTAATTGGTGAAAGGTCTGGACTGCAGGCAGGTTAGTTAAGCACCCAGACTCTTCTACTATGAAGCCATGCTGTTGTCAAAGATGCTGTATGTGGTTTAGCATTGTCCAGCTGAAATATACAAGGCCTTCCCTAAAGCATATGCTGCTCTAAAACCGGGATATATTTTTCAGCATTGATGGTGCCTTTCCAGATGTGCAAGCTGCCCATTCCATAGATACTAATGAACCTCCATACCATCAGAGGTACAGGCTTTTGAACTGAGCACTGATAACTAGCCTGAAGGTGTTGCCCATGGTTGCCACAAAGAATGTCAAATTTTGATTCATCTGACCATAGAGCAGTTTTCCACCTTGTAACAGAAAATTTTGATGAGCTTGACCCAGAGAAGACGGCAGCGTTCGTGGAGCATGTTCAGATATGGCTTCTTCTTTCCATGATAGAGCTTTACCTTGAATTTTTGGATGGAACTGTGTTCAGAGACAATGATTTTTGGAAGTATTCCTAAGGCCATGCCATGATGTCCATCACAGAATCATGCCTGTTTGTAATGCAGTGCTGTCTGAGGGCCCAAAGTTCAGGGGTATCCAATATTGTGTTTCAGCCTTGTCCCTTGCCTGCAAAGATTTCTCCAGCTTCTCTGAATCTTTTGATATTATGTACTGTAGATGATAACATACACTATATTACCAAACTATTGGGATGCCTGCCTTTAAACACACATGAACTTTAATGGCATCCCATTCTTAGTCCATAGGGTTCAATATTGAGTTGGCCCACCCTTTGCAGCTATAACAGCTTCAACTCTTCTGTGAAGGTTGTCCACAAGGTTTAGGAGTGTGTCTATGGGAATGTTTGACCATTCTTCCAGAAGCGTATTTGTGAGGTCAGGCACTGATGTGGACACAAAGTCCTAGCTTGCAGTCTCCACTTGAATTCATCCCAAAGGCGTTCTATCGGGTTGAGGTCAGGACTCTGTGCAGGCCAGTCAAGTTCCTCCACCCCAAACTCTCTCAACCATGTCTTTATGGACGTTGCTTTGTCCTCTGATCCAAATCATTTGGTGGAGGGGGGATTATGGTGTGGGGTTGTCTTTCAGGGGCTGGGCTTGGCCCCTTAGTTCCAGTGAAGGGAACTCTTAAGGCGTCAGCATACCAATACATTTTGGACAATTTCATGCTCCCAACTTTGTGGGAACAGTTTGGGGATGGCCCATTTCTGGTCCATAAAGATATGGATTTGCAATGTTATGTTAAGGAACATTATCAATTTTTATATGCAGTTTTTCACAGATTGGTGAACCTCTGCCCATCTTTACTTCTGAGACAGTAATGCCTCGTACACACCGTGCAACGGTCATACAACCACATGTTGAACTTTTGCCCAAAATTGGCTGTTGTGTCTAGCATACTGACATGAGTCAAGTAATCGTTCAACAAAGCCAAACGTAGCGACGTGTTACGAGCGTATAAAGAGTAAGTTCAGGTGAATGTGATTCGTGAATTAGGAACGTGAATTAGGACTACAGGCTTGGAAAGATCAGTTTGTAAATGGATAGAAAACTGGCTAAAAGACAGAATTCAGAGAGTAGTGGTTAATGATTCTTACTCTGAATGGTCTAAGGTTATCAGTGGTGTACCCCAAGGTTCAGTCTAATTGGGCGACTATGTGGCAAATGAGGTTTAATGTTGATAAATGTAAAGTTATGCACTTGGGGGCTAAGAATATGCATGCATCATACATACTAGGGGGAGTACAACTGGAGGAATCCATATTGGAGAAGGATCTGGGGGTTTTGGTAGATCATAAGCTTTATAATGGCATGCAGTGCCAAGCTGCGGTTTCCAAAGCAAGCAAAATCCTTTCTTGTACTAAGAGAGGTATGGACTCCAGAGATAGAGACATTATTTTGCCCCTGTACAAATCATTAGTAAGACCTCATCTGGAATATGCAGTTCAGTTTTGGGCACCAGTTCTCAAAAAAGATATCGGGGGAAAGTGCAGAGAAGGGCAACCAAACTAATAAGAGGCATGGAAGAGCTCAGCTATGAGGAAAGATTAGAGGATCTGAATTTATTCTCTCTTGAGAAGAGGAGATTAAGAGGGGATATGATCAACATGTACAAATATATAAGTGGTCCATATAGTGAGCTTGGTGTTGAGTTATTTACTTAAGGTCATCACAAAGGACAAGGGGGCACTCTTTACGTCTAGAGGAAAAAAGATTTCATCTACAAATACGGCAAGGTTACTTCACAGTAAGAGCTGTGAAAATGTGGAATAGACTCCCCCCAGAGGTGGTTTTGGCCAGCACGGTTGATTGCTTTAACCGCTTGCCGACCGCTGATCGGCAATTGACGGCGACAAGGTGGCTCGTGAGCGCAAATCGCCGTCATACGACGGCGGCCACGCTCACGAGCCTAGTGAGCGCGCGTGCCGCCAGAGGCGCGCCCGCTCGCTCACTGTGTTCGGCGAGGGCCAGGGAGCGGGTGCGGCGGCTTCGATTGCCGCCGGCTACCCGCGATGGCCCCCCCGGAGCGAAGGAGCGGAGGTCCGTGTATGTAAACACGGACCTCCGCTCTGTGTGAGGGGGAAGGGATGTGATCACAGCCTTCCTGTATACGAAGGCTGTGACCACTTCCCTTCCCCAGCTAGGGCAGTCCCCCTACAGTAAGAACACGCCCAGGGAACACAGTTAACCCTTAGAGCGCCCCCTGCAGGTTAACCCCTTCACTGCCAATGACATTTACACAGTAATCAGTGCATTTTTATAGCACTGATCGCTGTATAAATGCCAATGGTCCCAAAAAAGTGTCAAAATAGTCCGACATGTCCGCTGAAATATCGCAGTACCGCTAAAAATCGCAGATCGCCGCCATTACTAGTAAAAAAAAAAATAATAATAAAAACCCCAAAAATGAATTCTCATCATCCGTAAACGCGACAACTTTTGCGCAAACCAATCAATACACGCCGATTGCAATTTTTTTATCGCAAATATGAGTAAGAATATAAATGAGCCAAAAACGGTGAAAAAAAATGTTTTTTTGTATTTTTTTTTTGGATTTGTATTTTAGCAAAAAGTAAGAAATTTGGGTTGTTTTGCAAAATGGTCGCTCTTCTTTTGTTTATAGCGGCGATCAGAAATGACGCAGAGGGGATCAAATACCACCAAAAGAAAGCTCTATTTGTGAGAAAAAAAGGACGCAAATTTCGTTTGGGTACAACGTCGCACGACCGCGCAATTGTCAGTTAAAGCGACGCATCGCCGAATCGCAAAAAGGGCTCCGGTCCTAAAGCAGCAAATCCTTCCGGGGCTGAAGTGGTTAAAAAAGGCCTGGATTCTTTCCTTAAAGCGGTAGTAAACCCATGCATTTAACAGGTTAAAAACCAGTCACATTTCCGGCACGTGCCGGAAATGTAACACTCCCATTGGTTGTGCTCTAAACCAAACTGTCAAACCATCCAATGGCTGGTGTCATAGCTGATCACATGTGCAGCATCATGGCAGTTGTAGATTAAACAGAGGCAAAGATGGCCGCTTCCTTGGCTGAAAATGATAGGAGGGTTTACTACCACTTTAATGTAAATAATATAACTGGGTACTAACATTTCTAGGTAAAGTTGATCCAGCGTGTATCTGATTGCCTCTTGGGGGATCAGGAAGGGATTTTTTCCACCATAATAGCAAATTGGATCCATGCTTTGCTGGGGTTTTTTGCCTCCCTCTGGATCAACTGTGGGTGAAGGATTGTATATGGGATTGTTTGGTTATATATAATTTTTTTTTTTTTTTTGGTTGAACTAGATGGACTTGTATCTTTTTTCAACCTGACTAACTATGTAACTATGTAACGTAAATTTACACAAACTGACACTTCCGAGCATTCCTGACTTCTGGGCACGTATGTTTTGAGCGTACATCTTTTGTTAGGCCAACTTCTGTACACAACATTCAACAGCCATACAACAGCTTGTTGGCCAACAAAATATTTCTAGTCTGCTCAGCCAACTTCTGTTGTACGACTGTTGAACTTCGGCTGTTGTAATCACTCGTACTAACGTTCGGATTATTGTACAACAAGCTTTTGTAAGATTGTTGTTGTACGACCGTTGCATCGTGTGTACGGGCCATAAGGCTACTCTCACACTGGGGCTACAGCCGCTTTACCACTGCAATAGCGGCTAGGGGGGTGCTTTTAACCCCCCAGAAGGGGTTAACAAGGGGGTTAAAGTGGCCGTGTTGCGGCGCTTTGGAAGCGCTGCCCATTCATTTCAAAGGCAGGGGCTGTTTAGGAGCAGTGTATACACCGCTCCCGCACTTCCCCAAAGATGCTGTCCTACAAGCACTCAGGCTTTTACACTGAGGAGGATTGAGAGGCAGTTTTCAGGTGCTTTACAGGTGCCATTTTATGGCTAAAACGTCTGAAAACTGCCTTAGTGTAAAGGGGTCTAAGATGCTCTTTTATTACCCAATCATGTTACTGACCTGTTGCCAATTAACCTAATTAGTTGCAAATTGTTCTTCCAGCTTTTCCTTGTCAGTACCACTTACTTTACCAGCTTTTTGGTTGCCCTGTCCCAATCTTTTTGAGACGTGTTGCTGCGATTCATTTCATAATGGCCTTTTTTTTTTTTCTTAAAATTGTACATTTTCTTGGTTTAAACATTTGATATGTTTTCTATTATGAATAAAATATGGGTTTATGAGACTTGGAAATCATTGTATTCTGTTTTTATGTCGATTTTACACAGCGTCCCAACTTTTTTGGAATTGGGGTTGTAAGAACATTCTTCAGGGCAATTTTACCACATGAAAATATGTAAAGCATACAATCAGGGAAGAATCTTGATCTGTTGGGTGGCCCCCAACTTTTATAAACTCAATACTATGTTGTATATGGAATGTTATTTTTAGGTAATTTTGTGTCTAGAACCTGATAATTAGGATCTTATTATGCAAAAACTAGGACGGTACTGCCATACAGTCTTGTAAAAGTATATATGTACACACACTAGTAAATGCTTAATATTTTAAGTAAATATGTATAACTTTTATTAAATCTGTATAAAGTCTTCTATGATTAAAATTTTAGTGATGCACAATCCCATTTTATACTGGCTCTTCTGAAGTGCAATACCTCATACAGCCTGTAGGATGCTGTATGCACAGCTATTGCTATTAGCAACATCTCTAGCTTTGTTTACTTGTTTAAAAAAGCCTCAAAAATCAGATAGTGCTGATATAAACTTAAATGGGTAAATTATCACCATTTAGTCTATAAAGACCTACTAAACAATGCCCAGCAATTAAAATTAATTGATTTCACATGTACAAAACCCAGACTGGAGGCAGAACATTTGTCCAATCATTTCACCAAAACACAAATCTGTAAGTGGATAACAGAATACAACCATTAAAGCTGATCTCTAGGCAGATAAAGATTGATTCATGCAGGTACAGTGGGGAAAATAATGATTTGATCCCTTGGCTGTCGCTTAGCAACTCGAAGTTTTAGCTCCCTCCATAAATTTTCTATAGGATTAAGGTCTGGAGACTGGGACTAGGCCACTCCATGACCTTAATGTGCTTCTTCTTGAGCCACTCCTTTGTTTCCTTGGCGAAGAAGAGTGGACCAAAATCCCCCCAAGATGTGTGCAAACCTGGTCATAAACTACAATAAACATCTTACCTCTGTGCTTGCCAACAAGGGTTTCTCCACCAAGTACTAAGTCATGTTTTGCTTGGGGATCAAATACTTATTTTACTCACTGAACTGCAACTTAATTTATAGCATTTGTTTTATGTGTTTTTTCTTGATTTTTGGTTGATATTCTGTCTCTATCATTTAAAATACATCTATGACAATTATAGACCCTTCATTTCTTTGTAAGTGGGCAAACTTACAAAATCTACAGGGGATCAAATAATTGATCCCCTGATGAAGTCACGTGGGTGTGACACTACGCGTTGGGATTGAGCTACAGGCTAAACTGGAAGTGACTTAGGCATACAAGCCCGCTGCTCGTGGAGTATTTGTTTATCTTAAAAAAGTGAGTGTAACTAGATGTTTTTAACTAATAAACCTATGGTTAAACAATATCACATTATTGGCCACTCCTATTATATACACCACCATCATTGAGGTTACCGCCAAGGACCTCGGAGTATCATAGAGGAGACCGACCACCAGAGAGTGCCCCAAGCTGGAAGTCCCCACCAGGACCCCTAGAGGTAGGCAGATCCATGTGGACTCCCTAAGAACTCCATCCATCTAATGCTGTTATCTTACAGCAGTGAGGTGAGAGACTAGAGAGCTCTGTGTTGCCACAGTAAGGAAAGTCACCTGCAATCTGTAATCACGGTGGGACTGTGAAAGGGATTGATCATACAGTTGCACACAGCACCCCACACCTACTTTGTTGGATTTTTGGACTAATGCAATCATATTTTCTCTTGCCCCATTAGAGTTATCACACTTTTTTAACACTATAGCGTTCAGCCATTAAGTCGGGTCCCATACATGGCAGCTTTGATATATGATCAACCATAGGTCTTCGACAAAATGGCTGGCTGGCACCTTCTCAGCCAACCTACTGACATACTGCAACAGGTTGAGAGGTCCTCAACAAAATGGTTTATTAACCTCTTATTGGACCATTGCAATCTTAGTCACTAAAGCCACATTCATATGTTTATTTATGTTTTGTAGTTCCAAGTTTACTTGCACTTATTATCGCAGTGTTTAGGCACCTTTCGTGTGCGCACATGTTTTAGCATCATTTCGTTGTTTGAATCATTCACCAACAGAAGATTATGGTACACTTATTGTTTATATCCACTTAGTGATGTTGCACAATTGTTATAGGGATAGGTAGTTGTTTTATTTCATTTTATTTTTTCCTACCATTAAGTGGTTAGATACATGATCACAATACTACAGGTTTTGGTTCACAACTTACAATAATAATACCCAACTGTGCAGTACCACCCATTGATTTCTTAACCGCTTGCCGACCGCTGATCGGCAATTGACGGCGACAAGCTGGCTCTGCTGCGCAAATCGCCGTCATATGACGGCGGCTGCGGGATCGAGCCTAGTGAGCGCGCGCGCGCCACCGGAGGCGCGCCCGCTGTGTTCGGGGAGGGCCAGGGAGCGGGTGCGGCGAAGTCAATCTCCGCCGGCCACCCGCGATGCCCCCCCCGGAGCGAAAGAACGGAGGTCCGTGTAAGTAAACACGGACCTCCGTTCTGTGAGAGGGGGAAGGGCTGTGATCACAGCCTCCCTGTACGTGGAGGCTGTGACCACTTCCCTTCCCCAGCTAGGGCAGTCCCCATACAGTTAGAACACGCCCAGGGAACATAGTTAACCCTTAGAGCGCCCCCCTGCAGGTTAAACCCTTCACTTCCAATGGCATTTACACAGTAATCAGTGCATTTTTATAGCACTGATCGCTGTATAAATGCCAATGGTCCTAAAAAAGTGTCAGAATGGTCCGACATGTCCGCTGCAATATCGCAGTACCGCTAAAAATCGCAGATTGCTGCCATTACTAGTAAAAAATAAAAAAAAAATAAAAACCCCAAAAATGAATTCTCATCACCCGTAAACGCGACCACTTTTGCACAAACCAATCAATAAACGCAGATTGCGATTTTTTTTATCACAAATATGAGGAAGAATATAAATAGGCCAAAAACGGTGAAAAAAATGTTTTTTATATTTTTTTTTTGGATTTGTATTTTAGCAAAAAGTAAGAAATTTGGGTTTTTTTGCAAAATTGTCGCTCTTCTTTTGTTTATAGCGGTGATCAGAAATGACGCAGCGGTGATCAAATGCCACCAAAAGAAAGCTCTATTTGTGGGAAAAAAAGGACGCAAATTTCGTTTGGGTACAACGTCGCACAACCGCGCAATTTTCAGTTAAAGCGACGCAGTGCCGAATCGCAAAAAGGGCTCCGGTCCTAAAGCTGGAAATCCTTCCGGGGCTGAAGTGGTTAAAATAATTATTTTCCCCACTGTATGTGTTTATCAAAGTCATCAAGTTTTGGTGTAGGTACATGAATTTAACTTGGAATCAGCCTATTGCAGAACTCAGACTGGGAGAGGAAGAAGCAACTCAAGGAGCCAGTTGTACTAGCAAGGCACATGCTGACAGAAGGAGAGGGCACAGTGACAGATAGATGTGGTCATCAGTCTGCTGCCTCACATTTGCTGTTTATTTACAGACTAGGTGTAGGGACAAGGTCTAGCTATATTACTCGCCTCTAGTATGAAAGGGGTAGAATTACTGGCTGACTTTGCGGTTAGGCAGGACTGTGTAAATTTCAGGACTGGATGTACAGAAATAAAAATCATTTGGCATGTAAAACTGCTCCCTTGTATGTACTTTATCTGTGTATTTTTTTTTGCCTGGAGTTCAGCTTTAAAGAGCACTGGAAATATTCTGAATCTTTCATTTCTGTAACAACAGTGATTTACTATACAATGTCTGTAGCTGCACTGCATTGAACAAAATTCAATTATTTTATGGAGGCAAATTCAAAATGAATACAATGAAACAGCTCTGAATATCCTGCCTGAATAATTATGTAAAGCGCTGCGTAAATAGACAGCGCTATAAGTGTAGTAATAATAATAATGATAAGTATGATCAGGAGGAGACTAAAATCTATTGTAAACCTTCCACCCTCAGCTGGGTTCCTGTCATCAATAACTGGATTCCAATAGCTAATAAGCACATTTTGTAGCCAGAACATACATATTTGAAATATACTCAGAAGTATTTAAAATATACAGTATCTCACAAAAGTGAGTACACCCCTCTCATTTTTGTAAATATTTTATTATATCTTTTCATGTGACAACACTGAAGAAATGACACTTTGCTACAATGTAAAGTAGTGAGTGTACAGCTTGTATAACAGTGTAAATTTGCTGTCCCCTCAAAATAACTCAACACACAGCCATTAATGGCTACATCACTGGCAACAAAAGTGAGTACACCCCTAAGTGAAAACGTCCAAATTGGGCCCAAAGTGTCAATATTTTGTTACTGAACCCTGGCTATATTTTGACCACATTTACTCTGTTTATAACATTTTACCTTTTTATTAAAAAGTGTGATTTTACTGCACTTCTGTCTTTGTCTGATTCATGGTTCCTGACAGTAGGCAAAGGCCATTAATTCATGTGTAGGCCATGAATTTTGTGTGGCCACTATTATTTTCCAGCACTGCCTTAACCCTCTTGGGCAATGGAGTTCACCAGAGCTTCACAGGTTGCCACTGGAGTCCTCTTCCACTCCACCATGATGACATCACGGAGCTGGTGGATTTTAGAGACCTTGCACTCCTCCACCTTCCGTTGGAGGATGCCCCACAGATGCTCAATAGGGTTTAGGTCTGGAGACATGCTTGGCCAGTCCATCACCTTTACCCTCAGCATATTTAGCAAGGCAGTGGTCATCTTGGAGGTGTGTTTGGGATCGTTATCATGTTGGAATACTACCCTGTGGCCCAGTCTCCAAAGGGAGGGGATCATGCTCTGTTTCAGTATGTCACAGTACATGTTGGCATTCATGGTTCCTTCAATGAACTGTAGCTCCCCAGTGCCAGCAGCACTCATGCAGCCCCCGACCATGATACTCCCACCACCATGCTTGACTGTAGGCAAGACACACTTGTCTTTGTACACCTCACCTGGTTGCCACCACACACGCTTGACACCATCTGAACCAAATAAGTTTATCTTGGTCTCATCGGACCACAGGAAAATCCAGTAAGTTCCAGTAATCCATGTCCTTAGCCTGCTTGTCTTCAGCAAACATCTTTAGAAGAGGCGTCCTTCTGGGATGACAGCCATGCAGACCAATTTGATGCAGTGTGTGGCATATGGTCTGAGCACTGACAGGCTGACCCCCCACCCCTTCAACCTCTGCAGAAATGTTGGCAGCACTCATATGTCTATTTCCCAAAGACAACCTCCGGATATGATGCTAAGTATGTGCACTCAACTTCTTTGGTCGACCATGGCGAGGCCTGTTCTGAGTGGAACCTGTCCTGTTAAACTGCTGTATGGTCTTGGCCACCATGCTGCAGCTCAGTTTCAGGGTCTTGGCAATCTTCTTATAGCCTATGCCATCTTTATGTAGAGCAACAATTCTTTTTTTCAGATCCTCAGAGTTCTTTGCCATGAGGTGCAATGTTGAACTTCCAGTCACCAGTATGAAAAAGTGAGAGCAATAACACCAAATTTAACACACCTGCTCCCCATTCACGCTTGAGACCTTTTAACACTAACGAGTCACATGACATTGGGGAGGGAAAATGGCTAATTGGGCCCAATTTGGACATTTACACTTGGGGGTGTACTGCACTCACTTTTGTTGCCAGCAGTTTAGACAATAATGGCTGAGTGAAAAGGGCTTCTTATAAGTCTGTATCTTATATTTAATAAATAATATCATAAAAGATGTGGAAAATTAATGAATAATTAGCCTCAGGCCACTCACTGTGTTTCCTCTTAACCGTGCATTCCAAAAAAACGTAATCGATTCTAAACACGTAGGACTAATCCTTTGCGCAGACAGTGCTTGCTTCACTATGGAATATTTAAACCCAAATACAAATTAAGTGCCTATGTACCAACAGTGCAATCAATACAACAGTGCAAATCAAAATTTGTGAATAAAAGATCAATAAATAATAGTCCCAAAAAAGAGTTCATAGGTGAATCCGGAATCCAATCACCAGTGAATAAACCTTTGTGATAATGAATCACCAACGCAGTGAACTGCCAACATAAAATCAATCAATATGCGCTCACGAAATAGATTTGGCCACAGAGTGACTACACAGCATGAAGGAATATCAAAGTGGTTACAGCCAGATCCTCCAAAACGTCCCTTTTCTCCTTCTCATACAGAAATGTAATCTTCTAAAATTGGCTCAATATCAAAGCCACAGAAATGCAGAATACAGTGTGATACCATTTTTTAATTAAAAATGACTCATATAAACACAACAATGGTTATGCTCACATTAAGCTGGATAAAAAACTGCCTCTCGATATAGGGATACAGCTCGGGACCCCGCCTGTGATGATAGCTGACTCTCACCTGCCTCTCAGCAGCGCCGCATATATAGCATTATTCGGATCTCCGCTCCTTCCCCTCTCAAGCTCCGTGCAAAATCGTCTCAAGCCTCAGCTTCAACATATTTCGAGCTTCCACCCATCATCAGGAAGTGAAGCTGATGCCATTTTGCCGGAGCCTCTTATACCCCTCACTCAATTTCCATGGGTTCATTTAAATTGCAGTGTACAGTTCGGGATTATATTCAAAAATAATTTTAAATTTTATCCACTTCAGCCCCGGAAGGATTTCCCAGGTTAGGACCAGAGCACTTTTTGCGTTTCGCACTGCGTCGCTTTAACTGTCGTGCGACGTTGTACCCAAACAAAATTTGCGTCCTTTTTTTCCCACAAATAGAGCTTTCTTTTGGTGGTATTTGATCGCCTCAGCGTCACTTCTGATCACCACTATAAACAAAAGAAGAGTGACAATTTTGCAAAAAAAACTGTTTTTCTTACTTTTTGCTAAAATACAAATCCTAAAAAAATATATAAAAAATATAAAAAAACTTTTTTTTTCCATCGGTTTTGGTCGATTTATATTCTTCTTCATATTTTTGGTAAAAAAAAAATCGCAATCGGCGTTTATTGATTGGTTTGCGCAAAAGTGGCCGCATTTACGGATGATGAGAATTAATTTCTGGGGTTTTTATTTATTTTTTTATTTTTTACTAGTAATGGCGGCGATCTGCGATTTTTAGCGGTACTGCGATATTGGGGCGATATTGGGGCGGACATGTTGGACCATTTTGACACTTTTTTGGGACCAATGACATTTATACAGCCATCAGAAATTTAAATGTGCACTGATCACTGTATAAATGTCACCAGCATTAAAGGGGTTAACCTGCAGGGTGTAGTGAAGGGGTTAACTGTGTTCCATGGGTGTGTTCTAACTGTGGGGGGCTGGGCTACCATGGGCATAAGAGATCTAACTGATCCCAGTGACAGGGAACAGTAGATCTCCTATACCCTCACTAAGAGCGGGGAACATCGGCGGTTCCCCGTTCTTTGGCTGTGGCCGCTCATCGCGGCTTGCCGGCGGACAATGGGTCTGCCCGAGCCGCAGGCACACTCCTCAGGAGCTTTTTTACGGCAATTCGCGGGACACTTCCACACTGCCGCCGTAAATATACGGTAGGCAGTATGGAAGTGGTTATACTCCAGGATTCATCCAATCAAATCAAGTCCCCTATAATAAAATTCATAGTAACTGTATCCATCCATAGTGTCCGGTTTTGGTCTATCTAAAGCATTAATTTAAGGGAATGCGGTGAACCTAATTTGTAACTAAATCTACATTTATATTTAGACCCACAAAATTTACATGAGATGTGACACTTACATGACGGCTAACATTCCGTCTACCTATGTCAATGATACTTAAAATAATATCCCCTGAACTAAACTAACCTACTTAGGACCTCATATTGGTGA
>BLSH010245861.1:137827-153050 GCA_018402905.1 Glandirana rugosa | reverse complement strand
ATTGAAGATATTGTGTATTCAAGTGTCCTGCGAATTGGATGCAGTTTAAGCCGCATCCAATTCATAGGTGTGAACCCAGCCTGAATATATTGAAGCTGAGGCTTGGATACAGTTACTATGAATTTTATTATAGGGGACTTGATTTGATTGGATGAATCCTGGAGTATAACCACTTCCATACTGCCTACCGTATATTTACGGCGGCAGTGTGGAAGTGTCCCGCGAATTGCCGTAAAAAAGCTCCTGAGGAGTGTGCCTGCGGCTCGGGCAGACCCATTGTCCGCCGGCAAGCCGCGATGAGCGGCCACAGCCAAAGAACGGGGAACCGCCGATGTTCCCCGCTCTTAGTGAGGGTATAGGAGATCTACTGTTCCCTGTCACTGGGATCAGTTAGATCTCTTATGCCCATGGTAGCCCAGCCCCCCACAGTTAGAACACACCCATGGAACACAGTTAACCCCTTCACTACACCCTGCAGGTTAACCCCTTTAATGCTGGTGACATTTATACAGTGATCAGTGCACATTTAAATTTCTGATGGCTGTATAAATGTCATTGGTCCCAAAAAAGTGTCAAAATGGTCCAACATGTCCGCCCCAATATCGCAGTACCGCTAAAAATCGCAGATCGCCGCCATTACTAGTAAAAAATAAAAAAATAAATAAAAACCCCAGAAATTAATTCTCATCATCAGTAAATGCGGCCACTTTTGCGCAAACCAATCAATAAACGCCGATTGCGATTTTTTTTTACCAAAAATATGAAGAAGAATATAAATCGACCAAAACCGATGAAAAAAAATGTTTTTTTTATATTTTTTATATATTTTTTTAGGATTTGTATTTTAGCAAAAAGTAAGAAAAACAGTTTTTTTTGCAAAATTGTCACTCTTCTTTTGTTTATAGTGGTGATCAGAAGTGACGCTGAGGCGATCAAATACCACCAAAAGAAAGCTCTATTTGTGGGAAAAAAAGGACGCAAATTTTGTTTGGGTACAACGTCGCACGACAGTTAAAGCGACGCAGTGCGAAACGCAAAAAGTGCTCTGGTCCTAACCTGGGAAATTATTCCGGGGCTGAAGTGGATAAAATTTAAAATTATTTTTGAATATAATCCCGAACTGTACACTGCAATTTAAATGAACCCATGGAAATTGAGTGAGGGGTATAAGAGGCTCCGGCAAAATGGCATCAGCTTCACTTCCTGATGATGGGTGGAAGCTCGAAATATGTTGAAGCTGAGGCTTGAGACGATTTTGCACGGAGCTTGAGAAGGGAAGAAGCGGAGATCCGGGTGATGCTATATGCAGAGAGGTGGATGAGAGTCAACTATCATCACAGGCGGGGTCCCGAGCTGTATCCCTATATCAAGAGGCATTTTTTTATCTAAATGCTAAATGTGAGCATAACCATTGTTGTGTATATACGAGTCATTTTTAATTAAAAAACCGTATCACACTTTATCCTGCCTTTCTGTGGCTTTGATATTGAGCCAATTTTAGAAGATTGCATATCTGTATGAGAAGGAGAAAAGGGACGTTTTGGAGGATCTGGCTGTAACCACTTTGATATTCCATCATGCTCTGTGGTCACTCTGTGGCCGAGTCTATTTTGTGAGCGCATATTGATTGATTTTATGTTGGTGGTTCACTGCTTTGATGATTCATTTTCATGAAGTATACTCACTGGTGATTGGATTCTAGATTCACCTATGAATTCTTTATTTGGGACTATTATTTATTGATCTTTTATTCACAAATTTTCTTTATATTAGTTATAACTTATTCATTTCTGATTCATATATACGGAATATTATGTTTTTTGGAATGCACGGTTAAGAGGAAACACAAGGAGTGGCCTGAGGTTAATTATTCATTAATTTTCCACATCTTTTATGATATTATTTATTAATTAGAAGATACAGACTTATAAGAAACACATTTCACACTTTGGTCAGCGCCCTAAGGTCTTATAATTATCTTATATAGCTTATGCTAATTTCGGTGCATCGATCATCATTCATTCCTTTACATTTTTTAGAATTTTAAGTGGCGTATATTTTATGATTTTGTTTTATTAATGGCTGTGTGTTGAGATATTTTGAGGGGACAGCAAATTTGCATTGTTATACAAGCTGTACACTCACTACTTTACATTGTAGCAAAGTGTAATTTCTTCAGTGTTGTCACATGAAGAAATAGAATAACATATTTACAAACATGTGAGGGGTGTACTAACTTTTGCGAGATACTGTATATGTTTGGGTGTACAACCACTTACGTATATTTATGAAGTGTTTGACCACAATGACAGAAATCAAAGTGATTGTTGTTCAGTTAGTCACTAATAGTTTTACTGTTCTAGTATACAGTGCATCCGGAAAGTATCCACCTTTTGTTATGTTACAGCCTTATTCCAAAAAAGGATTAAATTCATTATTTTCCTCAAAATTCTACAAACAATACCCCATTATGACAAAATGAAAGAAGTTTGTTTGAAATCTTTGCAAATTTATTAAAAATAAAAAACGAAAAGAATCCCATGTACATACTGTAAGTATTCACAGTGTTTGCTCAATACTTTGTTGAAGCACCTTTGGCACCAATTACAAGTCTTTTTGAGTATGATGTTACAAGCTTGGTACAGCTATTTTTGGGCAGTTTCTCCCATTCATCTTTACAGAACCTTTCAAGCTATATCAGGTTGGATGGGGAGTGTTGGTGCACAGCCATTTTCAGATCTCTCCAGAGATGTTCAATTGGGTTCAAGTCTGGGCTCTGGCTGGGCCACTCAAGGACATTCACAGAGTTGTCCCCTAGCCACTCATTTGTCATCTTGGCTGTGTGTTTAGGGTCATTGTCCTGTTGGAAGGTGATCGTTCGCCCTTGTCTGAGGTCCAGAGCGCTGTGGAGCAGGTTTTCATTCCTCAATCCTGACTAGCCTCCCATTTCCTGCCACTGAAAAACATCCCCACAGCATGATGCTGCCATCACCACGCTTCACTCTAGGGATGGTATTGGACAGGTGATGAGTGGTGCCTGGTTTCCTCCAGACATGACGCTTGCCATTCTGGCCAAAGAGTTCAATCTTTGTTTCATCAGACCAGAGAATTTTTTTTCTCATGATCTGAGAGTCCTTCAGGTGCTGTTATGTGCCTTTTACTCAGGAGTGGCTTCCGTCTGGCCACTCTATCATACAGGCCTGATTGGTGGAGTGCTGCAGAGATGGCTGTTCTTCTGGAAGGTTCTCCACTCTCCACAGCGAAACGCTGGAGCACTGTCAGAGTGACCATCAGGTTCTTGGTCAACTCCCTGACTCTTGATTCTGACTCCGACTCTTCCATTTACGGATGATGAAGGCCACTGTGCTCATTGCTTCAATGCTGCAGAATTTTTTCTGTACCCTTTCCCAGATCTGTGCCTCAATACAATCCTGTATTGGAGGTCTACAGCCCATTCCTTGTACTTCATGGCTTGGTTTGTCCTCGGACATGCACTGTTAACTGTGGGACCTTATATAGAAAGGTGTGTACCTTTCCAAATCATGCAGAAAACAGTTACAAAAAAGACAAGAAAGGGAGCAACTAGCTGCAAATAGTACTATTAAAATCTATAACTTGTCCTCTCATACACTCACTGAAGCCAGACATTTCTTACTTAGAAGAAGTTTCAGTTTTGCACCATTTATTACAGGTAATAAATTTAGCCTCTTCAAGGACCTGAATCGTTTCATCAGGAACTTGACAGTTAAACGACATTATATCAGGAATGGGGAGAATAAATCCTTATCCAAAACAGAGCCGACAGAGGGTGCTGTGAGTAGTAGTTGCAATAGTAGTGTTCTTTATGACCAAGATAGTTCCACCCTTCAGGACTTATGGGACCTTTGGGAAGAAGGTCATATTGATAGCCAACCCTTAGAGGAGTGCTTTGATGCCCTCACCCAGCATACCTCATTTCGGCCCCGCTCTGTTTTTTATCCATCGCAGTCTCGGGGGCCCTACCTGGACACCTATTATCAAGTGGTCTATAAAGACCTTATACAATTATGCAATCACAGTTCCACCCATAAGTCCAACCTATTGCCTTCTGAGTGGCAAGCTCTCAAAGCATTGGAATCCAATCCCCTAATTACCATCAAACAGGTCGATAAGGGGGGGAAGTATAGTCATTCAAGATCGGGCAGATTACCTCCAGGAGTCCCAAAGGCTGCTATCTGATGTTACCACCTATCGAGTTCTGCCCAGAGACCCTCTCCCTCAGTTCCATTTGGACCTCCAACATCTGGTCCTTAGAGATGGTATTCTGAGTAAGAAGGAGAGACAGTTCCTTGCACCTACCTCCTGTAGTACTCCATACTTTTATCACCTTCCGAAGGTGCATAAATCGCTCTCCAATCCCCCTGGGAAGCCCATAGTGGCAGGCATAGATAGTTTCATCAGCGGCCTTTCCCAATACATTGATTGGTTCCTTCAGCCTATTGTCCAGAACCTTCCTTCCTATATAAGGGATTCTGTTCATGTTATTGATATCTTACGAAATTACCAGTGGGAGAGCCATCATTTCTGGGCCTCATTAGGTGTTTGTTTGTTATACACCTCCATTTCCAATGAGGTGGGTCTAGAAGCTCTCAACCATTTCTTGTCCAAAAACGTACAATATAATTCTCGTCAGGCTTAATTCATTCTTGAGGGGACCAAGTTCTGTCTTGAGAATAACTATTTTTCTTTTTGTGGCAAGTTCTATGTGCAGACGAAAGGCACTGCCATGGGGGCAAGCTTTGCACCCAGTTACGCCAACATTACGTTGGGAAGGTGGGAGAAAACCTCCATTTGGAATAACAACCCCTATGCGAAGCATCTCATTTTTTATGGCAGATACATAGATGACGTGCTCATTATTTGGGATGGTTCCGTGGATGAGTTCTTGGCCTTTGTTGCGTTTTGCAACACCAATTCGGTAGGCCTTACATTCATGCACGTCATCGATCCTGACCCCTTAGTGTTTTTGGACCTAGAATTGGCCCATGGGGGTGATTCTATCATTACTATAAACCATTCCAAGTCAGTGGGGGGCAACTCCTATGTGCACTTTGAAAGTTGTCATCACCCTTCTTGGAAGAAGAACATACCTAAGGGCCAATTTCTGAGGCTGTGTAGAAATTGTATTAGAGATACTGATTTTGTTGCCCAAATTAAGGTACTCACCTGCAAATTCGAGGAAAAAGGCTACCCTGATGAAATATTACAGGCCGCGTTTGGTTCTTGTTCTACCAATGTAAGGGCAATTATAATACCTTGTATGCATTATATTTTGCCTGTGCTAATAAGCGCACTTTTCAGCTCTATTGCATAATGCATTTGAGTGCACTCGTGTTAAACAAAGTACACAAATAGCTTTTCTCACATGGCAAGCTCACAGGGCAGTCCTGGGTGGACGAGCTTTCAGGCTTTATTTATAGGAATCAAACAGGGGTAACACAGAGACCTGGTGGCTTCACAATCAGCCAATCTGCCTCCAAGGCACAGTCACATGACATGAGCTCAATACAAAACACCAACCAATGACACACTTGTTTATATTCAAACGATACAATAGAAGAGGTGTGCATGCATGGGGGTTGGCTGGCCTGTATGAGCAACAGCTGTCTCCATATAACAATGAAAGCCATATGGAGACATGGTCTTCACAAAACCAATGCGTTATCTCACAAAGGCCCTCCAAGCAAAATGCCATACATGCAAAACCTCGAACTGCCATTACAACAAATCGCTATGAAATACAGCTCTATGAACTATACTCCATAGCGATTATACTACTGTTCCATTAAAGGGTAAATTATGCACAAAGGAATATAGCTGTAGATTCCTGTCAAATTGATCAGATGCGACAGAGAGCTTACAGATCATTATCCTTACATAAATGGCAATACCTTCCATAACGCAAGTAAACCGCCGCCAAGCAGATCAATCTGTACATAATACAGGGGCCCCCTGATTGACGGTAATACACCCGCGCCACAGAACGTGCATTGCACCTCAAAGATCTGGGCCGGCGTTTGCTCCAGCGTTAACTGCTCAGGGCGCCTGCTGGCCGGGATGATCGAGCGGGTAGCGTGTAGTTATCAAATAATGGAAGGTTTCCATTGTAAATGGCCTTTCCTCAATATTGGTTAAAGCCATATTCGCTGTACACAGAGAATATCGTTAAACCGACAACAATACATAATAAACACATCCTAAATTTCTACAACAGTTCCTCCTCTTGTCATATGCTCCCATGTGTCCCTCGATGAATCTTGATCATCTTCTAAATACGAACACCAGTCCAATCAAAAAGGAAAAAAATGAAACATTCAGTCCATCCATTGAACAAAAGAAAAGCATGGTTGACACATATTCTTCGGGAGGGATGACTCAGAGGGAAAGCATGATGTGGGGGTTATAGCGATCGCTGGAATCCTCAGCATCTGGTACATGGGCTGGACTTCAGAGGACCTCTTGTCTTGGCTAGGAAGATGTGGTCATCTGCTCGAGCTTTTGTGACTTGATCGATCAGGCAGCAGGAACATCTCATCATGGCATACAGAAGGAATAGAAACAAAACAACATGAGTATATATACCCCTACTTCCTTCAGCCAGGATCCGATGGAAAACAAGAACTCCCCAAAATCTCCCAACCCCTTTAGAAAGGATTCCAATCTTCACTGGCTATAGCTCTGGCTCTCCGTAGCAGGGACCTAACTCTATCCATATGGACTTGGTCCTTGTCACTAGTGCCTGTCAACCAGGTACAACAGTCTTCTGCTATGAACTCACAGAAACCCCCCTTTTGCGCTAAAAGATAATCAAGTGTCATCTTTTCCTGTAATAGACTCTGTCGCTGTTCCTGTGAGATCTCCCTCACAGCTTCAACGGTTTCATTGAACACCCCATCCACAATGGATGAGAAATTGTTCAATCGTTTCCCAAGTTCAACCCCCACCCTGTCCAAGCATGAAACCATGCCCAGGCCTTGTTGGATTTGGTTAACAATTCCCTTTGAGCTGTCCCTGCCATTCTTACCTTCTCTCGCGCCATCAGATCCTAACGATCGGCCACAACGTAAGATGCTGGGACGAGTTTTACCATGCTTGCATTAGGGGATATTAACTTATAAGCTGTGGAACGGCATAAGAAGTAGTAGGGGGCTGTTCAAGTCACACAGGGGGATTCTACCGGTCCCCTGCATTGCACAATAACAGGACAGTCTGGGGGATTCCTCCCTCAGTCTGTATGTCACACTCTTCCTACCAACAGATGTAATCTAGTCTATTGGTGCTACTAGAGAAGGATGGGGGTCTAATTCATAAGATTGACTGTTATACTTTTCTCACAAACCGTGGATCCTACAAAACTACTCCTTTTACCAAACCTTAAGTTAAAGCACACTTGTGGGCCACTTAGTTGTCTGGATACCCATACTGGTTTTGTGGGGGAGGGGCAAGAACCAGAGCTAAAGCTGAAACTGTAACTAATTTTATCTTCTAGAAATGTATCGTTAAGTTAGTTTGTATCTTTTTGAGATCTTTGCAAGTTTTTTCTTCTGTTTGCTTTTACCAATATGAACATCATATATACACACACATACATATATACATACATGTACATACACATCCATGTCATGTACTGCTGCCACTTCCGGGGTATTAAGGCTCGGTGGAGGCCTAGAGCGTACCCAGCAGTGGGTCCTGTTTACTGTTTTAGCTCGTTGGAGGTGCATTTAAAAAACACAAGTTGGGATGTTTTATCATTACCCCTGCTTAAATACATTAAGCTAAATAATATAAATAAAAATATACTCCTCAGTCGTTGATGTGGTTGAGCAGCTTCTTGCAGTGGCTGGCATGGATACCGTCCCTCAAGCTTTAGGGAGGTTGGTGTCGTCAGCTGAACCTGGTATGGTTCATGTCGTCCTACTGGGTCACAAACTTGGTTAGAATTAGAGAGGTTAGTATTGTAAGTTTGAAAATTGTCATTCTCACCACCATTATCTCCCCCCTTTTCTTTCTCATTACAAAGAGGAAGAAAATATGCACTGTTTAGAATGACGCAAAAAAAACAAAAACAAAATAATGGCCACTGAGAGTCCCACTTTGATCTAATGAAACAAAAAAAATGCAATTTTTCCTAATTTCCAGCTCCCTTGTTGTCTCCTCAGGTTCACCATCAGGACTGCTCCAGAACCTCTGGAACTCCCTATCCCAGTATGCCTAGTCAGGCCCTACCCTTTTCACCATTAAGTGACCCTAGAAAATTAATTTACTCAGGGACACAGAATCTCTGGGAGTAAATAGAGATGCACGTGACACTGGGCAGGAAGCAGGTATGAAATACACTTGGGGACACACAGATAGTCTGCCAAGTACATTAGCATACCTTAGCCTGGAGCGATGAGCTAGATTTGAAAAGGAAGGGATGGCTGGGCGTGTATTGAATTGAATTACCCATGGGGGGTCTATTTAGTTTTGAACACAACTCTTGTGGGCTGCTTGCAAGTTAAAGTTCCACTTTGACCAAAATAAGAATATCACAATTTGTACATTTCCTACAACCAATTATAAACCTCTGTAACTCTTACTTTCACGTTCCTACGAAAATAACATATTATTACCTACAAACAATGAGAATAAGACATAAGACAAACATTTAGATACAAATGCAAAGGGAGAGATTTCATAGTTACCATGCTACTTAAAAAAAAAACTTAAGCAAGACAAAGATGAAAAGCAGACGGAGTAAACACACAATTGGTTAGGTTGGGCTTTACCCAGCGACGTTCTTTCCAAGGGCTAACACTATACATTCCAATTTGACCAGAAAATGATGTAATATACATCCAATCCTTCCCCGGCTGCCCTTAGTGGATCAGGTAACTATGGCTTTGCCCTCTGGCCAGGTATACAAAATGCGCATCACCCGGACTGAAAGCGCACTCTGCATATCCTGTTAATACACCATAATATATTTCTGAAGCCACAATATCACTATATCCAGCGTCTTTGTTGTCTAGAGCCTGGTCCTAATTCAGTAATGAACTTCTCCCACCTCCAGACATCAAAGGAACATCCACTTTTTGAGGGGTCACATGGCCCGAGCCCCAAACACAGACTTTATGCACCGCAAAGCTGTTTGGCTAGATTGAGAGGCCTCGCTTCCCCCCTCATACATGGACGGCCCATTGCCCATGTCGATTCGAATTGACTTTTGCACCAAGTTTAGGAGCAACACTGCCGGGTGCCTTTTTTCGCAGTGCTAGCTTGCTTCCGACTCTGATTAGTATACACGGCTTCCCCGCCGGTCAGCTAGAAACCTCCACCCGGTGGATTTGTACGGCTATACAGCTCAGCAACCACCCACTCTCTCCCCACCCCCGGTACTGACACGGTAACGCGCGGGGCGGGTTTCAGAATCTGCTCCTCACACGTTGAAGAATGGAACTAATGTGTCGCTTTCCCCCGTTTCACGTAGACCGGCCCAAAGTACACATTCGTTCTGACCTAACCCGTGCAGCCAAACAGCCACGGAAGTACAATTAAATCCTCACAATACAAACCTTGGCTTCAGTCTATTTCCTGATGTTATACTAAAGAAATGGAGATGCCGGTTACTGATTACACACTGAAAGGTATAATGTCTCTACCTGGAACACAAACTACTGTAGAAAACACTATCCCTAAAACACTAACTGTAAATTAGTCCAAAACAAACCTGATTTTAAGCAAAGCTGAATCCAATACAAGAATGGATCAGTTATACTCCACACTGTAGTCTATCATTGAAAAATGGTTATACAACAAAAACCCTATGAAAAAGCTGCTTAAACATAAATGCCTACATAAAACTGAAAAAGTTATAAAACAAAACAGCTATATCCAAAACCAAAGATAAAACATGAATTGTATAAAGAAGCTAAATCTGAACAAGTCAAACAAGGCTGGCTAAAACAGATGAAAAAATCCTGTAAAATATCACGTAATGACTCTTATAAAGAGTTGCCCTTTCCAAACAAAAGTGTAAAAACAGTTAAACATGAAAAAAACAAAAACGATGATGCAACGGAATTCAATATGGCATCTCAGCCATGTGACTCCTTTGTCAGTACTCCAAGATGGCGGCCACACCATGTGGGTTTCAATCACCACAACACAAAATGACAGTAAGTGAAGCAACATTACAACCCCATGGCTCTCTTTACCAGGAGCAAATTATGCCAAACACGTGATGGAAACAAAACGACCTCACAGAGGACCACCAACCACAGTACAAATACGTGGATTTCGGTGTTAGAACACTAAAAACGCATAACACAGAATTTATCAACCGGATTTGAAATACAGCGTAGAAATTAACCATCCTCCCTGAATGCTGATTTTCAGCTGCACGGCGCCATTCGCCACTAGAAACTCAGTCCAAAACCAGGACAGCCATGTGCTACTCAAACTTCAGCGTCTAAAATAACCAACGGTTTCATTAACAAATGAGTTGTACAATAAACAGACAGAACCAGAGCTGAATTACAGTGTAAAAAGCACAAAACCTCTTTACGATTACAATACTGTGTCTAAACTAAATTTGCTGCCAAAAATCAAAAAGGCACAATTTGTAAGCAAACATAGCACAAAAAGACCTCTATACACTGTAATGTTAACTCGGTTTCACACTTAAAGCTGAATAGTGGTCTAACAACAGATGTCTCTACCAAAAACTGAATTACAGCTGGGACTACGCAAAACAACATTACAACAAAAATGATTCTACTGGAAATGGAATTCCATACAATAACAAACTATTTTCACTTGAGACTGAAATATTGCACAAAATCAAAGCAATTAAAACCAGAAACTGAATTTCCTGCAGACAATTACTTAATTCCACAAAATGCTGAAATTAAGTCCAAAAGCAAGTTCAGCAGAAACAAGATTGAAATTGTAACAATTTTACAATGAAATGGTGGTAACTTATGCCATTCCCGCCAAAAGCAGCCCAAACTGAAAACTCTCCCCTTACAGACTGACAATACAATCTGAGACTGAAACGAATTACCTCCAAAATTACAACATAGCACACACAACACTGATATCGATCACGCATTCAAAGCATATCCATAATCATACACACCGATCACGCACTCAAAGCATATCCATAATCATACACACCGATCACGCATTCAAAGCATATTCATAATCCTACATACCGATCACGCATTCAAAGCATACAGTTACTCATAACACACACTTTAGGTGTATTGATTAGGACCTATAGAGGACAAGTATAGGTTTTCTTCCTAACCAATAGACCTAACTACAGTGATAACAAAGCAATGAAAACCCCCGCCATTATGCAAAAAAGAGGAAAAACAGGTTCTTTTAGCAAAGCAGAATTTACCTGACACAGCGGACAGAGAAAGCACATCCTGGACTCAGGACAACAAAAGATTTCAAAAATTGAAATAAAATTGGTTTTACCAATAGCCGGCTGTTTTGATGCCCTGTCCGGATCGCTTCCTCCCTTCGGTGCCCTGTGACGGAAATTTCTGTAGGCTCCAAAAAATCTCTGGCTCGCCATCTGTAAGGGCAATTATAATACCTTGTATGCATTATATTTTGCCTGCGCTAATAAACGCACTTTTCAGCTCTTTTGCATAATGCATTTGAGTGCACTCGTGTTAAAGCAAGTACACAAATAGCTTTTCTCACATGGCAAGCTCACAGGGCAGTCCTGGGTGGCCGAGCTTTCAGGCTTTATTTATAGGAATCAAACAGGGGTAACACAGAGACTTGGTGGCTTCACAAACAGCCTCCAAGGCACAGTCACATGACATGAGCGCAATACAAAACACCAACCAATGACACACTTGTTTATATTCAAACGATACAATAGAAGAGGCGTGCATGCATGGGGGTTGGCCAGCCTGTATGAGCAACAGCTGTCTCCATATAACAATGAAAGCCATGTGGAGACATGGCCTTCACAAAACCAATGCGTTATCTCACAGAGGCCCTCCAAGCAAAATGCCATACATGCAAAACCTTCAACTGCCATTACAACGAATCGCTATCAAATACAGCTCTATGAACTATACTCCATAGCGATTATACTACTGTTCCATTAAAGGGTAAATTATGCACAAAGGAATATAGCTGTAGATTTCTGTCACATTGATCAGATGCGACAGAAAGCTTACAGATCATTATCCTTACATAAAAGGCAATACCTTCCATAACGCAAGTAAACCAGCAGATCAATCTGTACATAATACAGGGGCCCCCTGAGTGACGGTAATACACCCGCGCCACAGAACGTGCATTGCACCTCAAAGATCCGGGCCGGCGTTTGCTCCAGCGTTAACCGCTCAGGGCGCCTGCTGGCCGGGATGATCGGGCGGGTAGCGTGTAGTTATCAAATAATGGAAGGTTTCCATTGAAAATGGCCTTTCCTCAATATCGGTTAAAGCCATATTCGCTGTTCACAAAGAATATCGTTAAACTGACACTGGGAGACACTGTGACAATACATAATAAACACATCCTAAATTTCTACAACACCAAGCAGCCAGTTAGGCATACTACTACTGTCCCCTCTAATTCTAGCGTGAGATTCATCACTGGTTTTAATGGCAACTACAAAGCCATTACTAATATTGTAAAAAAGCATTGGTCCATTCTCCGATCAGACCCCAGATTAGGTCCCCACTTACCAATGGCTCCCCAGGTGGTCTTCAGGAGGGCACATACTCTTAAAAACAGTATTGCCTCCAGTAAACCCAAAAGGAATGATCGAGTGATAACCATGGATATCCGCAGTTATTTTGATAATAGGATGGGCGTTTTTCAATGCAAAAAACGTGGCTGTCTCACTTGCCAATTTATCACCCATGGCCAGTCCTCCTTTCAACACAGCTCCGGTAACAATTATTCCATCAGGTAATTCATCACATGTTCTGCTCAATATGTAGTATATGTCCTGCGGTGCCCATGCAACCTTTTGTATGTGCGGCGCACCATTCGGACCCTGCGTACGGGGGTTATCGAGCACCGCAGGTTCATTAAGAAAGGTGAGAAGGATCAAAGTGTCCCATGTCATTTTGCCACACATCACTGTAAGAATGTCAAACATCTGACAGTTGTAGCTATTGAATTCCTACTTGCAAGTGAGTTAACAGAGAATAAGAAATGTCTGTGTTTATGTCAGCGTGAAACCCTAAGGCTATACAAATTAAACACCCTTTCGCCCCATGGTTTAAACGAGGAACTTGAGGTCCGTACGGTGATTTCACAACATTCACCCGCAATTGATAGACGTCATTGCTTGATAAATCTCTCCCCTTTTACTTATATCATCATGTATGTGTGTCAGTCCTAAGGTAAGCAGGTGTATGTATGCGTGCAGAATGTTTAACCCCTTGTCTGTAGTCTGTATGAGTAATCTTCTTACAGGTTTCATTGGTGGATTAATTTAGATATATTTTTATTTTTATTGTATTTTTCCAGTCCATTATTGCCTGTCATCAGTAATAGTCTATAGTTATTACATAACCATTCATCACTCACTGTCGACTATTTTATAGACCAATATATCATTTGATGACCTTTACTGTCCATATAGGTATTTTAAGCATTTTTTCATCACTAATCCTATCCCTGTGGCCGGGGCATCATGGGTGACACAGGTACTCAGCCCCTTTCCTGCCCCCTTCTTGTCTAATAAATTCCCATTCCTTGCCGGCATCCTTAGTGACCAGAAGGGGCTGGACTCCGAAACATGTATCCTTTGCTCACCTTGCTGGCTCCATTCCTTGCCTTTCAGCACCAGTGCCTCTAGTCCTGTTCCAGCCTAACAGCATTTTGGGCTTTGCCCTTAGTCCATGGATCCCTCTACCTGACTTCAGCCAGGCGCTGGATTCAAGTGTCTGTGCTCCATCACACAGCCCTATCTCTCATCTCCTCCTGCGGCCACAGGATCCAAGCTGGGACACCCTGCCAGTGGCAAGTTTATCATCTTCTTTTCCATGGCACAAGTATACCTACATCTCAACCTGCAGTGACATCCAAGTGGCCCAAACCTCCAGGTACTGTCAGTTTGAGATCCTATGCTATCCTCTGGACTGAGCTCTGGTTCAGCTGGCTCAGTGCAATATTTTTTACTGTTCCTTCAGTATGGATCATTCTGTTTTATGGAATCATTTATTGTGGATTAAAACTGTTTGTATGTACTTGATTCTAAGGATTATTATTCATCATTTATTACTGTAGCACAGCGCTTTTCCTTCCCTGTTGCTTTGAAGGTTCCTATTACATTGGTTTATGAGTTAAGGGCAGCAGAATCTTCCATTTATTTTATTTTTTATTCTACTGCTTCACTCACCTGGCATAGTGTCTATGCGCCTGGACCTTTGTTTTTTGCATTCCCATAAAAGCCCATGGTAATGTCTTGAACTGATGCCATTGACACAATCCAAAAGCCCATTGATAGAGGCCCTTATCTGCATGCTTGCACCACATCAGCATCTAAAAACTTTGAATCAAGAAAATTAGAAGGCCGGCATTGGCATTTGCTCTATTTTTTGCGTGACACATGTTCAAATGCTCAGATTCTTGAACACACTTCAATGTCTCAAAAGCTTATAGCTGTAATCAACTCAGCCAGCTGTTAGATGCATCACTTAACCACTTGCCGACCAGCCGCAGTATATGTACTGCGGCAGGTCGGCTCTAGTGTTGAGCGAACCTGGACTGTAACGTTCGTGTCCGTACCGAACTTTCAGGTGTCCGTGGCACGGACCCGGACCCGGACATTTCAAAAATCGTTCGGGTTCGGTCCGGGGTTCTGCTATTTTACTCCACGTGTTGAGAAGCTTGTGGACTTTCAAGCCATGCCTGTGCTTGCAATGTCAGGTCCAAGCGAGTTGTGATCTCGGCTGGACGGCGTCATGTATATGACGCCGACCAGCCGTTCACCAATTCACTACGTAGATTGTCGACCGACTCAACTAATGTCGATATTCGAAAACTCTGTAACTTCACACAAGTTCTTAGACTCGTAAACTTGTACACAGTGCGTTTTTTATCTCGTTTACGGTTACGGCCGGAAGATTAAAAGAACTAAGTTTCAAAAATCTACGACTACACCACGTTCGTACGTCTATTCCCGGAGATAGTTACCCGAAAACCTAACACAGTTACC
>BLSH010245861.1:110549-122671 GCA_018402905.1 Glandirana rugosa | reverse complement strand
TATACAGTATATATTTTTTTAATAAATGGAATAACAACAAAGTTAGTGTGCTGTTTTTTTTTTTTTTTTTTGCTTTATTTGTATAAAAGGAGCCTCTTCCAGTAACAAGGGCACACCAGAACAATTGTGTTCAGGGCATGCAACAGAAGCCATAGACTTCCAATCTGTATTGTAAAACCCAAGTAGTGACTGCACGGGTTTTAGGACATAACGTTAAGGAGATGTGGAGTCAGAGTACTGCACACTAAATCACAGTTTGCAGTGGACTATTCCATTTGTGTAGGGACAAATATATAAATCTATTACCATGTAAAGTTGTGGAGTTTTTGCTTACTGTACTTTTAAATTTTTCAGGTACAATAATATCTTAAATCTAACAAGTAAATGTATGTATTTAGTGTCACTGGCCATCTCTGGAGCTTAGGTTTACGCTCCATCGATTTATTTATTTTTGGTGTAAAATGTGTGAAAAAACTCCCACAAAACTCGTGTAATTTCTATTTCAGCTTTGTCAGACTGTTATGTAACGGTTCAATGCAAAAAAAATAAAAAAATAAAATAAAATGTACTTTTCACATTTTTGGTGATTATTATTACCATTACGCATTAAATCTAAACAAAAATAAATAATATTTTAAAAAATAGAAAAATATTTTATTACAGTGAGATTCAGTATTGGTGTATTTTACTAGAGGAATACGAAGCATAAGTGCATGTTCAGATTAACACAGGAACCTTGTCTCAGGCTCCAGAGCTTCCTATATAATCACGTGCACTGAGTGTAGAATAATGAATAACAGTTTCTGTTAACTGCTTTCTCCGTGTTGAAAATAGGGACTTGGCAGGGCCAGGGCTGCATAGCGGCATCAGCAAGCTCTACATGTGAGCCAGCTTGCTTTCTTCACACTGTGGGTAAACGTATATAAATGCAGGGGTCCACACTTTCAGATTAAGGTGACAACAGCTGCTACTGTGAGGTGGTGAAGGGTTGGGGGTGTTTTACAGTGCCAAGAGGGTACTTGGGCTTCACTTTTTCCTATCCATCCACATCTCTGTGGAAGGACTGAACTAGATTGTTCACTATAAGTACCGCAACAAGACGGTCTTTATATCTTCTAGAGCAGAGGTCGCCAAACCTTCTAAACAAAGGGCCTGTTTACTGTCCTTCAGACTTAAGGGGGGACCGGACTGCGGCCATCGGCAGTGGAAAAGGTCCCGATGGCAGAGGGAATAAACAATACCCCATCTTTGGTGTCAGTGGGAGTAATAGCACCACATCGTTGGTGTAAGTGGAAGGAATTGTGTCCCATCTGTTGGTGTCATTGGGAGGAATTGTGCCCCTTCGTTTAGTGTCATTGGGCCCCATTGTTGGTGTTATCGGGAGGAATTCTGCTTCTTCAATGGTGTCATTGGGGGAATTATGTCCCATGGTTGGTATCAGTGGATGAAAATAGGGCTGGATAAAAACAAGCAAAGGGCCTCATCTGGCCCCTGGCCTGCAGTTTAGAGACCACTGTTCTAGAGGAAATTTGAAGACCTCAACTCTGCGGAAAGCGGATATATATATAAAGCAGCTTCCAGGGCAAGCCATGCACTCACAGGGCATTTTCATCTATAACCAGCATTAGATTTATTTACAACTAACTAAAACCCAATTGTCACAAAATAAGATATTTAGTCAGACAGACATTGCCTTCAAAACCTCCATTATCATAGTCTAAAGGCCCGTACACACGATGCGAAATCCGGACGGGAATTGTCATTCGATAGCCTGTTGTCCGACATTCTTACCGTTAGTATGTTTCTTTCGACAGCCAAGTGACATTTTTCGTCAGACAAAAGCTGGATGTGCAGACTAGTAAATTTTTGTCATACAATGCCACGTGTGATTTTCGTTCCGTTAGTATGGTTTTCATACAAAAAAAAAAAAAATAAAAAAAAAAAAAAATCGCATGACCGAGTCTACGCATGCTCAGAAAGAAAAAAAAAGATGCAAAAAATACACAAAACATGACGCCACTTCTGACGTTGAATTCAGTCAAACTAAAATTTTCAGATAGTCGGTATGCTTTACAAAATCATGGACACGCGCTTTTGACAAAAATCAGAAGCGCGGAAGTACGACAATCAAACTGTGAGTATGAGGCTTTACACTTCACTTCCTTGTTCTAGCAATTGTGCCGAACGTCTAAGGCAGTGTTTCCCAACCCAGTCCTCAAGGCACACCAACAGGTCATGTCTTCAGGATTTCCATTATTTTGCACAGGTGATTTGATCAGTTTCACTGCCTTAGTAATTACCACAGCTGTTTCATCTGAGGGAAATCCTGAAAACATGACCTGTTGGTGTGCCTTGAGGACTGGGTTGGGAAACACTGGTCTAAGGCATCATGCACAAGGTGTCAAAACACTAGCGTTCATATGCGTTTAAAGCCAATTTCTGACCGCATCTGCTTTGCAATGACTGAATTCACCCCTAGACATTAACCACTTCCCAACCGCCTCACGTACATTTATTGCTGCAGAGTGGCGCTGTCCCGCGAATAACTACTTATAAACGGCGGCTCACTCATGTGTGGCTACCGGTGGTGCGCTCTCGTGCCCGCCGCACTCTGCAGCAGTGTGGCCATGGGTCTACACGCAATGACCTGGCAGAGAAGAAAAACAGGGAACCGCCAATGTAGACACGGCAGTTCCCCGTTCTGTCAGGCGGCATAACAGAGATCTACTGATCCCTGTCACTGGGATCAGTTAGATCTCTTATGCCCCTGGCAGCCCAGCCCCTTCAGTTAGAACACGCCCAGGGAACACAGTTAGCCCCTAGATCGCCCCCTGCAGGTTAACCCCTTCACTGCCAATGACATTTACACAGTAATCAGTGGATATTTAAATTTCTGATCGCTGTATAAATGTCATTGGTCCCAAAAGTGTCAAAAATGTCTGACATGTCCACCCCAATATCACAGTCTCATTAAAAATCACAGATCGCCGCCATTACTAGTAAAAAAAAAGAAAATAATTGTAAAAAACGCCATAAATTAATTCTCATGGTTTGTAAACGCAGCAACTTTTGCGCAAACCAATCAATCAGACGCGGATCGTGATTTTTTTTACCACAAATATGAGGATATATATATATATATATATATATATATATATATATATATATATATAAAATCGGCCAGTGCTGAATCGCAAAAAGTGCTCTGGTTCAAATGTGGGAAATCCTTCCGGTCCTTAAGTGGTTAAGTACTCAGAATCCGGTGCAGCTGTGCTTGGTAGTCAATCAGCTTCTAACTTCAGCTTGTTCAAGTAAGCTTTGGAAATTAAACCTGGATGCGGATTGGTTTCTATTCCGAGTTGCATCAGATGTTGCACACTCCAGTTTTGGTAGATAACCCCCCCTAAAGTAGCTTCCAGCTTGCATTTACACAAACAAAAAAAACCTTCTGAGTTCTGAGAATTTTTTTTTAGCTAAATATATGTAAATGCAGGTACAGCTTAACATAAGAGAAATGAATCTGGGAAAATATAAAATTTGTTTTTACTTCCCAGATTAATTTCTCCTGCTACGCACAGGTGTCTCATGAGGTCTAAATATAATAGACACCAGAGTGAGAGGTAGTGCACACAGTAATCAGCACTTAGTAAATAACAGGTTAGACACACCTCAACTCCTCCTCTGCAATACTAGTCTGTCTAAGAACACTTATCCTGTGTGGAGCAGCCATAGCTCATTTAATTCAGCTTAGAGTGCTGTGGTGTGTGGCACATTTCCAAAAATCAAAGCATGAACTGCAGTGCTAAAGGACAAAAAAAAGATAAAAGTGATAAGAATTCAATTGGGCTTTCAACTGAAACAAAGAAACAAGTGTTGTTCATCATAAGCACCAATCTGGAGGTAGAATAATTCCAGTTCAAATTGCACATTATATTTGTCTGCTAAAACAATGACGCTATTTTATTATTGGACACCTATAAAAAAATCATCCCACATCCTTGTTTAGTTAAAAGGTCAGGAATAAGCAGGGAGACGTGTCTGAAAAGTGCTGCGGATTAATTGTGGATAACATACTACCAGCATTATTGGCCTGGAGTGGTCACACATTTTAGACCCCTTTCACACTTGTGCGAGTTGTCCTGTGATTTGGGACTGCAAAGTCGCATGACACGTTGTTCCCCATTATTTCCAATGAGTACCATTCATCTCTGTATGACTTTCAAGTCATGCCGACTTCAAAGTAGTCCCCCTGCATTACTTTGGTTCAACTTGAGGTCCATAGACTTCAATGTTAAACCCTCAAAGTAGAGCTGCACGATTAATCGTATTAAAATCGCGATCTCGATCCCCTCCATCAGGCATTACCGCGATTTTTAGTGCAGTTAATGGGGTCCGACTTGCAGGGCGACTCAGCGCGACTTGGCTGTAATAACAGTCAATGCAAGTCGCCTGAAGTCTTTTCTAAGTCGGTGCGACCAGAGTCTCTGGGGAGACTGCCAAGTCTGGGCAGAGAGCCAAGTTCTGAAGTCATGCTGATAAAGACGCTAGAAGAGATACAATGTAATTACTTCAAAGGAATGAACTCCCGTGTATAGAAGATGTTCAGTTTAACCATTTAAAGACTAAATCTTTTCGAATAAAAATCCAGTATGTTGTGCTAGAAAATTACTTAGAACCCCCAAACATTACCGTATATACTCGTGTACAAGTCGACCCGTGTATAAGCCGACCCCCTACTTTTGCCTAAAAAATATGGGAAAACGTATTGACCCGCGTATAAGCCTAGGGTGGGAAATGCAGCAGCCAGAACACAGGGACAGGGAGCCAGAACACAGGGACAGGGAGCCAGGACACAGGTATATTAGCCAGGACACAGGGATTGTAGCCAGGGCACAGGGATATTAGCCAGGGCACAGGGATATTAGCCAGGGCACAGGGATATTAGCCAGGGCACAGGGATATTAGCCAGGACACAGGGATATTAGCCAGGACACAGGGATATTAGCCAGGACACAGGGATATTAGCCAGGACACAGAGATATTAGCCAGGACACAGGGATATTAGCCAGGACACAGAGACTGTAGCCAGAACACATAAGGGACGAGTAAGGTAGTTTCACATTAAACAGAGCTGTGCTGCTTCTAAGACTTGTAACTGTGACTAATCACATTGGAATGTAGAGAATGCTGAGAGAGAGCTGCAGCTCTTCAATGAGATCAGGAGGTGGCCGGGACTGAACAGCTAACATCAGCTTGTCCCGCCCACCTCCTGACATCAAGCTGAAAATCTGACACCTCTCTCAGCATTCTCTACATTCCAATGTGTTAGTCACAGTTACAAGCACAAAACGGCTCTTAGAAGCAGCACTGCTCTGTTTAATGTGAAACTACTGATCACCCACAGAAAACTGACTCGGGTATAAGCCGAGGAGGGTCTTTTTCAGCACAAAAAATGTGCTGAAAAACTCGGCTTATACCCGAGTATATATATATATATATATATATATTTTAGCAGAGACCCTAGAGAATAAAATGGCGGTTGTTGCAATGTTTTATGTCACACGGTATTTGCGCAACGGACTTTCAAACGCAATTTTTTTGGAAAAATTACCCTTTCAAAAAACTAAACAGTGCTGTTTGCCCATTTTTTTTGTATATGTAATATGTTACACCACGGGAATCGTGAGAGAATCGTGATCTTTATTCTATCGCGATTCTCATTTTGGCCAGAATCGTGCAGCTCTACCTCAAAGTCTCATGCAAATCGCACCTGAATATAGATGCTATTTCTGTACTACTTCTGTATGACTAATATGTTTTCATTGAGCCAAAGTTGCAACAAAGTCAGACCAAAGTTGTACTGATCCCAAATCGCGGTAAAATCGGGTCGCACAAGTGTGCAAGGGGCCTTAGGCTTACGTGGAACCCAAGGAACCCACCCACGACCAGGTGGGTATTTATAGGGGGTCTTGTTTTCTTACAGCATCACATGCCAAGATCTTTAACAGACATCGACAGCGAATCCATCAGTGCCAAACAACCAGATCTTGCGCAGGACACAGAAGTAGTTTGTTAATAACCTTTTAACACTAGATAGCCTTACCAAATAAACAAGTGCTCCTTCGCATCCATATACCTGGATCTTTAACAGACATGGTCATTGGATGCTTCAGTGCTAGACAACCGGATCAGGAAACAGAGGGGGGCTGTGTAGGAACCTCTTACCATCTGATGGAGTTAATATATGAATTGGTGTTCCATCACACATAGTCTATATTGAAGACTCTCTGTTGTTATTTTCACCTTATTTAGGCTTCTTAAACAAAGTAATTCATCTTGTATGGGCACCTTAAGTAACACTGCTAGCAGTCATGGCTAATGATTCTATATCTTCATTCTGTTTGACACTACTGATCAGATCAAAGCAATACACAAAGTTGTCTCTGCAGCCTACGACCAGCTGGTTCAGGCACACCACCGGAGAAGAGAATATCTCCCCCTCTAGCGTACATTGACTAATCAGAAGTCCGGAGTGAGCATCCAGTATCCACAAGCTTCCATCTGTAGAGGCAGCTGCCAGTAGCTCTGTGTTCTCAGTGTGTGGGTTGGGAAACACAAATGGTGTGGCGTATACTCGTGAATTAGTTTTATATTTCCAGAGTAATTCTCCCTCAGTGCTGCAGCAATAAATGAAGCCATCATGTGAGCCAAACATGACATGCTTGGATACAGTGGAGACACACGGTGAAGAAAAAACGGGCCCCTCTGTGGAAAGCTGCCACAACTATGCAAAAGAAAAATACATTATTTTGATAGTCGATACAGAATCATTGTAAATCAAACATTGGAAAAAGGATGCAACAATGAAATCCAACATTTGCATAATGCACAAGAAAAACAAAGCAAATATCTCAAGCAGTGCTTATGGACGATGCTAAACATAATGATACAATAGGGGAAAGTGCTACAGTGCCTTGAAAAAGTATTCATACCCCTTGAAATTTCCCACATTTTGTCATGTTACACCAAAAATGTAAAAGTATTTTATTGGGATTTTATGTAATAGACCAACACAAAGTGGCACATAATTGTGAAGTGGAAAGAAAACGATAAATGGTTTTCAACATTTTTTTACAAATAAATATCTGAAAAGTGTGGGGTGCATTTCTATTCGGCCTACCTGAGTCACTACTTTGTAGAACCACCTTTTCCTGCAATTACAGCTGCAAGTCTTTTTGGGGATGTCTCTACCAGCTCTGCACATCTAGAGAGTGACATTTTGCCCATTCTTCTTTGCAAAATAGCTCAAGCTCTGTCAGATTGGATGGAGAGTGTCTGAACAGCAATTTTCAAGTCTTGCCACAGATTCTCAATCGGATTTAGGGCTGGACTTTGACTGGGCCATTCTAACACATGAATGTGCTGATCTAAACCATTCCATTGTAGCTCTGGCTGTATGTTTATGTTTAGGGTCGTTGTCCTGCTGGAAGGTGAACCTCCGTACCAGTCTCTACTCTTTTGCAGACTAACAGGTTTTCTTCTAAGATTGCACTGTATTTGGCTCCATCCATCTTCCCATCAACTCTGACCACCAGCTTGTCCCTGCTAAAGAAAACCACCCCCACAACATGATGCTGCCACCACCATGTTTCACGGTGGGGATGGTATGTTCAGGGTGATGTGATGTTCGTTTTCCGCCACACATGGGGGTTTATTTACTAAAGGTAAATCCACTGTGCACTGCAAATGCACTTGGAAGTGCAGTCACTGTAGACCTGAAGGGGACATTCAAGGAAAATATAAAACAGCATTTTGGATTGCACATGATTGGATGATAGAAATCAGCACAGCTTCCCCTTATTTCATATCTTCCCCTCAGATCTACATGACTGCACTTCCAAGTGCACTTGCAGTGCATTAGTAGGGCACAGGGGATTTGCCTTTAGTAAATCAACCCCATAGTGTTTTGCTTTTCAGCCAAAAAGTTAAATTTTGGTATCATCTGACCAGAGCGCCTTCTTCCACATGTTTGCTGTGTCCCCCATATGGCTTCTCGCAAACTGCAAACGGTACTTCTTATGGCTTCCTTTCAACAATGGTTTCCTTGTTGCCAAGCTTCCATAAAGGCCAGATTTGTGGAGTGCACGACTAATATTTGTCCTGTGGACACGACCTGAGCTGTGGATCTCTGCAGCTCCTCCAGCATTACCATGGGCCTCTTGGCTGTTTTTAATCTTTGATTAACCTCCCAAGCGGTATTCCCGAGTGTGGCTCGGGGTTAATTTTCATACCATAAACGGTAACCCCGAGCCACACTCGGGATTACACTATTGAATTCCTCTGCATGTACTTACATGCTCCCTGCGTTGTCCTCCGGAGGTTTCCTCCGGCCGGAGAATCCGCCCGATGTATGTAGGTTTCAGGCTTCGTTCCCTGCGAACGCCGCGAAGCATGGGGCAGGAGTCGGCGGGAATTTCAAAAAGTTGAAAACAAACACACACACACAATACATAGTAATCTGTAGATTACATTACTGTATCAAATCATTTCATCTCAGGTTTTTCCCTAGTGCTTTGTCCATTGATCTGCATGCACCTTTACCATTCTTTCTGGCTGGAAACTTGAAAATGTCAATGGCATCCAAAAAACATCTCTCTACGTCAAAAGTGGTTTTGGACAAGCTAGAAGACAGCAATAGTAAATTAGAATCACTTGCAGAATTGAGTGATACTGATTCGTGGGGAAATCCGTCATCAGACACTGAAAGTGACGACAGCTATTTGAATGTCGTTTACATATGTGGGCACGACCTACGTATGCGTTTGGATCACTTTTATTCCTAATACAAGGAATGTAAACATCCCTTGTAATAGGAATAGGGCATGATAGGTCCTCTTTACAGCGTGATCTGGGGTCTATAAGTCCCCAGATCTCACCTCTAGGTTGGGAATCCTTAAATAAAAAAATAAAAAAACAGTTCAAACCAATATGCAGTGTCTAATATTACAGTGACAAGTAATACTGCATCCTTGTTTGGACAAATTTCAGTGTTTTTTGTTTGATTACATTATTGAATAAAAAGTATTATTATTATATTGTTTGTTTTTTAGAATTATTATACTATAATTTTTGATTTTGTGTTTCAAATTTTATTATACCTGGGATTGTCTACTAGACTCTTGTTTGGACAGATTTAAGGGAGTTATTCCTAAGAATTACAGGCCTACAATATAAAACAACACATTTCCATGCAAAACAATGTACCACTTTGACATTGTAAATATTGACATAATCAGACCATCAGAGAGGTTTAATGCTATCCTTGCCCAGCCTGTCAGTTTAGGTGGACGGCCATGTCTTGGTAGGTTTGCAGTTGTGCCATACTCCTTCCATTTTCGGATGATGGATTGAACAGTGCTCCGTGAGATGTTCAAAGCTTGGGATATTTTTCTATAACCTAACCCTGCTTTAAACTTCTTTGGCCTTCATGATGCTGTTTGTTCACTAAGGTTCTCCAATAAACCTCTGAGGGCTTCACAGAACAGCTGTATTTATACTGAGATATAACCACTTGCTTACTGGGCACTAAAATCCCGCTCCTGTCCGGACCAATTTTCAGTTTTCAGCGCTGTCACTCTTTGAATGACAATTGCGTGGTCGAGCGGCATTGTACCCAAGCAAAATTGACGTCTTTTTTTCCCCCACAAATAGAGCTTTCTTTTGGTGGTATTTGATCACCTCTGCGGTTTTTATTTTTTGCGCTATAAACAAAGAGCGACGATTTTGAAAAAAAAAAAAAAACAATATTTTTTACTTTTTATAATAAATATCCAAAAATAAAAAAAAAAATGTATTCATCAGTTTAGACCGATACATATTCTTCTACATATTTTTGGTAAAAAGAAACCCCGCAATAAGCATATTTTGATTGGGTTGCGCATAAGTTATAGCGCTTACAAACTATGGACATTGGTTTATGGCGTTTTTATAATTTATTTTATTTTTTACTGGTAATGGCAGTGATCTGCATTTTTTTTATTCGGGACTGCGATATTGCGGCGGACATGTCTGATGTTTTTGACACTTTTTTGGGACCAATGACATTTATACAGCGATCAGATCTAAAAATAGACACTGATTACTGTATAAATGTCATTGGCAGGGAAGGGGTTAACACTAAGGGGGCGATCAAGGGGTTAAATGTGTTCCGCATTGTGTTCTAACTGTGTGCGGGCGGGGCTGACAGGGACATAACAGATCTAATTGATCCCGATCACAGGGATCAGAAGATCTGTCATGCCCCCCGTTCTGGCACTCTGTGAAGGGATCGCGGGTCTCCGGCGGACATAGAGTCCGCCTGACCCGCGGGCACGCTCACGCAGAGCGAGAGAGCATGCCTGGAGTGCGCAAAAGGGGAGGACGTCTATTGACGGCCTTCCCGCAATTCAGATCCGCACTGCAGCCGTCAATCGACTATAGCGCAGATCTGAAGTGGTTAATCACACACAGGTGGACTCTATTTACTAATTAGGTGACTTCTGAAGGCAATTGATTCCACTAGATTTTAGTTAGGGGTATCACAGTTAAGCCTCGTACACACGGGACCGAACGGCTCAAATCGTATGTTGGCTGTTGTATCTCGCGTACTGACATGCACTAAGCAAACGTACAACCTAGCCGAATGTAGTGACGTGTTATGAACGTATAAAGAGAAAGTACAGGTGCATGTAATTAGTGTCCGGCCGTACCTGACTTTTGAGCATGCGTGTTTTGCACAATACAACTTGTTGGACCACGATACAACGGTCGTGCGAACGCTTGTTGGTACTACCAAAGTTTTCTAGTTTGCTCATACAACTCCTGTTGTACGACCGTCGTACGTCGGCACTAACGGTCGGATTAGCATACAACGGTCGTTCGTACGGCATGTTGTATGCGATCGTCGAACCGTGTGTACGAGGCTTAAGGCTCCATGCACACTGGACGCTCTCTGGGAGTCAGATAATGTGAAAGGAGACGCTGCTTAGAAAACGTGCTTTTGGCAGCGTTTATGCGTGTTTATCGGCGTCTGCGTTTTTGAGGTTTTTTTTGTTTTTTTTAACTTCATTAGCTTCCATTGACTACAAAAAGCGCTGGACGCCGATAAACGCCCATATAGCAGCGTTTATGAGTGTTTATCGGCATCCAGCGTTTTTTGTGGTCAGAAGAGCGACTCCTGAACACCAATTCAGGGCGTTCAGATAACAGCCCATAAACGCCACTGCTATTAACCACTTCAGCCCTGGAAGGATTTCCGTATACAAATGCACGCCACACTTTTCAGATATTTATCTGTAAAACATTTTGAAAGACATCTATCATTTTCCTTCCACCTTACAATTATATGCCACTTTGTGTTGGTCTACCACATAAAATCTTAATAAAACACATTTTATGTTTTTGGTTGTAACGTGACAAAATGTGGAAAATTTCAAGGGGTATGAACACATTTTCAAGGCACTGTACAACTAAGGTATTTAGCTCTAAAGCTCTTTTTTGGCCAGAATATTGATTGGCTGAAGCATTAAATGTGTGCCCTTACTAGACACTAAACACGGAGAATTTGGTTGGTCTGGATAATTGTGTTTATATATGCATATATTAGATGGACATCTTGAAGCATCCCAATTAATGATGCTCCCCAGTAGAAGACGACTTGAGAGCACACGGGAGATTCGTTTACCCAGGAGTATGAGGTATAATGTCTCTTTCCTCTTTACCTCGCCAGATTACATGATATCGTGACTCGTCGACCTGACGGGAGGGCACACGAGAGTTCAGCAGAAGATGACCCCTCGTAGTAATTAACCCTACGAAGTTCTACAGGTAGATTATATACGTATATATTTGTGTTAATAGGTCTGGTTGGTTTAAGAGGCACAAATCACAGATCATTCCCGTGTGTAAATTACGAAGTCGGTTAGTTATAAGACCGGTTTTTTCTCGAAATCTCGATTTATGGAATCAACATGTCACGGAACTTTTACACAAGTATGGGGAACTTTAAAAGGTGTAAAACAGTGCAATGTTGGTTTTTGTATTTTACACAAAATAATTCTAAAATACACCATCTGGTTGTGTTT
>BLSH010245861.1:73733-94115 GCA_018402905.1 Glandirana rugosa | reverse complement strand
GAATGTATTTTGGACCATTCCTCCTTACAAAACATCTCCAGTTCAGTTAGGTTTGATGGTTGCCGAGCATGAACAGCCCGCTTCAAATCACCCCACAGATGTTCAATGATATTCAGGTCTGGGGACTGGGATGGCCATTCCAGAACATTGTACTTGTTCCTCTGCATAAATGTCCGAGTAGATTTTGAGCAGTGTTTTGGGTCGTTGTCTTGTTGAAATATCCAGCCCCGGCGTAACTTCAACTTTGTGACTGATTCCTCAACATTATTCTCAGGAATCTGCTGATATTGAGTGGAATCCATACGATCCTCAACTTTAACCAGATTCCCAGTACCGGCACTGGCCACACAGCCCCACAGCCCCACAGCATGATGGAACCTCCACCAAATTTTACTGTGGGTAGCAAGTGTTTTTCTTGGAACGCTGTGTTATTTTGCCGCCATGTATAACGCCCCTTGTTATGACCAAAATGAAGCTGGCTTGTCCAAATGTGCGTTTGCATACCTCAAGCGACTCAGTTTGTGGCGTGTGTGCAGAAAAGGCTTCTATAGCATCTCCCATACAGCTTCTCCCTGTGAAAAGTGTGCTGAATTGTTGAACAATGCACAGTGACACCATCTGCAGCAAGTTGATGTTGTAGGTCTTTGGAGGTGGTCTGTGGGCTGTTTTTGACCGTTCTCACCATCCTTCACCTTTGCCTCTCCAATATTTTATGTGGCTGCCACTTCTGGCCTTAACAAGAACTGTGCCTGTGGTCTTCCATTTCCTCACTATGTTCCTCACAGTGGACACTGACTGCTTATATCTCTGCGATAACTTTTTGTAGCCTTCCCCTAAACCATAATGTATTACAATCTTTGTTTTCAGGTCCTTTGAGAGTGGTTTTGAGGCCCCCCATGTTGCCACTCTTCAGAGGAGAGTAAAAGAGAACAACTTGCAATTGGCCACCTTAAATACCTTTTCTCATGATTGGATGCACCTGTCTGTGAAGTTCATGGCTTAATGAGCTCACCAAACCAATTGTGTGTTCCAATTAATCAGTGCTAAGTAGTTACAGGTATTCAAATCAACAAGGGTGCCCAAATTTATGCACCTGTCTAATTTCGTTTTCATGCATATTGCGCATATTCTGTTAATCCAAAAAACCTGATTTGACTACTGAAATATTACTGTGTCCTAGTGAATAAGTGATCAATTATCTAAAACATTATCTTATTTTTACAAAAGAGAAAATGTCATTGTCAAATCAGCTACAAATCTGTCAGGAAATAGCAGGATCCAAAATGTATCTTTGTGGCAATTTTACACAAAGCGTTCTCGAGTCTAGGTTCCCACCTGTGCGATTGTTTTAGCATATTTGCTGAAACACTGGAATGTACGACAATTGCACACACAAAGGTGTGAACCTGGCCTTAATAAACATCTCTTGCAATATAGCAATACTCCAATCCCTTTGATAGAATGACTCAAATATGAGGGAGCAAGAAGCCTGCTGCAGTTGAAACTTTGTGTTTACTGTTACCAACATTCAGTTCTAGTATTGCTCACAGTGAAAACACAACCAGCAAATATTTATTGAAAAGGAGCGTGAAATTCTGGCGCACAGAGGGTGTGTCCCAAATCAAGGTAGTCTCTGAGTAATTGAGTAAACTTAGTCTAAGAGTCCATGAGCAAAAAAGTCCCAATGAATTTAAAAGATCATTATTAAAATGGCAGTGGCAGCCATTCTAAGAGTGTGTCCAGCTCTGAAAAGACAAAAAAAAGGGGGTGGAGGGGGCGCCAAACTGAGTGTAGTATTTAAGTAAGATTTTACTATTACAAGATACAAGGTAAAAAGTGCTCATAGTAAGGTACTCTGCCCGGGGTGTATCGCCATCCTGCAAGCTCCGCTGGCTGGGTCCAAGACACTGGCAGTGGATGGTAGGAGACAGGAAGCCTCAGCAGCAGTGGAGTCTGCTGAGGCTTCCTGTCTCCTACCATCCACTGCCAGGGTCTTGGACCCAGCCAGCGGAGCTTGCAGGATGGCGATACACCCCGGGCAGAGTACCTTACTATGAACACTTTTTACCCTGTATCTTGTAAGTGTTATGCATCTTGTGGTCTTAAAATCTTGCTTAAATACTACACTTAGTTTGGCGCCTCCACCACTCCTTTTCTTAACAGCGAATATTTATTGGCTACTAACAGCAGTTCTGTAGTGAATCTCCCTAGCCGTGGCACAGACAGCAATAAAAACTGTGTGTCTACTGCAATCTATTCAAAACTAAAACTTTTTGCCTTTAATTACACTTTAATTCTGTTTCCACAATAAAAATCCTTCCTGCTTGCAAACTTTTTTTTTAAAGGTAAAATTTATATCATGTTAGCAGTTTTTTCAAAAAAAAAAACAAAAGGAAATGCTTCCAGCACATCCAGTTTTTTAAATGATCATTTTCAAATCCATGCATCATGAAAATTCCAGAAATGTCAGATATTCATTAGTCTTTACTGGGACTGTATTTCCACAACTGAACCTGGTCAGACTAGAAAACAGAACTGAAAATCTGAATTGTATTGCATTTGACTGGCTTAGAAACTGCCATGTTCAGTTTTTCAGGCTGCATACTAGTTCTGGAACAATGAAGTTACTGTAATCATTATGCAGTCTTTGAGTCAGAGAATGGCTGCTACCATTTGAGGCTTTTTAACTATATAGTCTTGTGAAAGAGCCTCTTACCAATCGGGCCAATTTTTTACATTTGGTGGTCACAAGCTAAAAACATTTTTTTTTGCTAGAGAATTACTTAGAACCCCCAAACATTATATATATTTTTTTTCAAACACCCTAGAGAATAAAATGGCGATTGTTCAAATACTTTTTGTCACACGGTATTTGCGCAGCGGTCTTTCAAGCGTGATTTTTTTGGAACAATTTTACTTTTTTGAGTTAAAAAATAAGACAACAGTAAAGTTAGCCCAATTTTTTTCCATATTGTGAAAAAGAGGATGTTACGCCGAGTAAATAGATACCATACATGACACGGTTGAAAATTGCGCGCACTCGCGGAATGGCGACAAAGTCCGGACCAGGAGGTCTTTTGCTAGAATTATTGCTCACACTCTGGCGATCGCGGCGATACCTCACATGTGTAGTTTGAACACCGTTTTCACATGCGGGCGCAACTTACGTATGCGTTTTCTTTGCTGCGCGAGCTCGCGGGGACGGTGGCGATTTAAATCTTTTTTTTTTTTTTCTTTTATTTATTTATTTATTTTTAGCACTGTTCCTTTAAAAAAAAAAAATCTGATCACTTTTATTGCTATCACAAGGAATGTAAACATCCCTTGTGATAGTAATAGATGGTGGCAGGTACTCTTTTTGGAGGGCCGGGGGGTCTAAAAGACCCCCCATCCCTCCTTTGCACTTCACAGTATTCAGATTGCCAAAAATGGCGATTCTGAATACTGTCGTTTTTTTAAATTTGGTGCCGTTAGCCGCCGTGTAAACCGGAAGTGCGTTGTGACGTCGCTTCCGGAATTTGCCGAAGGAGACCCGATCGGAGCCGATTACGGCTTTGATCAGGTCTCCTTCCAGCCGGCGGACGCGCCGGATCGTCGCTCCAGTCTCCCGGTGGGACGGGAGGCCAGAGAAGAGCGGCGGAAGGCGGCGGGAGGGGGGGCGTCCCCTCCCGCCTCCTGGGGTAACGACCGAGCGGCTCCCGAGCCGGATCGGTCGTCACCCCTGGATAGCCGACCGCTTGCTCTAAAAAATGATACCGGGATATAGCCTGCAGGTGCAGGCTATGTCCCGGGAGAGCCGTTCAACCCCGACCGCCGCCTATTTACGGCGCTGGGGCTGAAGTTGTTAAAGTGATACGAAACATATGCTGGTTGGTTAACCATTTCTATACCCCCTTCCTGCCTAGGGCAATTTTCAGCTTTCAGCGCTGTCACACTTTGAATGACACCTGCATGGTCATGCAATGCTGTACCCATATAAAACGAAAAAAGATTTTGAAGAAAAAAAAAAATAATAATTATAAAATTTTGCAAATAAGTAATTTTTCTTCTTCATTGATATGTGCTGATGAGGCTGCAAAGATGGGCACTGATCATCAGTGCCCTGATTATCAATGTACACAATGTACTGACAGTCTTGTCGGTTATCGGCACTCCTTTCCTCACACATACGCAGCACGTGAGGAAAGGAATGCCGATAAACGGCAAGTCTATTTACATGTGATCAACTGTGATTGGACTGTCTGCAGAGAAATATCAGCAGGAGGAGCTTCAAGTCCTCTGCTGCTGGTTACATGTAAAAAAACCAAAAAAACACAACAGCCTCCAGAGGAAAAGTACATAATTAATATCAAATAAATGTTTTAAATCGTAATACAAATATGTATGTAATATTGTGTTTAGCGGGCATGGAAGAGGAGGAGAAGGGGGGAGGAAACTGTCATTTATCCATGTGTATACACCCACATATAGTCATGAGGGCTACACAGATGAGAGAAAAAAAGCAGGAAATGAAAAGCTTAGAAGGGAACTGAAACTGGAGCATGCTCAGTAAATGTGGCTGGTCTGCACAATCTCAGGCTGCAGCAGGGACAAAGACAAGAAGGAGGGACAGTGGAAAGGGACAGTGGACAGAAGGATCAACCAGGTTTTTTGCAGAACACAAATCCTATAGTGACTGAGTATGAACAGCATGTAATGACAGGTTTTTATGATGTTGGGTTAAGGACACTTTAATGGATATCTTTCAGGGCTCATGCACAGGGGCATTTTAGTGCACACAACAAACTGCATGCGTAGTTCAATGCCCAGGATGCACAGCTGCTGTGTACAGCCTTGCATAGTAATGAATGGCTGTACACAGTTGATATGAGTTTACAACACTACTAGCATAAAGCTGTACACCCCTTGATGTAGAGCAGACTGTGTCCAGGCCCATATGCATGCAATGAGTTTATGCACGTAGCAACGTAACCCTACCTACAGCTGCATATGACCATTTATTACTATGGATGGCTGTATGCAGCTGTGTATCCCAGGCTCAGAAATACACTTTCATTTTATGTTGTTTTCCAAAAAGTGCCCGTGTGCATAAGCTCTTAAAGTGGACCTAAACTTGACTAATGAAAAATGATAAGCAGGCATCTCTTTATTTACAGAAGAGACATGCTATGTATCCCATTTGCGTGCATGAGATGTCATGACAGTCTCCCATGTGCGTGTGTGGGATGACGTCATTCCCTGACTGGGGAATAGTTTCGTTTAGTTTTGCTTTAAAGTAGACCTAAACACGATTCATGAAATTTGAGCTGATCTATCTGCAATGTTTTTTTTATCTCTCTTCAAAGCACTGTGTCCTGCTCAGTTCCTCTGTTATCAGCATGATAACTTTTGACAAGTTCTCCCAGACAGGAACCTGAAGTGTGTGTCATGGGAGGTTGCTATAAATAGATTAGCACAAAGGTATACTATTCACAGGCAACCTCTGCATGAGTGGGTATGGGGGTGTATGCCTTTCCTCCAATCAGCTTTCATTGAAATAACTTTCTGGTCTCAGGGAACCCTGCTAAAAATTACTATATCTACATTACTCATGATACATTAGTATGATGGTCAGTGGGAAGAATGCTCCTTACACTTGTGGTCATTGTGAAACATTACCCCTTTACAGATAGCTAAAAAGATCAATGGTGTCAGTGGGAACTTATCTAAGGGGCAGAAATTGCTCATTGCTCAAGGAACCCCTAGCAACCTCTGGAGGAACCCTAGAGTTCCACGGAACCCTGGTTGAGAAACCCTGTTCTAAACAGTATTTAAAGGTGAAGACAGCAGATATACATGTAAAACTTATGTAGGAGGATTTGTTTCATTTCTGTGTATCATCTGAGGCTGTTCACCTCACTGGGTATATGAGAGGGTTTACATCAACTAAGTCAAATGACCCTTACAACCTTATAGCCTGATTACTGGTTCAGAAGTTACAAGTTTCAAAAAGTATATGGTAGATTAATTCCGAAAAACTCCCAAAAAAAAACACATTTCACATACCGTGAATGAAAATTAAGAAGAGATTCTGGAACCTCATAGCAAGTGGCCCAGCTAGACACTTCTGTGATGCCATAAAGGTTGAAGAGACGTGTCCTGTTGTCAGGATCTATCCAACGTCTCAGGACACTGAAAGGTGGGATCTGCTCCCCTCCAAGAGCTAACACTCTAAGAGATGTTTCTTTGGACAGCACTGAGGACTGAATGGAGTCACAGCTAAATCTTCTCAATAAGGTTGGTGTCACCTGAAAAGGAAAAAAAGTAGCTAACATTAATCCTAATGTGGTTCATACCTCAAATATGAACCTGAAAATCGTGTTAGCCTTCCTGGGACATGTACATTTAGAGTGAAAAAACACTCCAGACCACCTACTCGAATGATCACAGGACTGTGCATTCAGGTTACACGATATCTGTTGAAAAGGATACTCAAAATCCAGACTATTATGTGATATCATGAAACAAAATGCCTATTTTTTTTCTTCATGCAACAAGCACAGGAAGAAGTCAGGAAACATTTTCTACAAGAAGATAAGTAATTTAGCCCTTATGTTATTCTTTATTAATTTATCCCAACAAGCAAACTGTTTATTTAGTTTATACTAGGCTTTGAACATACAACCATTTACATGTTCTTAAAGTGCATGTCCAGCCACTCATCTGTAAAAAGGAAGCAATGGTAAAATTCTCCAAAAGATCCCTAGATAGCAGGAAAAGGCAATTATCCTTCCTAACTCTATCCTAAACTGGAAAAAGTTTTTTGCTGGACATACACTAGAACAAGCAAGAAAATTAGCTTTTCAAGAATCCAATGTTGTAGCTGAAAACACTGAATGATTTACCCTCCACATTCACAACCAAAGCACTGAATTTGTTCATCTGAGTCACTGCTGGCCGGGGGAGCGGACCTGGCTTGAAGAAGGACCTTAGGGCCCCTGCTTCAACGTTTGAGAATAGTTCAACAGTTACTGCAGTGAGAGCTTGTTTGAAAGATTATTTAATGTTTGTTAAAAAAGAAGTAAATATTCCAATGTCCAAAGCCTAGCCATAGTTACCCCTAAATTAAACCAGTTTCAGAAATGTTTAAAATTGAAGCTAAATTCTAAAAACGAACTGTTATTAGTAGAATCAATATGATTCCCAACTTGTTATTGTTAGTGCAATGTATTTCTGAGAAGACTGAACAGAAGTAATTGTTAACTGGTTTGCTACATCATCATGTGTGTTGTGCCCAGTTTTAATTTAATGATCCTATTGTATTATTTCCTTCCATCACTAATGAACCTAAAAAAAGGGTTTTTGTCTCCTTCCTTAAAGGATTGAGCAATTTCCTCCTCTTTCTGTGCTTTGGCAGCACTGATGTGTTTGGCCTCCCTTTGCCTATTTTTATACTTGTCAGCTACACCTCCTTTCTTCTTTGAATCTTGTATATGCTGATTTTTTTTCCTTTACTATTCTACTTACCTCTTTAGGGAACCCTATTGTTTTTTTCCTCCGTGTATACTTCTAACTTGCCTGGCATAATCTAGTTGCCTCCAGGATGGTAGACTTTAACAATGTCCATTGTTTTACTCCAACCTTTCAATTCATTTTTTAGAAATGTCACCATTTCAGCAAAATTGGTCCTTTTAAAATCTAAAACTTTTGATTTTGTATATGATTTTTCAGTTTTTGTTTTGAATATCAAACCAAAGACGTTGGTGATCACTAGAACCTACATTTTCTCCCACCTAAACATCATATCAATATACAGAAGCCGGCGATACAAAACTGCAATGGTGAATTTATTGTGCATTTATTAACCACTTCCCGCCTGGCGCATTGACAAATGACGTCCGGGCGGGTGGCTCATTATCCTGACTGGACGTCTATTGACGTCCTCAGGATAATCCGCGATCGCGCGCCCCTGGGGGCATGCATCGCGGCGATCGGTGGTGCCCACCGCATTACTGACTGAGGTAAAAGGCTTTGATCCGAAGCCTTTTACCATGTGATCAGCCGTGACCAATCACGGCTGATCACAATGTACATAGGAAGAGCCGTTTATCGGCTTTTCCTCTGCTCAGGTCTGCAGACCTGAGCAGCGGAGAGCCGATTGGCTGCTCTCCTGACAGGGGGGGGCTGCGCTGAACGTTTATCAGCGCAGCCACCCTCAGGATCACCCCACTAGACAACCAGGGAGCCGGATCAGGACCACCAGGGAGCCCCCCCCCCGGACATCACACAGAGGATGCCCAGGACCACAGAGGCCGCCCAGGACCACCAGGGAGCCCCCACTAGACCACCAGGTAAGGGCATTATTGTGCACTGTAGGGATGGCACTGTGCCCATGTATGATGCCTGCCAGTGCCATCCCTAACAGTGCTTGTTGCACCTGTGCCCACCACTGCCACCTATAAGTGCCCAACTGTGCCCACCTGTGACACCTATCAGTGCCCACCTGTCGCCTATCAGTGCCCACCTGTGCCATCTAAAAGTGCCCACCTGTGCCATCTAAAAGTGCCCACCTGTGCCACCTATCAGTGCCCATCAGTGCCCAGTGCCACTTATCAGTGCCGCCTATGAGTGTCCATTAGTGCCACATATCAGTGCCCATCAGTGTTGCTTGTCAGTGCCGCCCATCAGTGCTGTATATGTGCCCCATCATCAGTGCAACCTTATCAGTGCCAATCTGTACTGCCTCATCAGTGCCCATCAGTGTAGCCTCATCAGTGCCCATCAGTGTAGCCTCATCAGTGCCCATCAGTGTAGCCTCATCAGTGCCCATCAGTGAAGGAGAAAATGTACTTTATACAAACTTTTGTGACAGAAACAAAGAAAAAAAATTTTTTTTTTTCAAAATTTTCGGTCTTTTTTTTTTTCTATAGCGCAAAAAATAAAAACCGCAGGGGTAATCAAATACCACCAAAAGAAAGCTCTATTTGTGGGAGCAAAATGATAAAAACTTTGTTTGGGTACATTGTCGCACGCCCGCGCAATTCTCATTCAAATCGCAACAGCACTGAAAGCTGAAAATTGGTGTGGGCGGGAAGTGTTCTAAGTGCATGGTATTGAAGTGGTTAAGTTACACAATTTGGTGAAATTCCCTAAAATTGCTTTCAGTAAGTTAACAATACATTTAGAATAGATATGGGCTCTTTGCTTGTCATCTACCTTTACAAAGTTATGTACCTTACCTGGAGAACTGTAACTCTATGCTGCTGGAACAATGTATGGAACAGTTTTCGGGGCATCATTTTAAGATGTTCTGGCACAATCAACAGACAAGCTCCAGAGGTCAAAGCAAGAAACATTTCGATAACAGATGGGTCAAACGTCAACGGCGAAGCAAGAAACACAAGGTCATCTGCTGACATACCAAAGATGGATCTTAAAAAAAAAACAAAAAAACTTCAATTCAAAATCATTAGAATGGAGCCCCAGGCAAATATAAAATCATCCGTTATGTCAACGATTTTGAATTAAAATATAAAAAGGGATTCAAATCTCTATTTGCTGCTGTCCATGCCACTGAACACTGATTTAATGAAGAAAGCTTGTCTTCTGAAAAATCTCCAGAAACAGATACTTCTAGCAGTGTCAGTCTAAAGGTCCTACGCTGACAAGACATAGCAGCATTTATCATTTATTTTAATTATGTTGTAGAGTTGCATACCCTTACCCCTGAGGAAGATAACATTTGAAGCACCTTGGTTTATCCTAGCTGTGGGGACAAATATTGAAGCACAATTTGGTTCCTTCCTTAGCAGGTTATTTTGGGCTGTGATGAAAGATTATATATCACCAGGATGTAATACTTTATCAGCCATGATGCATTTTTTAGGTGTGTGTGTGTGTATAATGTATGGTGTACTAATAAAGACATTATATTTTTAGAATACATTGTCAATGGTTGTTGCCTGAAAAGTCCCATTGAAGCTTTGTATATTTGGTAGTGTTAGAGTCACTTTAAATGCATTTTTAAAGTATATGTACACGTAGTCAATAAAAGTTTTACTATGATAATATAAATTCAAAAGTTATTTTCACTATTTTTAAATCTGCAGCTTTCATAAATAGAATACCTAGGTTTTCGGTGTAACCTGTCTGGCTAAGCAAAGTGACAGGAAGGTGAAAATCACAAGAGAAAATTACAAATATTCTGCAGTTAGAATAAACTGCATACATGTATTTTATCTGTATAGTTACAGTATGTTCCTGCTCTAGGTCTTTCAAACCTATGAAATAGGTTTGATAATAGAGGCAGTATGAGGCATTTCACTGCTTCTGTATTGACAGCACCACAGAAATCATGGCAAGGAAATAAAAGTTTTCCTTCGGTTGCTATGAAACCAGCCCACATACTCAGATTTCAGATGTGCTAAATATTCGCTCAGAAACATGGTCACGACTCTAAGGTTCTTTAATATAAAAATGAATACAATATAGTGAAAATGCTGCTACTTACACACAACAGCAAGACTAAACACGGCTATAAAGATCTCAAATGTAACTTGAATGAAAAACCTCAAAAAGGCAGCATTTGTATGCAAAACAGCCATTAAAAAGAACTACAAAAAATACTGCAGCCACTTCTATAAAGTTATTTATGGCTTGAACCGCCAAAATATATGAATATTAGCTCCTATGCAGGAGGCAACTTCTCTGAATATCATACCTAACCAATATATCAAATATTAGCTTGCTTTTCTAGTGGGCTGCTTTTATTTATTACATTGTATTTGGAGAAAGCCGACAATTTTATGCCACACTTTTTATTCCCACCAATCATTGCCCTCAAAGAACTTACAATCTAAGATTCCTATCTCACATGCATACATACAGACAGATAGATATTAGGAGCTATTCAGACACAAGCCAATTAATCAACCATTTAATAGAGAAAGAACCAATTGAAACCAATGACCCGTAGTAAAGTTATTGTCCTAATCGCCACCCTACTCAGGACTAAGTGGGCCTGGGGCCAGTGGTAAAGGGAGAACTGCAAACAATTAAATGCATGGCACATAAGGCCATACAAAAAAGTACCACTTATGGCCACTGGGGTGAATTGTAGAGGACAAAATGACTGAAATTGTCTATTGAAAAAATGATCGCAATTTGCAAAAAAAAAAAAAATTATTTTTTCAATAGACAATTTCAGTCATTTTGTCCTCTACAATTCACCCCAGTGGCCATAAGTGGTACTTTTTTGTATGGCCTTATGTGCCATGCATTTAATTGTTTGCAATTAATCAACCAGCATGTCTTTGGAGTGTGGTACAGGGAACAAACCCACACAAGCACAGGGAGAACGTCCAAACTCCATGCAGACAGTGTGCTCTTCACAATGCTTTGTGTGAGTTGTGTTGTTGTATTGGAGTGACAGGACCTCTGTACATATGAAGGTGAGTGTTAGGTCTGGGAGGGCTTCTCTGGCTTTCTCTGAATGAATGGCTTGGAAGACTCTTACATAGAATTTGGGGTCAAACTATTTGATGGAGTGTCAGAAGGTAGTCAGATCTGTGGTTTTCCTAAAGTTGGCATGTGCCCATACTGCAAAGAGGGAAGAATGATTTCCAGTCCAAAGGGAGAGACGGCCATGTCCAAGTAACAGAGAGACACGGAGGAGCCTTAAATACAATATGGGGTTGATTTACTAAACCTGGAGAGTGCAAAATCTGGTGCAGCTCTGCACAGAAACCAATCCACTTCCATGCTTTATTCTCAAAGCCTAAAGGGATTGTAAAGGAAGAAGGTTTTTTTATCCTAATGCATTCTATGCATGAAGATGAAAAGCCTTGTGTGCAGCAGCCCCTTCAGCCCCCTAATACTTGCCTGAGGTCCCTCTCTGTCCACAAGTGTCTCAGACGTCCGAGATTCTCCCTCCTGATTGGCTGAGACACAGCAGCGGCGCCATTGGCTCACGCTGCTGTCAATCAAAGTCAGCTAGCCAATCAGGGGGGAGAGGGGACGGGGCTCTGTGTCCTAATGGACACAGGGAGCTGTGATTCGGCTTGGATGCCCCCAGAGGAAGCTGCTTGCAGTGGGGGCACTCAACAGGAGGGAGGGGCCAGGATCACAGAAGAGGGACCCAAAAAGAAGAGGATCCAGGCTGCTCTGTGCAAATCCACTGCAACAGGGCAGATAAGAAAAAAAACTAGACTTTACAATCACTCTAATTGAACAAGCTGAAATTAGAAGCCAATTGGTTACCATGCACAACTGCACCCAATTTTGCACTCTCCAATTTTCGTAAATCAACCCCTGTATTTTAATTGCTAAAACGTTACACACAATGGCTGGGTGGTTGCAGCCAGCCCCATTTACATGGATGGATTGCATTTGCCAGCTGTGCTGCCCACCAAATATGATATGGGGTATAACATTTGCCACTCCTGCTATATGTGTGTTACCCCATCTGGAAACCGTGCTTGGTTAAAGCTCATCCGCCTTTTTTTTTTTTGTTCCTCCTCCCCCGTCACAAGTATAAACAAGGCCTGCCTTAAAATCCAATCAAATGCATTTTAGCCCACTTTACTAGTTGCTGACATACCGATGCCTACATGATATATAGTAGTACAAAAATAACATGCAAGTAACAGACTGAATAAAACATAGTTAATGAACAGAACTTACCCAAGATGCTGAATGTTTGGTACAATGCAGCAGTGAGGTACACTGACTATTTTGGGTTTGCCTGTGGTTCCAGAGGTGTGCAAAACATATGCCAGGCAATATCGGTCTCTGTCTAAGTACTCATCACACAGCTGTCTCGTAGGAGGGTGCAGGGCACTGGAAGTCTGATCATGGTCGTCTTTAATTTTTGTATCTTTATCATTTACTTTCTCTCTTTGCAAAGCCTCAAATATTGTGATGTTCAGATGCTGAATTTTGGAGGAATCTCTTTCGATCCAGCTCGGGAACAGTTGTCTGAAGACCTACAATAACACATAGCAAACAAGGAAGAACGTCATCGAGCAGGCAATCTAGCTGAACTCTGCAATAAACATTTTTTCATAAAAACAAGAACCACATACATTCAAATATAAATCTTGGGGTTTTGTGTATTTCTTCTAGACCTGTGTAGTAATCCAACACAAAACAACTCAAGCACTTTGCCTCCTTGCAGGAGTTTCCTGTAATAAAGCTGCAGGCTCACCTTGTCCAGGGCGTCTTGTATATTGCTCTCCTTTGTAGTTTTCTGCAGGCAGCCTGTAGAGAAATCACCTGCTGGGACTTCCAACCTCAGCCCTGCTCTCAGCATAGTAAGGCTCGGTTCACACTGATGCCACATAGGATCCAACTTGTGAGACCTCAAGTCAGATAAAATATGAAATCCAATGTTTCCCTATCTTAATTGATACTACACAAGTCTGGCTGACTTTAGAAAAGGTTCCTGCAGTGCTTTGGTCTGACTTTGATACGACTTCAATGCCACAGAGTGTAAAAAGTCCCATCAAAGTCGGACTCCTAAGTTGCACTGAAAGTCGTTCGACTTTGGAATCGGGCTAATTTGAAACAAGCCAAATGATAATACCTTTTATTTTACAAGGCAATATCAGAGTTTTTAAAGGCGTTGTAGAATACATTTAAATGAAAGTCTTTATGCTCAGAGTTCAGTTTTAGTTCTGCTTCACTTCCACAATTGTGCTTTTCACCTCCAATAAAAGGATATAACAAAAAAGGTAAATATGCCTAAAACATTATAAAAATGTTATACATACAGTAAAGTAAACCTAAATCAATTCTGAAACAAAAAAATGAAGCAAAAAGGACCATTGCAGCAATTTAGAGCCCTTTCACATTGGAGCTGCCCGAGATTTAGTAGTAAAGTGCCGCTTTACCGCTGTTATAGCGGCGCGTTGGGGAGTTAAAAAAGTGCCCGCTTAGCGATGCTTTCAAATCACTTTTACAGCGCTTTGAAAGGGGCGCCCATTCATTTTAATGGCAGGGGCGGTGGAGGCGCGTTGTATACACCGTTCCCACACCGCCCCAAAGATGCTGCTTGCAGGAGTTTTTTCCTGTCCTGCAAGCAGCCCACCCCAGTGTGAAAAGACACACGGACTTTAATGGAGAGGTGGTTTTCAGGCGCTTAACAGAGGCTATTTCCAGCGCTAAAGCGCCTGAAAACCGCCCCAGTGTGAAAGGACTCTTATAAAAAAAATATGAATGCATTTTGTTTCCAGTTTTCATGATGGGCCTTAGAAAACAATGAGAATCCTTTCAATAAGAGTCCATCAATCGTCTGGCCCTCCTAAAGTCTGATGGACAATAAACTTGCCCTTTGTTTAAAAAGTTTAAGGACTACTGCTTATAAGAGTTAATGCATGTGTAATTTTGTGAGTTGTACAGGAGGAAAACACATCACAAAGTTGTTAAAGTGCAATTTAAGTTTTATCATACGATAATTTTATGCTCACTTTAGCTTTGTTGTTTTCCACCAACATGTAACGAATTTTACATCGATCTGTGAGTGAAGATATGAAATTGGATGGGGCACCAGGGTCTACAGGACAGTAGGCAGCTGGAACCTGGAGAATTCTACAAAAACAAAGTGAAAACAACTTAACTGAAATTATAAACCATACAAAATTGGATCAATAAAGTGCATCTGTGTCCAGACTATGGATATTAAGGGATTTACATATTCTAAATAAGCAGCAAAACGTACTTTGAAACAACCCATTACTCACCTCTCTAGCTGCATGTACTAGAAAGTAATTCGCTCTAAAGTGTTTTTTTTTTTTTTAGGTTTTGTATTTATACAATAATCATGAAACAGTGTATTGCAATATGTCAAAATATACTCATGGAATTTTGGTAAAGAGGAGGCGGCATACCACACAGGAAAAAATTGTACTGAACCTTGCATATTACATTTAGTAAAACTTTCATTATAGGAAGTACACTCTGTCGGTTTCTTCATGCCGATGTACAGTTGGCATGAATTGCTTAACTAAGGATGTCATTTATTGAGGTACTGTATATGAACATATTAGAATTCCAATGGCACAATGCAAAGTGAAAGGAATACCAACAACATCCTAAGATCAAGAGGTAGATGGGGGGGTGGAGTAGGGGTACAGGTAAGAGAGAGGGGCATGGGGGTTGCCCAATTCCCACTCCTGGGACAACCTGGATCAATTTTCTAATCAATGACAGGGGGCAGTATTGCAAGTTTTAAGTGATTGTAAAGGTTTTTTTTTTTTGTTTGTTTTATAAATAGCTAACATGCTATACTTACCTGCCCTGTGCAAGGGTTTTGAACAGAGCAGCCCCAATCCTCCTTCTTTGGAGTCCCCCGGCGGCGCTCCTGACTCAACCTCTTCATCGGGTGCCCCCACAAAGAGCCACTTTCCATGGGGGCACTTGTGCGGTCTTGCTCCAGAGTCCTGCTGCTGCATCCATGGACACAGACAACAGGACTCGGCCCTGCCCCACGGCTCCCATGTCACTGATTTGACTGACAGCAATGGGAGCCAATGGCTTCTGCTGCTATCAATCTATCCAATGAGGATCTGAGACAGCGGCTGGAGCTGCTTTGCTCGTCGCTGGAATGATTGGATTCAGGTAAGTAAAAGGGGGGCTCTGGAAGGTAACTGCAGCAAAAAAAGGTTTTTCACCTTAACCCCTTCCTTACCGGGCACTTAAACCCCCCTCCTGCCCAGACCAATTTTTGGCTTTCAGCGCTGTCGCATTTTGAATGACAATTGCGCGGTCGTGCGACGTTGTACCCAAATAAAATTTGCGTCCTTTTTTTCCCACAAATAGAGCTTTCTTTTGGTGGTATTTGATCCCCTCTGCGTCATTTCTGATCGCCGCTATAAACAAAAAATGAGCGACAATTTTGCAAAAAAGAACAATATTTTTTACTTTTTGCTAAAGTACAAATCCATTAAACAAATTATTCATCGGTTTTGGCCGATATATATTCTTCTACATATTTTTGGTAAAAAAAAAAAACCGCAATCGGTGTATATTGATTGGTTTGCGCAAAAGTTATCGCGTCTACAAACTGGGAATTGATTTATGGCGTTTTTAATATTTTTTTTTTTTTACTAGTAATGGCGGCGATCTGCGATTTTTATCGGGACTGCGATATTGGGGCGGAAATGTCGGACATTTTTTACACATTTTTGGGACCAATGACATTTATACAGCGATCAGAAATTTAAATGTCCACTGATTAATGTGTAAATGTCATTGGCAGTGAAGGGGTTAACCAGCAGGGAGCAGTGAAGGGGTTAAATATGTTCCCTGGGTGTGTTCTAACTGTGGGGGGGCAGGGCTGGCCGGGACATAACAGATCTAACTGATCCCAGTGACAGGGATCAGTAGATCTGGTATGTCCCCTGTCACAGAACGGGGAACCGCCGTGTTTACAACGGCGGTTCCCCGTTCTGAGGCTCCTAAAGGTGATCGGCGGGTCTCGGGCGGACATCGAGTCCGCCCGACCCACGGGCACGCTCGTGCAGCGTGCGGCGCGCGCGCACCGCCGCTGCCGGCAGGGGGAGCGCGCCTGGGGCGTGCGCAGTGGAGGACGTCCATGGACGTCCTCCGGGCATTTCAGGTCCGCGCTGGAGCCGTACTTCGGCTATAGCGCGGACCTGGAGTGGTTAATACATAGAATGCATTAAGGTGAAAAACCTTGAGGGCTTACAACTCCTTTAACAGCAAGAAGTGGGATCTAGCGAGTAGTCATGAGAGTCCTACATTTTTTTTTTTTAACAGCTTACAAGTACCTGGTGTTTATTTACATTAGAAGAGAGGAACTGTGTCTCTGTTGATATTTTTTAGATTACATTCCTCTACAATGCTTACAGCTACAAGCCTGGGTGCTTCCGCCAAGATACAGCTTCCGCCAGCTTGGATCCAGGAATCATTGCTAAGCACCACAACAACTAGAGGACACTAGCTTAGGTGCAAACTTGAACTCGCTTTATTGTAAACTCACACAGAATTTATAGCATACAAGATCAGCTAAGATCACACTGATGCCTCTTCTGTATTGGTTTTCTATTGTAGGAATACTTGTACAATTATCTGTGCTAATAATAACACTTTCTAAATGCATTTCTTGAATGCATTGTAAACGTCATAGGGGCTGCTTGTCCACAATGACATGAATAGAGGCGGTCAAGGAGCAATAAACCCAGCCAAACGCTACATGCTAGATACATTTTGGCAGGATACAAAGCAAAGCACTGCAAACATGACCATGTGAACTACATGGTCAGCTGGAATGAGCATAATTAATATAGAACATTGACAGGCGTCCATGAGACTTAAAAATGAAAATGAATGCCTGTTCTTGGTGCATAAAAAGATTCACTTTAAAGTCTGAGGAAACAGCAATGCATTTATCGCCATCGATATACAGTATGTATAAACTATAAAACGTTTATAGCATATCTACATCCAAAAACAAACAAAAACGTTTATGCAGCTTACCAGTCCTTAGATAGGGTGGCTGCATTTGTTTTCTTTTTCCCAGCTTCTTTCCTTCATTTTCACCTGGTAATCCTGCGATTAAGGCAGCCAAAAGACGGTGCAAATTTCTCTCCTGCAACCACGGGTTGCAGGAAAGAAATTTGCATGATTCCTCCATCAACACAGACAGTGTTGACAGGGGAATCCCTACTGCCAAGCATTGGTCTTCTCCCAGGGAGAAGACCGTGATTATTACTAACGGCTATAGCAGCCGCTTGCGATAATCAGAAGCGAATACAGCAGGCTGTTTGTACCCAAGTTGATCAATCAACTTGGTACATTCAGCCCGCCCATTAAGGCCTCATGCACACAGGACGTTTTTGCACGTCTTTAAAGCAGCAGTTTTTTGGCTTCAGACGTTTTTTCCTACAGTCAATAAACTCTCCATCATGTTATCCTATGTGTCCATGCACACATAGGCTATTATCAACTGTTTTTGGCTGGGACCTTTTTTGGCTGTAAAAAAAACTCAAGACTAGTGGGTCTCTGAGAGGAGTTTTTCAGCTGTAGAAAACGTGGCTCACCGTTTAACGTTTTTGCAAAAACGTTGAAAAACTCACTAAAAACGGCCTGTGTGCATGAAGTCTAATGGTGCGAAACCTGTATGGCTGGCCTAACACACTTCCTGATGCTTTATATCTACACTTTTTCTCCTCTGTATCTATGGAGGCAGCCATAATTGTCAGACAGGCTGGAGTTCAAGCATGCCTGCCTTTGTTCATAAGATTAATGGACCTGGTAGTTTATACAATAGAGAGATAAGGATGTTTATGCTTTCTTTTAAGGTCACAGGAAGAAACATGGACACTGTATATCTGGTAAGATCAATAGATATTTTCTGTACATGTTGAAAATATTCTTAGCCTGAAAAATGAAAATGAATGCAGTCACCACATCTAAGGACTGGTAAGCTGTGATGTATAAAATTCTTACTTTTTTCTTTTTTTGCTTTGATTAGATACACTTTCATTTCCAAAAAATATATAACACTTCCAAGATGTCCTTTTACAATTTTTTACACTTCTCATTGACAAGATATTTTGTGGTGTTTCCCTAGTTCAACTGCACAAGATCCTCACTGCTTGAATTCCTAAATAGGAGCTTTCAGTAAAAGTAAATCTATTGTTAAAACACACACACCCAACCTATGCCAGGCCCCCTCCAGTGCATAAACTCATCTTTAGTGCCACCCCTCAGCCCCGTTATTGCTGCTGTGGTTTATTCAAAATCCAAGTACCACAGGGCATCAGGGGATTGTGCTTTTTCCCCACTGTAGGGTCACCAGTACGGTATTTGTATATTGAAATCAAAGCCCCTCTCAAGTGTCTCCTCTCCAGAGAGAATAAGTTCAATGCTTGTAGTGTTTCCCCATAGTTAAGATCCTCCAGTCCCTTTATCACATTTGTTGCCCTTCTCTGGACCCTCTCCAGTACCAGCACATCCATCCTGAGGACTGGTGCCCAGAATTGGATGGCATACTCAAGATGCGGCCGGACCTGAGTCTTGTATAGTGGCAGAATTATCGCTTTATCTCTGGCGTTTATCCCCTTTTTAATGCATGCCAATATCCTGTTTGCTTTGCTTGCAGCAGCTTGGCATTGCATGCAATTGCTGAGCTTGTCATCTACTAGGACCCCCAGTTTTCCATCCTAGATTCCCCCAGAGGTTCTCCTCCTAGTGAGTAAACTGCATTTATATTTTTAGCATCTAAATGCATTATTTTACATTTTCCAACATTAAACCTCATTTGCCATGTAGTTGCCCATCCCATTAATTTGTTTAGATCTTCTTGCAAGGTTTCCACGTCCTGCGTAGAAGTTATTGCCCTGCTTAGCTTTGTATCGTCCGCAAATATGGAGATTGAGCGGTTTATCCCATCCTGCAGATCGTTTATGAATAAATTAAATAGGATTGGTGCCAGGACAGAACCCTGGGGGACCCCATTTTCCACACCGCACCATTCCAAATACTCCCCATTTATCACCACCCTCTGAAATCGCCCCCGTAGCTAATTTTAAATCCAGGTACTCACCTTTTGGTCCATGCTGACAGACCTTAGTTTGTACAGTAAGCGTTTATGGGGAACTGTATCGAATGCCTTGCAAAATCCAGATACACCACATCTAAAGGCCTTCCCTTATCTAGATGGCAGCTCACTTCCTCATAGAAGGTTAATGGATTGGTCTAGCAAGAACGATTCTTTATGAATCCATGTGGATTACGGCTAATGATACCATTTTTATTACTAAAATCTTGTATATAGTCCCTTATCATCCCCTCCAAGAGCTTGCAGACTATTGATGTTAGGATAACTGGCCTGTAGTTCCCAGGGATGTATCTCAGCCCTTTTTTAAATATTGCTGCTACATTGGCATTTCTCCAATCAGCTGGTACCATTCCAATCAGTAGACTGTCCATAAAAATTAGGAACAATGGTCTGGCAATCACTTGGCTGAGTTCCTTAAGGACCCTCGGGTGTAAGCCATCTGGTCCTGGTGACTTATTAATGTTAAGTTTATCAAGCCTATTTCTAATTCTGTCCTCAGTTAACCATGAGGGTGCTTCCTGAAACGTGTTATGAAGATTAAAGCGGAGTTTCACCCATGTAAAAGTCAACAGTTACAAAAAGTGTAGCTGCTGACTTTTAATAATCGGACACTCACCTGTCCCTCGCTCCAGCGATGCAGTCACCTGAGGGCTTGCGCTTCGCCCCCTCCTCTCGGTGGCGCCGGAATCATAAGTGTGGGCATCCGGCTTTGGCTTCAAAGCTGGGCGCACACTGCGTGAGTCGCGCTGCACCTTGTCACTGGCCTGCGTATCTTCTGGGACCTGTGATGTGCCCCAGAAGATCGCCGAGGGGGGGGGGGG